>JAGSMZ010000018.1:3000000-3347500 GCA_029286645.1 Papilio protenor
GCACAAACATTACAATTGAACTGTGAGAGTACATTTGGTCAGCCGCTTTGTCTGTACATTGCCATCACATAGTTGCCATGTCGCGGACGTGACGGGCCGCGTCTCATATGCGCCTCGTCTAAATATCGGATGCTGTTTTCTATCATCTGTATATTTGCAGGTACCCACATTAAATATATAGCAACAAGTTTATTTTTTATATTTCCATTATTTACTACAACTTGGTGCTATATTATGAAATAAATACCCTAAATAATTTTTGAACTCATGTTTGACAATAATCTTGATTTGTATATTTCAATGTTCATTTTAACTAGTATGATTATTGTCGCATGTGAATTCAAAATGAATACTACCCACGCTAGTTTCTAGCTTTTCGATGGACTTTTCAGTTGGAAAACCGCAGAAGAATTAGGAAGAACTTGGATGGCTGTCACCAATGAGGTACTTTTGAAATTAAGGCACCTGTGAAGCTGAAGAGGAAACGGTAGAAACTTCCAGAAAATCTCCAACGGCAACGGTTTCGAGGTGACATAGCATAGTCGCGGTATTATTAAGAAAGTTAAACTAGAAAAAAATAATTGGTCAATGCATGTATGTTATAAGCTAGATATGAACTTGTTATTTTTTCGCCTAAAAATATGTTTGTAAGTTGTAGCTACCTCTACCGTCTTATCCCTAGGGAGGTTAAATTCTGTATACCAGAGTCCACTGAGGAGTGATTCAGGTATTTATCTTTTTTCTTACACTTGTGAATTGTAATAAATTTGACTACGAATAGAATGTGTGAGCCATCCAATAAGGATTATTTTATTAAATTTTAAAGCTACTTTATTGTTTCATTTATCTCCTTTCCTTTGTCTTCGTGCTCTAGAAAACTACAGATGCAGCAGTAGTCTTCGCAGTTTCGTAGGTTCCACAAGGTACTTTATAACATACTGAATAGTAGGTTCACCACTAGTGGTCTTCACGAAGATTTGTTCTGGCTTGTTCTTCGCTCCCATATCGGTCATGCGATATTGCGTGATTCATAAATGTAATGTAGCTTTTATTCTCAATTATTTTACGATTATCTTCCGTGAAATTAGCCTTTACACTTCTAATTTTCCTTTAACTTTTTTGATGCAAATGGTTAGAGAGTTCCTGCTTTATCTGTAAAACAATTTTAATTTTTAGAGGTTAGAACCCATAAAAAAGTTTCTGTAATGTTAATCGCTAGAGTGAAGTAAAGTGAGACAAAAAGAGATTTTTTTCTGTCAAAACTTTATCGCAAATCTTTGCTCTATGATATCTATGTAGCGCCTGTTTTATATGCTCTCTGGTCTGACAGTGACACTGACGTATTAGTTTTAGTCAAGTTGTCAAAAGTTTACACATCTATATCTTCAAATCAATATTTTGTAATTAATAATTATAAATAAATGTATATAATTCCATTTTTTTAGCAACTGCGTATAATACAATATAAAGTGCGCCATTTAATGCACATTCCATGATATAAAACAAGTAAAATGGGTGCCCTTTTTGGTAAAAGTAAAAAACCTGTAAGCAGGGTAACTGAACAAGATAAGGCAGTATTGCAGCTAAAGCAACAAAGAGATAAACTAAAACAATATCAAAAGAAAATTGAACTTAACCTAGAAAGAGATCGCCAATTAGCTAAGAAACTGCTCTCCGAGGATAAACGAGATAAAGCTAAACTTCTATTGAAAAAGAAGAGATATCAGGAACAATTGCTGCAGAACACTGATTCACAGCTGGAAAAGTTGGAGCAGTTAACCCACGATCTCGAATTCACACAAATTGAAGTACAGGTATGTTTTTTGTATTCCACATTTTGGTTTGTATTTTATTGTTGTAAGTTCATTTTCTAATTATTCAATTTCCATATTATTAATCAATATTATCGAGTTACACTGTTGTAACGATTATTAAAAATTTATTAATTGTAACTTTTTATCAGTGGAAAACCCACTATCATAAAAGTTCTTCAAATTTTCACTATCTAATCTATATTTGCAGGTATTAGAGGGTTTGAAGACTGGAAATGCTGCATTGAAGAAGGTCCATGATATTCTGAACATAGATGAGATAGAGAAAATTATGGATGAAACTCGAGAAGGTATTGAGAAACAGAGAGAGATTGATGAAATTATTTCCGGACAACTGACTTCAGAGGATGATGAGGCCATTGAAGCTGAGCTTGAATCTATTCTTGATGTTGCTGATCAGTTGCCAGATGTACCTGAAGACAAACTGCCAGAAGCAAAGGCTGAGGATATCCCTGAGAGGCCACAAAGAGTTAAGAATAAGGCGAACAAGGTGGCAGTTGAAGCTTGAATATTAAAATTTTAGATTAAGTTATATATGAAACATAAATGTATATAAACATATTGTACAAATGCATCAATAAACAAATTATATTTTGCAACTTAGTTCCTTGTTGGTGGTGCTGCAGTTAAGCATTTTTCATAATCTAAAGATTTGTTATTCAATCATTGCCATATGATTTTTGAGTTCTACATGTTGTTTACGGCCTATGTCAAGCAGTGGGCAGACAAAGGCTGATGATGTATTTTTTATCTAACTTCATTGTGAGGGAAGAGAAATACGGATGCAATCTGCACATTCTTAAAAAATGAACAATGTGTGTAACTAGCCTTTGTTAGGCTATTTATGTGAACTTAAGAATTACACATATGAATCCACAATGTTGTATTTTCTAAAGATTTTCTCTGTAATAGCTTACTAAGGCTAAGAGGGTTTTAACAAAAAAAAACAATGTTGCTTTCATTTTTTAATCTCATTCATATCAAAGTACTGAACATAAGTTAAGTTTTTATTTTACATTATTGTATCTATGCTTTAAGATTTCTCTATAAAATATAAATTAGCGTGGCACCATTAAGGTTGACATTACCAAATATGCCTTGTGATACAAAATACTCCCACCAAAACTCACAAAAACTTAAAAATATCAGACGATTCAAAATCGTTTAATACCTCTCTTTTAGTTATAACATAGTTAAATTTTAAGTTTTACATAAATGATATAATATACCTATTAGTCTTAAATTCCCTACCTTTACAACTAAATTATTACTATTTATATACAGATTAGGTACATACTATGATAATGTTTACAAGCCGTGTAACAATTACATGTGAAGTGATTACAACACCACTCCGCTAACCGGGTCGCCTAACTTAACAAATATCCATTCCCACATCTATACAACACATTTATGTTATAACCAAACAGATTTACTTTATGACAAACGGGACATTACAAAACAAAACCATAGAATACTAATATAGACCAATAAGTTTAACTTAATCAAACAAGTGTTTTGAGATAAAAGATGGTAGATTTCCTGAGGTTGGAACTGATTAGTTACCAACAAAGAAATAAAAACGGTTATTGTAACCGGTGGGCTAAATCAAATCTCTGACCTTGCTTAACATCCTTGTTTGACTGTAGTTTCAGATGTCCACTCTATAACAAGTATTGAATCTCTATGGTTATAACCAAATCAGTTCCAAACGCAGTTGACATCACCAACAGTACACATGATTAGTGAAAAACATCTAATTAATTTTTCTTCAAACTTAGAAAGTATTTAAAAGCTAGTTTAAAACAGTGATTGGCCATAAAACAGAAATCTTTAAACCTTGTAGTGGGCAATAATGGCAAAGGATATATATACTAACAAAAGATACATGAAAACATTACATATTTAAAAATGACGTAAAAATAAAAATTATAGTATATTTGATAACATTATTGTTGTGTGCAAAGATTCATTTAAGCAAGAAATGTGATTAATTAATTATATCTTTCGTACAATTCAACCTATTTGTTATTAAACGTGATCACAGTTGTTTTATTAAAATTTCTATTACCTTAAAAGTTATTAGCAAACCTAGTCGACCAGTTAGTTACTAGATTTAGTTCAAATGCATTTGTTAAAATAAGTTTAAATACATTTACTAATAAAAATCCATATGATTCTTCAAATTTCCGTTAAACATTGTCGAATTAAAATTCATATAAAAATACGAGAAAAAAATTGCCAGTAGGAATGTAATTTTCTTGAGAGATGATAATTTTAATAACCTTACCCAAATGAGATGGACAGTTCAGAAAGTACCTGAATACAAAATTCCCAATGTACTAGTACTTTTCTATACAAAAATGAATTTGTATCTATCTTTCATAAATCACGATTTCTCAATTATATTCAACATAAATTCACAAAAATACTCCAATGCCCTATACAATTTCTACAATAACATAATAAAAAGCAAAACTATTTGAACTTTTTACAACATATTTTACATAAAAAACAGACATTACGAGATTGACGTATGCATTGAGAAACGCAAATTAAAAATCACAATATTTACTAATTTATAACACAAAATCTATCATCCCTTTTAACCTCTTATATTACTTCCATATACTTCTGTATATTTCGCCACCTTCTGTAAGTATTATATGTAAAATACTTTACAATATTTCATTCTCTCTCAAATATATGGTGTTACATTTCATACAGTACTTTAAATATTATTACATATGTTTAAAGAATCATTATTAAAGGTAGCACTGGCATTTTTAACTTAGTAAATAATTATGTCAACATGTTACAAGTTTGGTCAAATTACCATAAATTTTCAACTAAAAAAAGACAAAATCAACCGAAATAAAAAGAACATTTTCAAAATTCGTTTCATTGAAACGACAACGAAAACATCTTAAATATGATCTGTATCAGTTAAATTCTGCAAGGGGGGTTGTCAGGGTTTTCTTTAAGATTTTAATCTTGTATTGTTTTGCATAGGGAAACTATACTCTGCTTTGTTTTTCTGTATTTTTTCTTCGCATAGCAACGGATAGTAGGCGCACATGAGTGTACAGGAGATAAAGTGTTTAGTATCAAATAACAAATCACTATGTACATTGGCATTGGACTTAACACTGCTATTTATCTAGCTGGTTCTCACATAGTCCTGTGTAGCACACAGGATATAAATAAACATGTTATTTTACACATAGTCCCATTCCACAGTACCAGGCTCACATAAATGTAAACTGGTTCTCACGTACCGATGCGTGCCAGGTACCAGGTACACATGAATGTAATCTAGTCACATACCGCAGCGTGCGCCAGGTACCAGGGGCGCATGAATGTAATCTAGTTACATACTGCAGCGAGCGCCAAGTACGAGGCGCGCATGAATGTACACTGGTTACATACTGCAGCATGATAGTCGAGCATGTGGCAGTTACTAGTCACACGTACTGCAGTGTGCTAGGCGAGCGTGCAGCAGGTACCAGGCGCGCATGAATGAAGTGGTGTCACGTACCGCAGCGTGTGAGGCGAGCGTGCGGCTGCGAGTGCGATCGCTAGTAGTTGACGGTGACGGGATGGTGCGCGACACCGCCGGCGTGGTGCTGCGCGCTAGTCGTGTGCGTAAACGTCGCCACACTAGTCGCGCTGCTCGTACCGCCTCGGACCTGTGCATTTTATACAATTACAATTAATTAAAATCATTAAAACGTTACTCTTTTTTTAAAAATAAAACATCGTAAAAGAATTCTTCATACTGACCTGGCTAGTAATTTGCATAACAGCATTATTTTGCTGACTCTGGGCGACCTCTTCTTCTGTCGGTCTGTTTTCGTTAGTTGTTGCTCTAAAAATGGCGAAGAAATATCTTAAAATATGTACCAAAAATTATTTCTACTTGATTTTTTATGATATATTGCTATAAGCCGATTTGCTCATAATAAAAAAGTGCCTATGTCCTACCATCAGAGAAATTAGCGGCATTGCAACTTAAAAGCGACATTCAGAGAACGACACGGAAACAACTTAATTGATAGCACGGACGGAATCTACATAGTTATAAGAAAGTATGTAATTTTCCTGTTAATATGTGGGCGAGTGTACCTGACGTCGTGTTTGCGGTCAGCACGGTCCGCGGCGTCCTTGGCTGCGTCGGGGGCGACGGGCGCGGCGGGCTGCTGCTCACCGGGCGCAGTCTCACCCGCCGTCTGGTGCGTGCGCTGGTGCGACACCAAGTGACCTGCAATACACAATAAAAATTAAATAAAAAAAATATCTTTATTAATTTCCCCTTTGGGCAAGGTCTGGTGCCCAAACTAGGGTGGCGCCCTATGTGATCGATCACCAGACCCTAGCCCCACAGACCACAATGAAACTGATAAAACAAAAATAAAAAAAAAAACAATATTAATTTACTAATTAGACAAATAAGAAAATAAAAAAGAAATTTAAACTATATGTGACAATGACACTTAAGAGCAGGCGCACTTTGAGTAAATAATCGCACATCTGTTGTGCGATTGTCGATTGTTTCGCAGCCAATTCAACTGTTTAGTTGCACAACTAAAAATCGAGTAGTGAGCGCACCTCCATATAAGCTCATAGGAATCAAAGCGGAACTAAACTGTTGCGCTATAGTTTAGTCAAAGGTGTGCGCATGCTTTTACTATTACTACGTCATGTGTACTTTTACTCGCAGGCGTTTTACCGATTGCCTCGTGTCATCACGCGTTAACTGCACTAAGCAGTCGAGTGAGATGCAGTCGGTGTTAGTTTACACGACTATATGACGTTTTAAGTAGTGAAACTAAATCTTTTATATTTTCTACATATTTGACGACATATTTCGTTTATAGTTTAGAATAATCAGAGTATTGTTTAGTGTACCTTTGCAAATAAAGTCCTTGGAGCAAATATCGCATCTGAAGGGTCTGTTTCCGCCTCCCTTCTGATGCGACCGCTCGTGGAAGAGCAGATTGCCTTTCAACGGGAAGGACTTGCCGCACTCCCCACACGAGTACGGTCTCTCGCCGCAGTTGTGTGCTCTGGGAAAATAAGGTCAATGTCTTTATTAATAAAAATAATAATGTCATATTAAGTATAACTAAATTGAGTGAAAAATCATACAGACAAATTAGGAACCTCCTCCTTTTTGAAGTCAGTTAAAATAACTTATTTGAAAGTAAGATCCAAAAATGAGTTTGTTTTGTATGCTTGTTGCAAAAATTGTTGCTTGGCATGCAATGATTAAACCAAATTAGATTGAAGCATATTTGCTTTTATGCTGCCCTCAAATGTTGCAAGTAATATTTTAATTTATTAAATTAGCTACATACACCACTAGATGATAACCCATTTTGGTCGTTTTTTCGGTTGATAAATTTATCGATCTCAGTATATTACGTACTAGCTTTCGCAAAGCAAATAGTCTATGTGTTCTTTCAGACTGCTCTACATCTATGTCAAAGTTCATCGAGATCCTTTCATCAGTGTAGGCTCTCAATTAACAAACTAACATCCATCCATCTAAACTTTTTCATTTATAATATTAGTAAGATGTATACCTCATATGCGTCATGAGGTGTTCCTTCCTGGTGAAGGGCTTGGAGCAGACCTTGCAGGCGTGCGGCGTGTCGCCCGTGTGCTGCTTCAGGTGGTTGATGAGGTGCTCCTTGCGCGTGAACGTCTTGTCGCAGTACTCGCAGCGGTGCGGCGACTCGCCCGTGTGGATTCTGACGCAAACAAATATCGCTTTAGTTTTCTGATACATACACACATATTAATAAAATACATTTTACCTAGTGTTTATAACTTTGTCAGAAGCGCATCTTGTGCTTTCTTCTCTAATTAATGCAGATTTATTATATTTAGTGACAAAGTATATTTTATTACATTATATTTGGATCTATTATAGAGGAAGATCTAAAAGGATACTAGAGTAAGGATTTGCAAAATCCTAACTATAATTATTATAAATTCCATAAACCACGAAACTAAAGTACGAAATATCGCATGCAGAGAAATATAGCAAAATAGGGACAACTTAACTAATATAAAAAGAAACAAGATAAGCCGCGAGCAACAGCTGACACAGACTAAATTCTATTTCTATAACTACTACACAGAGTTGCGACGAAAATAGTTACATCTCTTAATGGAACTAATAAGAGATGTAACTCTTTTCATTGCATGTACAGTGGGGGAAACTGGCGGTATTCCACCTTAAAAGCTACAATCGTTTGAACATTTGTTAACGAGACGCGGAACAAAAATCAATATAATGGAGCTTACAATGTGTCTACGAAAAAAAGTCGGTCAATGAAACACAGCTAGTTTCTTTTTATTATCCCTTCGTTTGCACCACTCACTGCTATCTAATTAGTTCTATGTACGAAGATGCGAAGTTTTTTTTTTAATTTTTCCTAAAGTGGAACACCGCGTATTTCCAGTACTGTACAGTAGGTATGTATGTATGGCGGGTGTTGTCACCTGACGTGGTTGGTCAAATGCTCCTTGCGGGAGTAGGTCTTGGTGCAGAAGGGGCACTTGTGCGGCGTCTCCCCGGTGTGCTGGTGCACGTGGTTGGTGAGGTGCTCCTTGCGGGAGAACTCCTTCGTGCAATACGTGCACTTGAACGGAGTCTCGCCCGTATGCAGTCTGCGGTCAATACATTCCGATTAAGTGCCTTCACTTATTTACTATTCAATTGTATCACAGCAAATGGGACTCAATCGGAATGTAATGTTTGTTGGGGAATAAGATAAATTTACCTCGAGTCTAGTTGCTTTAGTTATTGCCGATTGAACCCCAAATGCTTGATGCTATCTGGATTTAGTTAAAGACATAAAAAGTGTTTGTGTATCAGTCAGAGTGTATATACGCACTGAACATAGTAAACGACATACTTTTTTTACGGACTACTCACGGTTATGTGGGTTTAGCTGTGTCATTGTGATGAATGCATGTGGGTATCTGTATACGCGTCGGATGAGTTAAGATAGTTGTTCATTGCACTCAGGTCTCCGTGAAGGACATACCCTGTTGTGTATATCCGTGTTTTGTATGTACAGGATATCTAATGCGCCGAATGTTGCGTGTATGGAGGGAGTGGGGGGAGGTGGGGGTGTATACGCACCGCACGTGGTTGACGAGGTGCTCCTTGCGCGTGAACCGCTTGTTGCAGTAGGAGCAGGGATGCGGCATGTCGCCGGTGTGCTGGCGCACGTGGTTCGTGAGGTGCTCCTTGCGCGCGAACGACCGCGTGCAGTACGTGCACTTGTGAGGAGTTTCGCCCGTATGCTGTCTGCGCAACAGAGTACATTCCGATTTGATTTTATTTTCATACGAATTTACTTTATTTATAACTATGGAAAGTTCTAATTTCTTCTTATAGATTTATTAATATTTTCAGGTGCCAACTCATAATTATGTATGACTTTAACTCAAAAAGTTGAATTTAGCAAAACGGAGCACACCAATTTGAACTGTTACACGAGAAATGTTTGACGAATTTGTTAAAAGAGTTTATGCAAGTGTTTAAGTATTGTCCGATATGACTTATTACATTTTCTTTGTGGATCATCCTCATCGCTTACCAAAACATTACAGAAAAAGAATCCTAATAGATGCACAATACTTTAATGAATTAATCATTAAAAACAAGCTTCTTATCCGCTGTTGAGATTTGGCAAGCTCATCTATTAGCATATTAATCTGCTGTAAGCGACAGGACGGGTCGGCAAGGTGTCACTCCGCACGGAGCTCAAATCGGAATGCACAATGCTGTGCTACCGCAGTTGCATTCAGGGAAACTTCACACAATGCCGTTCAAGTCTTAAAGTTAATGACTCACGACTTTTGATTACATGAACTTCATCGGCAGGAACGGGGATTCTCTATATAACGATAAGTCATGCAAAGTACATGCAAACTACTATGGAAACATGCCCAGTAAATATAGATAGTAGGGAATGTTTTATTTAGCCTTGAGCGTGTAGCACAGCATTGTCGACTTATAATGCAATACAGAGTATGATGGCTACACAAAATAACATTAAAACACATCAATAGCATGGCAACTATTTTATTACAACTTGTAAACAACTGAAATAAAATGGATTGATTTTATATCAAAATAATGCAATAGTCATTTCTATTTATAAAAAACAGCATTCATTCAATCATTTGGTTTCGAAAATGACACGTAATTTGTTTTCTACAATAAAATATTTCGCGGTTATCTACAAGTTGTATTAAATTGAATTGCTAATCTAAATACACAGTACAAACACAGAAGCTAGCGTATAGCACATTAGTGCATCGATGTCATAATTGCCATATATTTACAAGGTAGTAAATTCATGTGATTTTGTTTCCATAAACAGGGATTCTATTAATTTTTCCATTATACTTAAAGAAATCAAAGTAATACATAAAAACTCACTACTTTGTTCGGGAACAAATTAGATATGAATACAAAGGGATAAAGCCTATATAAATCGAAATAAAAGATGTAATATAACACCCTGAACATTGACAGAGGATAAAAATATTACAGAACGCATTGTCATGTGAATAAGAAAAAGAACTATACTGAATTCACATAGGTGTGAAAAGGACAGATAGAGCAACATTCCCGTATTGACTATTATGACACCGACACACGTGAGGTTCGCGTGGTTACCTGGTGTGGTTGGCGAGGTGCTCCTTGCGCGTGAAGGACTTGGCGCAGTAGGTGCAGCGGTGCGGCGACTCGCCCGTGTGTTGCCGCACGTGGTTGGTGAGATGCTCCTTGCGGGTGAACGTCTTCGTGCAGTACGAGCACTTGTGCGGGGACTCCCCGGTGTGCTGACGCACGTGGTTCACTGGAATAGTACACATTTTTGTTGCTAGGTTCTTTTTAGTTCTGTTGATATATGGATACACTTTGTTATATCGTATTTTTCTTAAGAGATAATTCAAAGTGAACATAGAAATGTTAACCACGAAAAATAAAAAGCTCTAACACTAAATAATCGCTGGCTAATTTTGTTCGTCCTACAAAATTTTATTCTTTAAATTAAATAAAAGTTGTTCACTAGTTTTTGCACGAACAATGGAAACCTCTATCACCTTCATTACAGGAACAAGTTTAGTTTGCCACGCCCCTATGTAAATGTAAAGTGGCATTTGTGGACTTAACATTAATGATGCTTATAATTCTGTAGGGAAATGTTTTTTCAATAATCTTTACCAAGTTGAAGCTGTGAGGGATCGTTGGAGTGATAATTGTATTGCTTTCTTACCTAAGTGATCTTTCCTGGTGAACGCCTTTGGGCAGTACCCGCACTGGAATGGCGTCTCGCCAGTGTGCTGTCGCACGTGGTTGACGAGGTGTTCGCGGCGTGTGAAGGACTTGGCGCAGAAGCTGCAGCGGTGCGGCGACTCGCCCGTGTGTTGCCGCACGTGGTTCAACAGATGTTCCTTGCGGGTGAACGTTTTCGAACAGAAGTCGCAACGATGCGGTGTTTCGCCTGCAAAGTCACAATCATTTAAAAAAAAAACTCTTTTTTTCATATTGAACACTTTACAATTTTACTTCACAGTTAGACAGTAGCGTTCATTAAGAGGACTGGCATATTGGGAACACTAACTGATGTCAGTGAATCCATACAATTGAAGCCTAGTCTGCGCCATTGTCCAATTGTACTAGCCAAGTGTGAACCGTGCATAACTTTTCACTGATGAAAGGTTTACATATTGCCATCTGTTTTTTGTAAAGAAATAGTACAATTTTTAAAAGTGTTTCGTCAATAAAAACTTATGATCATATTACATATTGTGTTAGTAAATTAAAACCAAATGATTAAAATAAACTTAATGCGGATAACCAAGCTTGACACCAAAGTATACAGCGAAATGTATTTAGACATATTTTTAAATGTCTGTTTTCTACATATTTATATTACAAACCAAGCAAAAACTATTTCGCCTAACAAAATTGTTTTACTCATCTGTCTGTAGCAGTAGTAAGACAATTAAGATAGTGAGTGTACAATAAAGCGATACTAACCAGTATGCCAGAGAATGTGATTGGTGTAGTGTTCCTTTCTGGTGAAGGACTTGCCACACAACTCACATCGGAACGGTGTGTCGTTCGTGTGAGATCGCATATGGTTCACTAAATGCTCCTTCCTAGTATACTTCTTCAAACATATGTGACAATGATGCGGCGTTTCACCTATGTGAGTGGGGCAGAAAATAAATTGTTAAAATTCAATGATGCAACTATATTACTTTGAATCTTTATAGCGATTGAATTAAATGTTAATACAAGTTGATAACTAACGTATATCTACTATATTTAATTGTTGGGTAAATAGTTGAATCATTCAATTCTACTTTCTGCACCACTTTGACCGTAACTGAGGTGCAAGGCTTGGATATACCGTATTTTTAATTAACCCATAAATGGATCTAAATGGTAATTAATGATAACTTAAAATAGAAAAAATGGAAATAAAGTAAAAGATGATGATAAATAAATAGTAAAATTGATTATTTCAATATTTACTCAACAAATTAAATCTAGTGATTGGTTAGTTCAGGTGTAATCTTCTCTGTTTGTGATCAAATCTTTTGAGCAGTGTAATCACAAGATACTTTTAATAATGCAGCTTTATTTAAACACAAGTTTAATTTAAAAAAAAAACATTAGTTAAACAATTTTTTTATCAATTATTAAAAACACACAAGTTTAATTTGATAAATTTAAGAAAGCTTTTGAAAAACCAAGTTACACAATTTGCACTCTGAATCAGTTTAAAAAATAAAGGACCATAAAGTATAAGGCATGATATAAAATTTAGTTAATTCTATGTTTTATACAAGCTCTGATGGCTACAAAATATTCCATTGTAAATAAAATCCCATTCATCAGAATGTTTCCCGCTTTGTTGATTAGCCCAATAGATTTCTTTACCCCATTGGGGCTATTGATAGTAAGGATTCCATCTGACAATGGGTACGCGCTTTTTTTTTATTTCTGCGACCATTAAATATATCTTGCTGAAAGACATCTTTTAACACATTTCATATGTTACAGGAAATATTTTCCCGTATTTGTGTTCAGGCGTACGCTGTATTTGCCATTATCTTACCTTTGGTGCGGTTGATAAACTACACAAACAAAAGAGATAGTTATATTCCTGTCATGCTTGCTTTATATGTATAAGTTTAGCGTTGATCATGAAACATGGTAACCTTAAATCCCATGGAGGTTTATGTAGTAAAAAAAATATTTACCAACTCACGAAAATCAAAATCTTACGTATTTTACACTAAACTAGTGCATTAGTTAGTAGTTAGTAATATTTCGTCGTTGAAATTCGAACACCACATAAATCACTTTTTGGCTATTTTAATATTTTGATGCCATTCACTAGAGAATCGGAAGACGCATCGTTTCAGTCTCACGTATTCTACATTAAATAAATATTTACAAACAGTGCATTATAATATCTTTACAAAGTTATGCACTTTTTCTCTTTAGAAAAGTTTATATTTTGGTGTTGTTGGAACTTCAACGATTTGTAATTTTAAATTGGTTGATCACACTGGAGACTATCAAATAATGGGTTGTAATTAGATGAAAATGCCAACACCTGATGTTGCTCGTGTGTAATGTATGTAATGTGTGTAATTGTGTGTAAGGATGGTGTACCTGTGTGCCACATGACGTGGTTCATGAAGTGCTCCTTGCGGGTGAAGCTCTTCTTGCAGATGTCGCAGCGGTGCGGCGTCTCGCCCGTGTGCTTGCGCACGTGGTTCACCATGTGCTCCTTGCGCGTGAACGTCTTCGCGCAGAACTGACATCTAAAAAAAATATGAAGCAATTTCTTTTGGTTAATAGATAAAGTAGCTTAACCTGTAACTAATTTTATTAAAATAGAAGTTACAAATTTGCATATCTACACTAATATTGTAAAGAAGAAAGATTTGTATTTTTGCACATATTGAAATAACTCAAAATCTTCAGGGCCAATTTCAAAAAATCTTTCACTGTTAAAAAGCTTTTTTATCGGTGAATAAAATAGGATATGTTTTTTTTATATATTTTTTTAATTTCATGTGTACGAAGTCGCGACCAACAACTAAGATAATTCAAAACTAGTATTAAGTATAAATAAACAATAAATAAGTATTCAAGAAAATTCTTTGAATCGGTTGAATCTGAGAAAAGTTACTTTGGACACATTATCAAACATTTTGAAGGTGTAAAAAGTTTTACTTTAATAAATTATAGAAATTACAACTTCCAGTAATGTCATTAATATTACCTGTAAGGCGTTTCCCCAGTGTGGCTTCGAACATGATTGTCCAAGTGTTCCTTACGTGAGAACGCTTTATGGCAAGTTGTGCAGGCGTATGGCTTGTCTTGAGTCAGCCGTTTAGTTTGTCTCTCTGAGGGGTCTCCGGCTGCATGAATTTAAAATTATTCATTGTAGATAGATTAATAGAAAACCTATTATGAACATTATGAGACAATTGTACAAAAAAGTATATTACCAAGATGACATTTTCCGTGTCTGGAAAGTTCCATGGCATTAGCGAATGCGGTGCCACAAACTTGACATGTGTAAGGTTTGCTCTCGCCGTGGTATCGTCTGTATAACAAAAGATTTCTTAGTAAGTAGTAAAAAATAAACATTGAAAGTTTTAGGTTTTATTCCATTCTTACTATTACCTATTCATATTATATTGAAATAAGTATTTTAACTATATATATGTATTTTTGCTATATTTTTAATATTGGCATACCTGTGTACAATAAGTTGGTATCGGAACTGGAAAATCTTCCCGCAGATATCACAGGAGTGGTGTCCGGGCGAAGTATCAGATTCAGCTATGGCAGCACTTGTTCCCGCTTCATCCACTTCGTTTATAGGCTGTAAGATAAATAAACTAATTAAAATCAATTGAGACAATGTAATATTCTTATTTACATAATTGTGGAGCTGTTTCATTGAATTTTCTTAAGCATAACCTCTAAATATAAGCTAGCAATACATTTTTAACAAAATGTTTACGATTACTTAACATTACCCTGTATGCTCATTTGACTCCTTCTTGCCTAAATTTCTCTAAATTCTTTACCTTGGGTTGTGGTTGCCCCTCGGGATTGAGTTTACCAAAAACTTCATGGTAAGCCAACAGATGAGAGAGGTCCTCAACATTAACTTTATACATTGCATGCAAGTCATGTTCTGAAGCGCCCGCTGAAATTTTCACAACCGCTCCCTCCATACCCATTGTTCCCACATTCTGAAATACGATTGTTTTGTTACATTTTAGGAGTGATTTCTAAAAACAACATATAAGTTGTATTATAAATTAACAAAGATTAAAATTTGTACAGAATTTGAGATAATATTCGACTTGCAGTAGAAAAACTGAATGAAAAGAAATAATTTCAACTATATTTAAGTCCAGTCCTGATTGTCGGATTGAAATTACCTTTAAGTCAAGCCCCTTGATGTCCTTAATATCTGTGGGTATTGCAAATTGTGTAGATTCAATTTTTGCAACATTTTTCTCATCTTTCACTATAAGCTGTTCAGATGCGCTGGTCTCTATAGATGTGGTCCCATCGGGGTTTTGTGTCACAAGTATATTAGCGGGTTCGCCTGTTGCTTGTTCTATACGAACAACGCTGTCTATCACCTGGTATCAAATATTCCAGGCGTTAATGCACTGTTTTTATTACAGATTTATGTAAATGTGTGTATGAAATTTTCATCATAAACTTACAATATACTCTTGTGAACTTATGAATAGGAAAAGAGAACTATATCTAACAAAAGATTAATATAAGGAACTAGTAATGTAACAAAGATGAGATGTGTAATTCAACAATTATAATATAATTGAAGAATTTTGTTGAAGGAGGCAAATGAGCAAGCCTTACCCAACATAAGAATTAGATATCCACAACAAAAAAAATTGCATATTCTTTACCTATATTTATTTTAAAACAGAAGTAAGATATCTTCTCCTTCTGTATGATCTTGTTATTATTAATATCAATTGCTGATATGGGCCAATTTGAGGCTCACACATTTAACTACTCAATTCATAATATATTATTTTATCAACAAGTGATCTAAGTTTTTTGAACATGTTACATGCAACTACAATCTTTCCCTGAACATGTTGACAACTCGGATGAACATAATTCCTTCTTATATTTAAACTTATATAAAGTAAATAAAAACTATACCTGATGATGTCCAACAATCTGTTGCAGCTGATGAACAGTCAGGGTATGGTCTGTTGGCATCTTGATGGCGTCATGCATCTCCTCTTTGTCCACAACCTTGCCTCCGCCCGGTTCCACCACAGTCACAATGCCATCTTCACTCACTGTTAGCTGTATCTGTTGAAATTTATATTGTTTTTGTATCTCAGGCTCAAGCCCCTTTGAAGAGACATATAAAGACATATTGTTTATCTATAAAATGTAAAATCAATTTCGACAAATAATTTGACCATTTCCATTATATAGATTATGCAAGTCTGGTAATGAGTTTCCAATGTCACATTCAAATAATAATTTTACTTCTATTTATAAAAGTAAATATATTGTCTTAAAAGTACTTTTATGGCAAAATATCTTAAAGTTGACATGTCATTACAAAAATGTTAAAGACAAGTTGTACATATTTTTTAATGTTACAAATATAAAGTGTTACAATAAAAATCCATTATTTGTAGGGTCTACGCAAACTCACCTCACTAACCGGCTAGTTATCACAACAGAAGCAGCATAAAATGAATAAAAAGACTTCAAACAACAAGTATTTATTTCACACAAACAGCAAGGAAGCCTAGCCTTTAATAAGCCTGGACAAAAGTTGACATATTGATCCAAAAAGTATTGTATACAAGGGATAAAATATACACTTCAGTCTGTTTCATTTCCTTATAATTTTTTGTAAATAAAGAGTATGGATTAAAGTATAATCTTATCCTTTCCTTATTGAAAAGGGTAGAAAGGGAATGGTAACCATAATTAAGCTTTTGTGCACTTCATATTTAATTAAATGTCTCCCTAACATTATATATAGAAATGTATCCTACCTGTTGATTTGTGTGGTCCCGATTGGCAGACATCAGCTGTTGTTGCTGCATTGAATGTTGTTGGGAATGATGACCCTGAATAACAAATTTATTAAAAAATACGCTCATTGAAGTTTGTTATACTTTTGTAATATGCATATATTGTAAGTATAATAATTAAATACATTTTCGATATTTTATAAAGTTAATTTAACATGCAAAGCCATATTTTCTTAGACTGAAGAGAATAAATATTTAGAATACGTGAATCAACACATAAAATATTCAAGTTGAATAAACTCAGTTTGTCTAATTATATAAACTACACAAGTGTTCATTCAAGGTCTTGTTTAGACATAACTTGAACTACTAACAATGCAAAATTAAAAGAAAAAATTATAATTTTTTTTAAGGCAGAAGGTTGTAAGAATAAATTATTCATATTTTATAACACTGAATATAAAGAACATTTAGGTTTTCATGCATAACATTGTTTTATTACTTTTTTCACATCCATAGACATGCATTTTTATTTTTCATTAAATATTATGACTATCATCTACACATCGACACATTGTTAGCATTCCTGTAGTAAAGGGTATGGGTTACCACATAATTTACCATATCAGTGTTATGGTGTTGTATAAAGTCGACCCGGTTATTGGGTACCTGCTGGTGCGAGGGCTGACTCGTGCTAACCGAGCCTTGGCTTGTGTTGCCAGGGTTCTGCTGGCTGTGATCTTGCTGCTGACCGTGCGCCCCCAATGATTCTACAAATTAAAAAAACATTACACTGAATTGCCTGCAAGAGATTGTTGATAGCATTAAAACTGCCCTTGTGCAAATCTTGTAGTAGCTTAGTTTAAGTATACTTATTGTAACATTTATGCAAAAAGAATTAAATACATAATAAATACACTGTGTTTTTTTCTTTCCTTTTAAATTACAGTAAACTTAATTTTTGTTTTTGTTTAATAATCACCATTTTTTTATTACAAAATATTGGTGGAATTTTAAATTATTTAACCAGTAGATTGATCTTTCTATTAAATTTTCTGATTATAAATGACTTGTAGTATGTGTAGTCAAAATAAATGTCAATGATATTACCATGCGACTGTCCGGATTGCAACTGTGTTGCAATAATTTGTGTGACGGGTATTTGTTGACCACTTGGTCCTGATACCGATAGCGGTTGCCCACCGTGCTGACCGAGAATAAGGTTAGGATCACCATTCAGAAGTCCAGTGTGGGCTTGGCCTAGTTCCTATAACAATTAACATAAAACTAGGGTTAATAACATCAAACAACTTGTGTGACAAAAGAATAAAATTCTTGTAACTTTAATAATCTCATTAAAAACATTTCGTCAGGTTGAATTATTATGGATTCACATCAAAAACCATGGAGTAAAATCATTTTTTTATATATTTTTCCATGCGTATATAACAAACATGAAAAAACGCTTATTCAAATTTTGACCTCTGGTAACTTATTTACATTGATAATGAGTAATATCTATAATTACCTGCACAGGTTTTCCATTTTCAAGTCTTGCATTAGGTGGGAGTCCATACACGGAAACTTGAGGTATTGGCCCGGGAAAAAGATTTGTAAACACCCAATACTTAGCGACACTGGACAAAGCAACGTTAACAGCTGCCGAATTAACTCGTAGGTCGGTAGCAGAAGTAGTGGGAGGCAGATTATTGTTTGATTGTTGTTGCTGAGAAGATGATACTCTTTGATTTTGAGACTGCAAATATTTATTATTTTAGTACTCATTAGAATAAAGAATAATAAAAATAACTTGAAAATTCTATATACCTCTGAGTTACCAGGAGGTTGGCCACCACCCGTATTGATACTATGATGTTCTGTATTCATATTTAAGACTATTCTATTTTAATATATCTGCCCAACTTTAGGTTATTTACAAAAACATAACAACTTTAACATTTCTACGTCTCGGCATTGTCATATCTGACTGTCAACGAAATGGAGGCGCGGGGGACGCGACGGGCCGCCATTATAAAACTTAGCACACAATAACATTTTTTCATCTAATCATTTAGCACTTTATATGTTACAAGAAAAATGCAAAAAGTAAGAAATACCTAAAGTAAACTAAAGAAAAGCACTATAATCCACTATTTATCAATTTACACATAATAATTTCCAAGTTTTGTACAATATCATAAACACTTATTCACCATGGACGAAGCGAACGAAAGTTTTGTCACGATTCCAGAAGTGCCAACATCACGGGCCTGTGAATCAGTAAAACAACTTTCATCATTTATTTATGAGAATTTCACATATAAATTGAATAAAACTGTTAGTAACTTATTATATTTTAAAATTACGATTGATTGATTTCTAAAACTTTGCAATTTTAATCTAAGAAAGTTTAATTTTATTAATTAGACGAAATTGTTTAAGGTCCGTCAGTGTCGACAACATAATAAAACAAAACGTTGCGTTATGTTCATGCTTGTAACAGCAATTAATCATAGATCAAATACTCCTATTTCAGCTTATTTTTTGTAAATACATATCTTTTATAACACAACTTGTAAAAAGTAATAAGTTATTTTTTACATGTTAAATATTCGAGATAGTGTTTATACAAACCAATTAAATTCATGTATGGAAATGAATCGACCGACTGCTAGTACTTAAATATTATGTTTGATATAATGCTTTCTATAAAATGCTACTGATTTTAACACATTTCGTTTACTACTCAACCAACGTTTCTATTTCGTTGCCCGAAATTCACTTCCACCCTTTCCTTTCTTTCCTTTCTTTCCTTTACCATAGAATCTTATAATTTAAGTATTAATTGTCACAATGTGGTTAACTATTGGATATTGCTACTACTAAAGGCAAATAACTGTATTTAAGTTACAGCTTTTAAATGTCTAATTTAATAAAAATTATTTAATTTTTACTGCTGACATCATGTCCGAAAACTTTTATCATTACGTATTTTGTGAAACATGTTATTGTCATGAACAACGAACGCAAAAGAATTTGCTAATGATGTTATATTGTGAAGATGCAACATTAATTGATATAATCGATTTGAATGACATGAATATAATAATATAGGTTACCGTTGCGATTTAAACATTAACATGCATTCTCTTATTAGGAAAGAACCAAAAAATATTGGTGCTTGATCTTTAACTTCAGTCTACTTTTTTATCGCCTACTGCGTTATGACTTAGCCTGTGAAAGGCGGCATAAAATCTACTTCCACCCTTGATCGTTATGGTTAATTACGACAAAAAAATCCTGTGACTTGCATGCAACCGAAAGAAAATAAGGGTTCTTAGGGTGTACAAAGCTGCGCTAACATTCCTAGTTCTCTTAAAAGTTCAAACTTTCAACTATTTTTCATAGAATCAATAAATAAGCGCATAAATGGCAAACATACAAACAATATCACTTTTGTTTAATACATAGTAGATAGAAATTATTTAGTTTATTAAATTAAAAGGGAATACCTTACCGTAGCACTTGTCGTAGACAATCTACGAAGTGTGAGTATGCTACGGTAATCACAATTTCCGTAAAGTTGGTTACAAAAAACGCATGAACGGATAGATTGATAAGGAGAAAACTAATGGTCTTCTCCCGCTCATTGGAAAATTGTGTTAAAAAGTGCTTTCGCCGATATAACGATATCTCTTCTTGCAGTTGTTTTTGAGTTACCAATTTTTGACAAAAGAAGGATAACTAAATCCCTAATCTACTTGATAACAATTGATCTTCTTCGTAAGCTCGTACCAGTGCACCCTACTATAGAGAGGATTAGTCAACTGGCTTCACAGATAACTATGTGCAGGTTACATCACAATGTTTATCTTCACCGAAAGAACGTCGATAAATGTACGTACGAAATGTACCAAAGACATTGGTACATAGTGAGAATAGAACCCGGATGTGTAGAATACAAGTCAGTTGCTTAACAACCACTGCGTCTCAGACGCTTCTAAAGTCTTTAGTTAAAACTGAAGGTGTGTAATAGGCTTAAGAAATAATTATATTTTTAAAAGTTTTAGGGCCTGTCTCACCACTGGCTGATAGAGGCTCAGATAGCATAAAAATGACGTCTCTGTCAGATAAGGGAACAAAAATCTTTTATTTCCATTACATATTTTGCATGTTGGATTGTTATCAGACAGTTTATAATTTGGTGGGACAGACCCTAAATATTATAGTAATAGTTAATTTTAACTTTTTAACCAATTTCACACTTAAGAGCAAAGTTAGAAAAGTCTTGTAGAGGTTGTCCTGTGATATTTAATATCTAGGTCATATAGCATTTACTTATTTAAATAATTACTTTGGGAAATATTGGCATCCTGTAGTAGAAGTATAATACGAGCCATCCACGCGGACCTCATTCGCTGAATAATATCGTAGTTCAACTTAGAACGGACTTCGCTTCTAACAGTTTGCTTTCGCGGCCTCAGTAATGAATACGAGGCTGTACGGACCGCGCGTGTTTCGTTACTCTAATCGCGTACTTATTCACGACAGCCCGTAAAAACTTTTTTTCTGAAACCGTAACAATCAAAATTAAAAAGATAGTGAAAGTGAAAAAGAAATCGAAAAGTTATTACCTGCCTGTTATTGTCTATGCTGTTTTTTTTTTAATAACGATTATTCTAATTTCACGTTGACATTTTGTTTTTGAACATTGCGAGAGATCGTTTTACCGGTGTTCATCTATTCGCAGGTTAGTATGTTTACTTACTGGGACGTTGATTGTTTATGATTTTTTTTAAGATTGGTGCAGTGGCTGTTTAATCTTCCAATTTTCGTGTGAATTTGTACCAGTTTTAGTGTGAATTTATACCAGTGTGTATATATTTTTTAAGCTGTACAACTACAGAATAATTGTCTTCTAATCTAATTTGTTCTTACTATAATTTTGAAAACGTTATAGTGTGATAATGAAAGTTTATTTAAATTTATAAGTGACCATTACTTTATTTATATTTATTTAAAATCTATTTTAATATCTTTGTGGTTGAATCTCACCTGCTGCACGTCCACCTAACTTCTTTTTAACTCGATTTAAATGATGTGTATTTCAAATACCAATATAAAAACAAATGAGACTACATTACAATAACTATGATAGGTATTGTCTGCATTTAACATTTTGAGCTGTTACTATTTTTTCATGCTTTTATCAATATAACTGCTTGTGATCGGTGCCACCCTATCATGCCATCATCATCATCATCATCGATATATCAATTTAAGTACAGAAAAATCATATTTAATTAAATTAGTTTTTAACATTTTTCATAATCTCTGCCTTGTCCTTAGAGATACAGGCGTAAGTGTTATGTAATATGAACGAATTTGTTTTTGTTTGCCGTTGTTCCAAAACCTCTAATGTGAATTCTCACCTTTTGATATTCATGTAAAAATAATCAAAATTGGTAAAAACATATTCAATTTATAAGAAAAACAAACACTTGAGAAGGGTCTTGCTATTCAGGTAAAGAATAAAGAACTCAGAAAATGTATGACTCAGCTATTGTGGACAGCTATGTTATACTTGATCGTATATGGGTTTATTATTAAACTATTATTTCATATGTAGTATAAAAATTAACACAACTAATAAAAATAAATGATGATATTACCGTTTTTCATCATTTCTTTCTAGTCGTGGGCCTATTTGTTGCATTGAAAAACTAGTTTATCTACACTAATATTATAAATAGGAAAGATTTGTCTTTTTGTATGTATTTAAATAACTCAAAAACTACTGGGCCGATTTCAATAACTCTTTCAACATTAAACAGCTATATTATCAGTGAGTAACATAGGGTATATTTTTTATTATTTTTTTAAATTTACGCGGACGAAGTCGCGAGCAACAGCTAGTATTTAAATATGTAAGTGTTGTCTATTAATTAAAACATATAACTCACATTAGCATTTAATAAAATAATTTAGGATGATATTCTTATTTGACCCGAGACCTTGATGGCTACGTAGGCACGTATCCTATAAGATTGACTGATGTTTTTTTCTTTAAACTAATATGTAGTTTAGATATACTAGGTAGCAACAAACATAATATTTGCCATAGTGTTTCGCTTTTGTTGATTGATAATAAAATAAGTACGCAACTTAACGAAAAAAATCCTAATACGCAATAAAAGGTAAAAAAGTTCGGAAAACAATTAAGTAACATTAGCAGTTTGTTTGGTCTGTTTCATAGAACATGCAATTATATAATCGAAAGCATGAAACTCGCTACAATAGGCCCGAAGAGCGGCCATAAACATACCGGCCCACTGTTTACAAATTGTAGCATTACTGGCAATTTCACGATTGTTCGATACGAACTGATTGTTACTAATTATTCAGAATTTTTCTTTGTTACGTTTAACTGTTATCGCATCTCTTGCGGTTTCTTAAAAAAGATTAAATGAATTCACTTTGTGTATTATTATTTAACCGATATTCTATTGGATAAAGTACGTCTACGAATTACAATGCAATAATGTTATGAAACGCGACTGATAGGTTAGTTATATTTATTACTAGCTTTTGCCCGCGACTCCGTCGGCATGAAATTTAAAAAAAAGTGAGTAGCCTATGTGTTCTTCCAGACTATCCTCTACGTCTATGCCAAATTTCATCGAGATCTGTGCAGCCGTTTAGGCTACAAACTAACAAACATTCATCCATCCATCCATCTAAACTTTCGCATTTTTAATATTAGTAAATTGTACACATCGTGTCTCTTTACTTATTATCTTTACAATATTGAAATAATGAAATTGTGTTTTCTATGGTATGCAATATTAGGTACATAATATTCACCGTAGCAATTAATTCTTTAGCACTCGGTTATGTTATTGCTATTTACCACACGTTAATAAACAACAGTTTCTTCAAAATGTTAGCTTAAACCAACGAGGCATTGTGTACGTTCATCACTCCAACATGTACTAGTCTCGAATATTACCCAGTAATACATGTACTTGCGATTTACGACGACTTGTATTCAGTCTTTTTAAAGAGGTGTCAAACTTTGCAGCTATTATCATAACCATAATATTTATAAAGCCAGCTAAACACCTTCAGTCTTTGAACAGTCGTTTTATTCAGTAAAAAAGTTCGTGAAAAAAAAAATACTAAGAAACGACTAAGTGACAGTTGCTAAAAATTTTACCATAAGATTTTACTGAACAGTCCAGTTCAGTTAATAGATAAAACTGAACACTGCACACGGCTTATAGGTACACGGAAACAGTAAACAAGGATAAAAAACTGCAGTGACGTCAACGGGTGACGGCAGACAATGAAAATGTGCACTTTATCTGTATAATTTTTGTAACCGTCTAGATCTCTTGATTCTCGAGTAGGCGGTCTTTAATTATCACGTTTAAAAGAACACAGCCTTTATTCTGTTATGTAAGATTCCTTTTGAAACAATGTGTTTGAAGTAAAGGTCATTGAGTAACTGAATTCAACATAATTTTGCTTTAACTTCAGAAATTTTTGAAATACCTTTCAATGCATATTACGTTCAAGTCGGCTCATGCAAGAGTTTTTTTCTTTATTTTTTCCCATAATAAGCTTATATAAAATACTTAAACCATATAAATAAAAACTAAAATACAAAAAAAGAAAAATAAATGTAATGAAAAACTATAAAGAGTATATATTTACATATACTACTAGGCCTACAGCACCATGCTGCGAACTTCGTCCGTCAGTGGATGCAAGAGTTTCTTTTACATGAATTGTTGAATAATTAAAAATATATATAAAAATAATTCGTGCACCGCTACATTAACCATATTCATTTCTAATGACAGAACACAACCCGGCGACCGTGTCGGTATTTTTTTCATGTACCATTTCCGACGGAATTGTTGACTCCGATGTATAATTAGGCCCCGGGCGAGTGTTGACTAAGTATCAGTTCACGCGGTAATGAGTTTGTCAGTTGAAACTTAATAACCAACCATTCTTTCGAACCTCGACATAGATAATGTTCAAACACATAAGTTGTGCTTGGAAGTCTAAATTATCTTTGGGCAATATAAAACTTAGAGAATAGCTTCGGGGGAAGGGCATCGTATTGAAAGAAAATCTATAAATATAATAGATATAAATAACACTTCGAATTTTAATATAAAACATACATGTGTCACACATTGTTCTTAAATTAAAATTATATGTAAGTGTTTTAAAACCTTATTGTGTAATTTTAAGAACAACAATAAAGACTTAAAAATAGTAGTTGCCCCCGCTCCCTTAAATGCCTATAGGACAATAGGCTATCCTAGTTAATATGTTGTGTTACGAAGCAGTTCCGTTGTATTCAACCACATCTATCCATTAACAATTATAATAGTTGAGATGCCTTCACAATTTATGTAAAGAAGAGAATAGTCAAAGATTAGGAAAATAAAGGAAAGGACGAAGTATTAAAACGGAGAAATGCAATATCAATTCTTCAAATCATAAAATATACTTTTTTGTAAAGACATAATTGAAAGGTGTTCGAGGTTTTGAAAACTAACAAGTAAAAATTATTGGAAAGTGCTGAAGTAAAAATTGTTTTAAGCAAAGTACTAAATGCGGCGTAGCGTAAATAATTGCATAAGTGTTTGCCTATTTCTTAGTCTTTTACGTTTTCGTTATTTTTTATTACTGTTAGTAAATAAAAGAAAAGAACAACACTTATGTGAAATAATCGTCATTTGTGTTAATATAGGTAAGCATTTAGTTCATTGTTGAATTTGTTTGAAGGTTAAGTGGTCATGAACTTAGCACAAGGATTTTAAATACAATGCAGTTTGTTTCGTCACATTACCTGACAGAATTTTGTGAAGTACGCTTAGAAAATTATACAGTTATGTAATGTAATTAAAAATCTTAATGTTTATAAGGTAAAATAATAGAATTAACTATTTAATTATATGTTATTTCCTCTCTGTTTCATGTAGAAATAGCAGTAGTTTTAGTCTATCTTAATCTTCCATCTTTGTATATCAAGGCAATGAACGTTTGTCAATGTGTACTTCCTACATATTTGCACGCAGCTTTTGTTTCTCATAATCAAATAGTAGACGTATAGATAAGCAGTGCAAAAGACACGGAAATATTTTTTCGAAAAAAGTTTCATTGCACTTTACCATTATATAAAACTAGCTGTTCCAGTGCGACTTCATCCGCATGAAATTATGAAAATTTGAATTTATTGTTTACATTTGTCAAATTATCAATTACAAATGTCAAAATGACATGTCATGACAAACCTTAGCAATCTTTCTTTCTTGATGTTGGCAGCAACTTATGGTCTCATTCCCACATTAGGGTCTTTATCCAAAATATTTACCCCATAAGTGAAAATACATAGCCTAAAGCGTGACGTAAGTGTGCTTTTTATTAAAAAAAAGGATTATTCAAAAATATGCTCTAATTGCTGAGATCTTAGGCAACAAAGAAGTGTGTGTTTAAGCTTTATTATAATAGTATAGATATAGATTGGCAGTTAAAAATGTTAACAGCTTTATTGAAGTAATTTTTGAAATAATTTAAGTATTATTGTAAATTGCTTTTAACCCTAGACTTTTAGCTTCAGGAAAGTGAGAATTAAACATAATATAGGTAAATTAGAAATTGTTCTGGCACATCAATAGCATCTGTTCATTCTACAATACATTGTAGTGGTGTTATGACAATGAATAATAAAACGACAGCAATGATTACGGCTCGCTTTGAGTACAATTTTGTGGTCACGGTCAACTGCGCAATTTCCTATTGTGTTTGTTGTCTGTATTAAAATTATTAAATCAATTTTGTCATTTCGGACATGATTTGGACTTTAGTGCATTAGTTATTTTATATAAAAGTATTATTTAATATTGTATATTGTTTTTTTTTTCATGTTCAATGGTTTAAATGTATTATCTATACTAATATTACAAGGAAAGATTTGTATTTTTGTATGTATTGAAATAACTCAAAAACTACTAAGCCTTCTACTTATTTCTTCTTTCACTTAAAAGCTACGTTGTCAGTGAACAACATGGCAACATAGCTATATTTTTTGTTATGTTTTAATGGCATGCGGTCGGAGTCGCGATCAACAGCTAGTACAGCTATAAAGCTTTAGAACTTTATAAGTTCACCAATCGTATGAAAGCATAGTCCCGAGATTAGAGATTATTATCACCTTTAGTTTGGACTTGACAAATATTGTGTTCACGGTCAAAATATTAAACACACTTACTCTTATATCTCTCTTCTTGCTGAAATTAAGACATTAATAGGTATTAGGTCTGGTGTTAGAGCTGCGAAAACTAACGGTTAAAATATACTAATATTTGAAATATTTGAATGATGTGTATTAACATACCAGTAGTATAAAAATGCATCGTAACAATATTTGCGTGTTAAAGAATGTTGCACATTTAAGTTACGCTCTACGCTCCCTTGTGTTTCCTTAATCGTGAAACATGCGTCTATGGTTATCTAATGTATTTTATCATTTTTATTGCCCGTTGATTAATTAACTTTCACAGGATACAGGAAATCCATTGTCTCATGTATTGGTTTAAACGCAATTAAAATTTTATAACACTTTTTAATTATGAACTTTAATAGTCATCTCGAAAAAGTTATGTAGAAAAGGGTATTTTTATTTAAAATCATTATTACAGGAATATAATTGATTGTGACCTTGTACCTTCGCTGAGGAAGCTTATAGTGTCTTTTAATATTATTAATTCGGTTGCATTTAGTGTCGTTTTCTGTATATTTGAATAGGAAAACTTTGCTTTGAAATGTAGGTAAGTAGTTACCGTTACTAATTACCCAATCAGTGGTCAGTTCGTTAAACAACAGATGAAAATTCTTTGTACTGATTCTCCATGCATATTAGTATCGTGCTAGGCACAGCCGCGTTGCGAATGGATCCTTTAAACCTAACACATCGACACGGGGACTTAATGAGTTTGTATGTATGAAATAATTAACTTCGTCGTACTTTAATAATCAAGAAGCAAGCGTTACTTTTAACTTTGCCTGATCTTCTACATGCATATTTCTTTTCGATAACTTTTCGTCAACTTAGAACTTCTTGATATAAAACAAAGGTCTCAGAGGTTTATTAAGAAAAAAATACTTTTGTAATTAATTAGGTACTACCTTGGTCAAATGAAGGTTTGCGATGATAGCTTCCTTGTGTCATAAACATCAAAGTTTTCAAGTAATTTGATAGAGCAATGAACAATAGTTTTAAATGTACAATACTAATAGCTACCAGATATTCTCACGACCATGTCGAAACATGATAAACATCGCGAAATAGGATGCGAAACTTTTTATCTAGCACGTTTTTTCTTGTACCAGATTGTTCTAGCTGTTTGACAAATAGGATATATCTAGTAGACAATTTTATACATGATGTAAACCAAAGAATAAATCTTCTGCAGTGATAAAACGCAAGAGATCATCGGAAACACAACAATTCTTAAATAATAAAAAAAATATACTGACGAATAACCCATATATCGCCATATATACGAGTATAAGTTTTCGTGAAAACTGTTACAAGTCCCTCTCTCCCCTACCTCCTTCTTTTGGGAAGTCGGTCAATAAAGTTAGTAAGTAATGGATTCAATCTAGTATCTTAGTGTTTGAAAACCTAATGAAATCACTTTTTTGTTTGTATGAAATATAGTAAATATAAATTACAACACAACACACGATTGTCTATAGTATTATGACGGCTACAAATAAAATTGCGTTGACTCCCCACGCCACGGTAGTATTATGTCCTGTCTAAATTGTAATGGAACCAATAGTCAATAGAGGAAGCTGCTATATTTTCGTGGGATAATGTCACTTTGTTAAACATGTTAGACACGTACGTTGCGTTTTTTTAATGAAATTCCAACGATTTTGTTTCTGACGGTAGTTAAAGAAGTTATATAGTTAACTTATGAAAGTAATTGACCTTTACTTTATGTTTAGTAAAACAGAAATACTAATTTCACGTAACCGCGACGTAATTATTTTAGGCTACAATAGACCAGGGGTTCTAAATTAGTTTTGTAATTCGTCTACAAAGGACAACCACAAAATTGAGACAAGGATACGAAGAACGTCCCACGGAAATGCTCCACGGAAAAACGTACATATTTATATAACTACTAGCTTTCGCCCGCGCTTCCGTCCGCGTAGAATTAAAAATAAAACAAATATGTTTGTGGTCTTCCAGACTATCCTCTACATGGCATAGATGGCAAATTTCACCGAGATCCGTTCAGCTGTCCATCCATCCATCCATCTAAACTTTTGCATTTATAATATTAGTATGATATGGATCTATTTTCCTGACCCCATATACGTACGAACAGGGTAGTGATGATACCAATTAAGACATTTAGTAGAGTGGGTGGTAACTAAATATGAGAAAATAAACGGATAGGGTGGTGACTCTGGCGCCTTAGGTCGGACTTTCGCTTGTTTTATTTCCGTGTCGCGCCAACAATGTCACTTGCTTCATTGAGCTTAGTTGCGCTTGTCACCTCATTGATTGAAGTGCATCTCTGCTTGCGGTTTTTAAGTTTCAGTCGTTACGTTGCTGTAGGCAAAGGCCTACTAAATGTACATTTTGTAAAAACTTACCTGATATCTTAATTGTTCTATCTGCAAACAAATGCAGCACTAATGGTATGCTACGACAGTCAGTTATGGAATAGGTAGCATCATCTTTTTTCTGCATTAGTTTCTTTCAAAGTTTCGCAGAACTATCAAAACACTTGAATCCACACACACTAGGTATTATACACGAGATGAATTCAGACAGCTGTGGGGACGAAGGAGCGGGGTCATATCGAGGCAATTGATTCATCGAGGCGCGCCGAATGTCCCGCCAACGGTGTCCAACGCTCAACGAAAACGACGGATATGAATAATTCGAATAAAGAATTACGTTGCGCAATTCTGTTTTGTATTGACCGTATGCAAACGTTCTGCGACTGAATAAATCCCGGGCAATTAGAATTTCAAAGTATAGATCTTAAGAAATCATATTTTCAAATATCTTATGTTTCAAACCTAAGAAGAAATAAAGTTAGTTTTTTACAAGTCTTACTTAGAGATAATAAGGTCTTACTTAGAGATATTATTGAATTTGTACCTTTAACGTTTATTTAAACAGTAAAAATGTACTAAAACAACTTATGTCTTACTTGCAAATGTTAATAGGCAAATACTAAACTTAATAATAGATCATATATCAGTGATAATGTCATTATTGTTAAGAATTATATAAGATTTTTTAACGAGATGCATTACACAAAACGTGGAAAGGTCAATCAGTTTCAAAATTGTTCATACTCAAAGCCGCAGTGTACAGTCTGTCAGGGAAGCCAAATAATGCAATACACTTTACTTTACGTAACAATCCAAAATGTTAAAAAACACACACAATGTTTTAAAAAGATTATCCTTTAGAGCGTGCGCCTTTGACTAATCTATCGCACAACATTTGTGTTGACTGTTTCGCAGCCAATTCAACTGTTTAGTTGCACAACTAAAAATCGAGTAATGTGCGCACCTCCATATAAGCTCATAGGAATCAAAGCGCGACTAAACAGTTGTGCGATAATTTGGTCTTAGTCGAATAAAGTTGACGGAAATAACTAAATTGATTTACGGTTCGAGTTCGCCTCTATCACCTTTCAATAAAAAAGGATCTATCTATTTACCTATCTACTGCAGGTTAGTGATTTCCTTATGGGTGATAGTTCCTAGTTCTCCTAGTTCCTAGTTCTTAGTCATTTTTTTAGTTCGTATACACGTATCTCATTATTACGTTCATACGATGTCAATAAAGTTTGTTATGCTACTGGTAAAACACGTGTGGAATTGCGGTTATCAACCGCTGCCCGTATGCTGCACACAATACATAGTACACGTTTTAAATGAACAATGATACGAAAAATGTACTATTAAAAATTTACTAGAGGACAATAACTTCGAAATAAAAGAGTAAGCGACTACCTAATTACTATTAATCAATGCTTTGAACTGTTAGGTTTATGCGTTCATAAACCTTTTAATGTAAAGGATGATTATAGAAAGGAAGGGACAAAAGTAATGGGAAATGTATGGAGTTCAGTGGTATTATACTCCCTCTAAAAAGAACCCCTATATATAATACTAAAACGTATAAATATATCTATATAACACTAAGATTGTATTCATATTCAATTGCTGCAAGGTTGAAGTATTTCCCAAATCAAACCACTTTATGCAACAGCTGTTTTAAACGCACACTTTCTTACATGCTTTTTTTTTATTTCACACATCAATTAACAATTGTTTGGCGTTAATCTTTAAGTTATTCTATATTCGCAAACGACTGGTAAGCAAGAAACTGCATTAAGTATTTTTCTCGACTTTCAATGAATTGTAAATGCGTTATAAATATTCTTATCTCGTAGCAAATAACCACAAATGGCAGTCGTTTAATAGAGAAATGACGCATTGCTGTGTGTATTGTTTATCGTGGTGTAGCGAAGTACAGCTGATAGCATATCACGTATACCACCTGGGACCCACATAAGACAAAATGTACACGTTAAAACTTCCGTCAGAGTAAAAAACATCTGTTTTAACAGACCAGTATATGACTAATTAAATTGTATTATTAGGTGCTTAATCAATCTATTGTTTAGTTTATAAAAACAGTTGGCAGCTTATTAAAATAACCAGAATTTTACATTACTTAATCTATACTTCTATACTAATATAATAAAGCGTAAACACACACTTCTTTGTTGTCTAAGATGTCAGCAATCAGAGCATATTTTCGAATAACTCTTTTTTTAATAAAAAGCCCTACACTTACGTCACGCTTTAGGCTATATATTTTCACGCTGTTAAACTTAGGGGTAAATATTTTGGATAAAAGCCCTAATGTGGGAAAGAGACCATAGGTTGTTGCCAACATCAAGGAAGCAAGGTTGCCATCATTTGACATCATGTTATGTCATTTTGACATTTGCAATTAATAATTTGACAAATGTGAACTATAAAATGAAATTTTTATAATTTTATGCGGATGAAGTCGCATGGGAACAGCTAGTGTTGTATTAAAGTGAACAGTTTGTAGAATATTGAGCGCTCCTTCAGCGTTTGTAAACGAAATAATGAAAAAGGAGTTCAAGTAGGTCTTATCAAATAACAGTTGAATTTACCAATGTAATTTATAATAATAATCATATAGGAAACACAATATGGTTGTTATCGAACTTATGGCTTTAAATAAGCAACTTTTCCTTTCATTTGTAACGCAATACCAAACACGCGTTACAAAGTAAACACAACATGTAGGATGTTTTGGCGATTAGGAAACTGCAGTAAAGATGTTAGAAATGGTCCATATGAAAATCATAAATACTGGTTAAAGATATCGTCACTTATTATTAACCTAGTTGTTCCCGTGCGGTTTCATCCGCATGGAGTTATAAAAACTTTATTTTATTGTTTACATTTGTCAAATTCTCAATTGCAAATGTCAAAATTACCGTTACCAAAAACCTTGCTTCTTTAATGTTGTCAGTTTGAAGTTTATGGTCCCTTTCCCACATTGATTTTTTTTTCTATTTATTTACCCCTAAGTTTAATAACGTGAAAATATATAGTCTATAGCTTGTCGTAAATGTAGGGCTGTTAATTAAAGAAATAATTATTTAAAAATATGCTGTGATTGCTGACATCCTACGCCACAAAGAAGTATGTGTTTACGCTTTATTATATTAGTACACATATAAATCATAGAATTAATTCAATTACAATTCAATGCTAAACAAAAATAGCCACATGTGTATCTTCGTAAGATTTTTTATTTACATCATGGAAAAATATTTTGTTTATGATAATGACATACAAAAACCTATAATTTAACAGCTTTAAAGGCAATAACGTTCCGATGCATGCAAAGTCTTTACGAATCGAGACACAATGAAGCGAATCGAATCTGTAATACCTTTGTGTTAGGGATTTTTTATCGACGCAATCTTGTTACAATTTCATATTTGAATAGTAAATTAAATTGCTTATAGGTATTATAAACACATACTAATAATATTAACGCGATATTTGGATAGATTGTTAGTACGTTTCCACAAGACGGCTGAACAGATCTCGATGAAATTTAGCACAGATGTAGAACATACTCGTAGCCTGGAAGATAGCATACAAGTATGACATTAAGTTTTTTTCAATTAGACACAGACTAGGTCGCGGTCAAAAACTAGTGAATAATAATATCGTCAGCATGTGCCCGAAATATCTTTTTACTATAGTAGGTAAAAGTAGTACGAAACATAACAGATTTTCTGTATTCAACTAGAGAAACCATAGTATTACTGCTTACGAGAACTTGTATTAGCGCGATAGTAAATAGGATTTATATACTCACCGACAATTAAATAGACACGTTTCGTTACCAGTGTAGACCTGTAACTAAGCTAATTATTGTTATTCAGATACATATAGTTAGAATAAATACTTAAAATAGCAAAGAATGTCCACAAAACATGTCTTTTTCACAAAGAATGTCCACAAATTTTGGCTTTTTATACATTTTGACTATAAATTACGTTTATTAGTAAACGCAACTAATGTTGGTAGAATACTAGAAGAAGCCTTCACCATTTTTCCAACCGTAACAAAATGCAATGTTAGAGATTGTAGCCTAAAATGCTGAACGAATCACGATGATATTTGGCATAGATGTAGAGGAGAGCCTGGAAGAACACATAGGCTACTAACTCTTGTTTTTTTTATTTCCACGTGCACGGGGCCGCTGGCGAAAGCTAGTGATATTATATTAAGTGGACCATAGAGAGTACAGCATGCGTGTAGTAATGCCAATGTTATTTATTTGTATTGATTGCAAAATCGAATATTGTAAACATTCGAAATTCTTTAATTATAAATATCGTATACGACTTCTCCCGCGTGAAATTAACATAATATAGCCTACTCGTACGTTACCCACAGATAAATTACCTTTTTAAGGGTGAAAGAATATTTAAAATCGGCCCAGTAGTTTTTGATTTTCAATACATACAAAAATACAAATCTTTCCTCTTTATAATATCAGTATAGATATAGATTAAGGAGTTTGTCTTAATTAAGGATGTTATGACAAGCAATGATAATGAAATGGTTAAATTGCTCTATACACTACTAAATATGCACATTGTTGTATACTGTTTCACTTTTTTACACGCTACATATTTAAATCACATAAAAATAATTGTTTACATAAATCAGCCGGCTTGACATAAATCTGTATAAACTGATTATAATGCATGACGGAATAATCGTAATAGCAGTTCGATAAAAGAAAAATCGAACGCTTAAATCTGTTCCGTAATCATTAGAGTAGATTGGCGATTGGTTTATCTGTGAATCATTATTGCGTCGTGCCACGCTTGAATAATGAATCATTGCAATCATTATAAAAACTGAATACCGTGTGTACGCATAAAGCACTATTGAAAATAAACAACAGGTTAAGGAAATTTATATTTAACCATTATTTAGAACTTTTTTAATTGACTGATGAGTAATTGTAATGATTAGTTGCAATTTTTATTCTTTTGAGTTTAAAATAAAAAGAATCGGAGTTAAGGGATTTTTGCTGAGTTATTAAGGCAGATTAAAAGTATCCTATTTTTTATTACATCATTTCTTACTTAAAAAGACGAGAAAGTGATAATAGTCATTGGAAAACTCTTTACAAATAACTTGTGACCTTTCTTGCCAAATTATAGGGATAGCATTCGTTATCTTTTGATGATAGGAAAGAATGTCAAATAGTTTGTCTATTGTTTTTAATAAAAATACCTTTTAACTACATAATGTTGTCAAAGGAAAAAAAACGCAATGAATGCTTTTGTTCAAATTTTATCTGATCTTGACGATCAATTAGTCAGTTTAGCATAAGTTTTCACTGCCATAAGGCGTGTATAAAATATCGTTATCCATTTTTTATTAAAGATATAAATATGGTATGTTTTTATACAGGTACTTAGTAGTAGTTGTATTTATAAAAATTTAAACCTAGTAAGGTCAATTACGTGCGTAACAACTGTTCTATCGATTAACATAGGGTTGACAATTGACGTAAATCAGTGTATTTACATAATTATGAAAGTAAATGTTACAGTTACTTAAAAAAGATAATGAAATTTCTTTGCGAGCGTATCGTCGGTCCATTATCCGCTCGGCTCGCCTTGATCCGATGACACAGTGGCCATTCCACTCACAGACTGAAGCCCAGGGCTGTCACAACACGTAACAATCTTATAACTGGCCATGAACCATGATAAAAAAATAACTTTTTTTATTCTTTACGTTGAATATTTTTTAATACGAGTTACGTCATATTTTAAAGAACCTTGATCTTTTTTAAATTCAATCGTGTAACTAAAATTGCGAAACCTTAAGAAGAGTACAAAATTTAGTTTACAACTTAACTTGTAGTAATACGGAAGTTTTGATAAAAAATATTGTGAATGAATTGATTTATCACATTTAATACGTTATAGACTTTTATTCAATCAAAAAGTAGATACTATAGAAACTGAAATATTAAAAATAAAGTTAAGTTGAACAACCTCACTGTTTTGCATAGCGTCTCCGTATTAAAATTGTTCCAGATAAAAGATATGTCATCGTCTATAAATATGGCCACGATATACCCAAACGGACATATGTTCCAACTATAAATATGAATATCATATCTATAAATAGAAGGATAAATTAGACTACGATGAGCCGAATTTACCAGTAGTATTTGATATTTGCATTTGCAATCTTTGAACTATAGATGTCTATGGTCTATGTAGTTTTTTATCTATTTCGCTGACCGTTTGCTCGTTTGACTATAAAAATATGTTGTAAAGTGACAACCATATCAATCGGCTATTCGTCGCTAACTATACAACTGGCTGAACAACTTTCGCGTCTTGTCCCAATATTGTTGGTGAACTATTACATCAGAGCATCTCGCTGCGACATCGATAACGCACTGCGAATCTAACAATATTAACAGAAATGCCACTGTTAACAATCATAAGTGTACAATTCTAATTCATGACATAATTTGTGGACTCCTGGTGTACTAATTTTTATTTTATTCATGATTTAATAGGTTTGTCGGTTAATAAGTTTAGTTTTTAAGATAGAATTAAAGATGATATTTTTGTGATAATTACCGTCTTAAATGTTTCGCGTGCTATTTTTCTTAAATTGACTAGACATGACACATTGTCTCAGTATTGCTTGTTGATGTCATTAATTTAATTTTTTATGCTGTTCATACATTTTAATTGAAATAAATATGTCTGAATGGAATGTCACCAGTAAAAGTTTTATCTGTTATGGTAATGTCAAGGTAAACGTAAATATTCATTTATAAGTTGTTTACCAAGCGCATTGGATCTGACTGCGATATATTCAAATATTTTTACTACTAGCTTTTTATTATCTAAAACACAACAGCCTTTTAGAACATCTAACGTATAACTATATGCTAATGCGGAAGCTAACATTTTATGGATAAAATATTTGAATATGTTAACACGTTACATGCTACACGTAACAGTGGTAGAGCCCGCTTTAACATCTTCGCACGAATGGGTCGGCTCGCCCGGTGCAATACCACGACCACACAGAAGACAGGCGTGACGTGGGAGTAATTCCGCGTTTCGTCTGATGAGTGTGGTGCCGGAGGCCCAACTTTAGTCCATTTTCCTTCCCACCCTTTTTCTCATAAGAATAGGATGGAAAGGGAACGTGGATTTGACGGTGGAGGAGACGCATAGGAAGAGAAAATATCATCTTTATGTGCTTCTCCTCCTCCGTCGATTAAGGGTAGGCAACGCATCCACTATTGCGGATGTCTATGGGCAGCGGTCGCTTCGCCATTTTGGCGGTTTTAGGTGGCTTCTTGCTTGTTTGCCACCTTATGATATAAAATAAAAAAAAATGCTATAGCTCGTAGTATTTTTCATATGAAAGTAAATTCACCAGGCGAGTCTGTGCCACTAGAATCGTGACGTTATGTATACGGTATAGAAATTCCTTATATTCTCGTAGACCTTTGACAATTTTAATGGTTTCGAAGAACCATCTGTATCATTACTTGTTGCTTTTGAACCATCAATTTTATTTCTAGCTATCCGTGCTTTCTTGCCCATAGGTTTTTCATATATGTTGGATTAAGCCACATTATCTATACTAGTATTATAAAGAGAAAAGATTTGTATTTTTGTATGTATTGAAATAACTCACACTATATAAACTAATTTTACCGATCCGGGCCGATTTCAAAAATTCTTCACCATTAAAAAGCTACGTTATCAGTGAGTAATAAAGACCATATTTTATTATTATTTTTGTTTAATTTAAAAAAACAGCTAGTTTATAACATACTAGCTTTCGCCCGAGACTCCGTCCGCGTGGAATTAAAAAAAAAACCTTGTAAAATATAGCCTATGTACGGTACAAGAATTTTCAAAATCGGCCCAGTAGTTTTGAGCCTATTCATTACAATCAAACAAAGTTTTCCTCTTTATAGTAATAGTATAGAAGAATAGTAACCTACGTGTAAACCCATGTTATTATATGTGAGTGTACATCAGTACATCGATGTGATTGTGTTTACGGTATGTCGATGACTCTAAGTGGCCCCGTGCTGTATTGTGTGGGCGCTCACAATCAATACCTCACCACTGTTGACACTGCTTATGATGATTAATTGATCTAAGTATAATTAACACAGATGTGTAAACATATGCGTGTGTACGTAATGTCTACCTAAGCGAACTTAGAAGGGCATGATTTGAACTCGCATTTAATACTAGGATATTTTCATATAGGAAATGTGATGTATACTGTGATTTTAGATATAAGATTTTAATGTAAATCATACTAATATTATAAATGCGAAAGTTTAGATGGATGGATGGATGTTTGTTAGAGTTTGTAGCCTAAACGGCTGAACGGATTTTGATGAAATTTGGTATAGATGTAGAGGATAGTCTGGAAGAACACATAGGCTACTCACTTTTGTTTTTTAATTCCACGCGAACGGAGTCGCGGGCGAAAGTTAGTTTAACATAAAAATAAAGAAATAAAAGAACACCTAATCTCCAGGTCTCTGACCTAAAAATGTTAGGGAGAACGAGAGGTCGGCATAGCGCCCAAAAAAAAAATGCAAGGATTGTAAATGACCGTAGATCTAACTAGATTAGTAGATAGTACTTTATTTTTAGTACCTAACGATATTATAAATTTAAATATATGCGGTCAACACAAAATTATATATAGCATTGTTCTTAAGTGGTCAATTACTGATGCCTTTACGTTATATCAACCCCAAATACGACCATAACGATGCGATGCAACGCAATACGAAAATGTAGAATAGCTGTATTATGTAAAGTAACTTGTTGCTGTCATATATTATAGTTGCGCGTTTTGTAATGGTCATCGCTGCCTCGTTTTGCGTAGCTGCTAAAAATAGTAAATTATAAATAAGCAATATAACTTGAATTAAATGACCTTAGTGACGCCAATACTAATTTGCAATTCGTAAAATTAGAGCATTTGAATTCTTTGCCCCGAAATAAATCAGAATCTGCCATCAATTCTGAGTTCGTCTTTCACTTTTGACATTGAGTTCGCGAAACAACCTTCAACAAGTGTATCAGCGTTAAAATATTTTGTATATAAATTGCCTATATCATTGAATTGAAAATTTTTTTTTTCATATAACAACATGGTTTCGACGTTAGTCATAATTCGTAATGAATTTGCATGAAGAAATCGTTAAAAAATTCGGTCCTTTTATCACAGGACAATGGTTGGTATCCTACAGGGCGGTTATAATTGATTGGTTTTAATTTAATTTTTACATTAAATATTATTGTTTTAGAGTTTGCTGCACAAACAGATCAAAACTTAGCATGTATATATATGTTAATGATAAATTAACACTGACATGATAAGTTGTTATCCAAATTGTTTTCGCTGTAAAGATTGAAATCTTATTAAACGGGAATATAAGACTTTAAATTATTTGCCTGTAACTTGAGATATTATTTTCGTTTGTCACCATTAAGGATAGTTGTTCTATAAAGGGTCCCATTGTTATCGGCCTCAGTATGCGTATAGTGAGGGTCCTTTGTTGAAGCCCATACGATAGAGATTACGTTTGTAACAAAAGGTATAGTTGTACCGAGGCATTGCACGCGTCGTGCCACCTAATCAGAAATAACTCTTTTACGATTCAACTTTATGCTCGTCTATTGCAAAATCCAATAGCTGTTAGCTATAAAACCTCGCGTTGGATGTAACCTTGATTTTTTTTAATGTAGTTTAATATAACCTTACACGTTGTTTCTTAAAATAAGTATTTACGTTTTTAAAATGTTTTGGGTAACAGAATTAATATGTAAATAATTAACAAGTTTTATTAAACCTATAGCAGTTTCAATAAAATTTGTTCAAAAAAGTCAAGTTATTTATGGTTCTGCATAATGCTTTGTAAAATGTAGGCTCTTTTCACCTATCATTCTACTTTACCATATCTAAATTCCTTACGTAGAAATAGGTTGCAAACACAGTTCTACCTCCTGTAAAAATACTATTATCGATGTTTAACAATTGCCTTTCTACTCTGTAAATAAAATAATTTAATTACACTAATTATATTTTAATTGTGCTATTGGTTTGTTTTTAAAAGTTGACAGGTTAGTTTGTTTTAAAAGAGATGTAAGAAAAGCTTGTCTAATGCGTTTTCCAGGCAACCTTGCGAGCAGGGCCGGGGACATAGCTCGTAATAGACTCGTGCGATGCGTGGGCGCCCGCTCTTTCTCTACACCGCGTTCCGTTCAAAACATCTTTCGCGTGTATGCGGATCGCTTTACATTATCACCTATTTCACTTCATTCTCCGTTCGTCCGTGTCGTGTGATATTTCGATTGAAAGTGAGTGATTAGTGATTTATGAGGATGAGATACGTACAATTTTGTTTGGTGTTGATCTTCAAGTAAGTGTATTTGTTACATTTTAGGTTAATTCAGTAATTAAATTCCAAAGTATATACTGAAATAATATTGAAGGCTACTCAATTAGGTCCGATGCTTTTTAAAATTTACAGTCTGATTACATTTTTTACAGAATTTAGGTTATGTTTAGTAAATAGCTGTTTTATTCATCGAAAGCTTTGTACTTATAAAAATGTTACAAGAACATGCAAAGCTTCCCTAAACTTCCCTTGTCCGCCTTAACGACCCCCAAGGGATTGAAGGGTTCTCCCTACGTAGTCCATTATCTCTCATGTATTGCATATAAGTATAATTAAAATTGATTTAACACGATGTTGATATTAATATCTAATTTATCAAGATACCTGAATAGAAGATATTTATTAAATGTCACTAGCTCCACAAGGTCCCAAATTAAATGGTCACGTATGTCTACGACTGCGACCAGTGTGACAGGCTTTTAAAATAATTATACTTTCAATTGCTACTTCAGTCAAGGTTTCTACGATCCACTGTATCCACCATAATTGCTAAAGTGGACATAATAAACCATTATATTTATTTACTCAAGCGTTTATTCGCAGGAATAGCAAATGAGTGTAATTTTATTCGACGTTAAAGGCTAACTTTGACATGTAGTTTCCATAGTAATTGCATTTAATGCATATGTTTATAGATGACAATGTGTAAATTCTCGTTGATAAGAAAATGCAGAATGTCAGAGCATAGTTATTAAATAGTTTTTTTACCATAATGTGGAGGAGAGCCTATTAGCATATTAGCGCCATTTACTAAAGTCGCAATACTAGAGAAGTTATAAACGTTGTCTGGTTTTAACATGTCCAGTGCCTTATCAACTAAACGTTTTATTACATTTTTCTATTTCAGATATCGAGGTATTTAGTTCGTCGATAAATCGCTTACTTGTTTATTGTTCTGAAAGTTTTTACACTTGCAAAATATTTTGTTTATTTAATAATATTTGCCAATACTTTGTGATCAGATTTTTAATAAAATCACATTAGTATTTTCCAAGTAAAAATCCAATAAAAAAGGCCATTTCACTTTCTGTGCATATACTATAGATTACGATCGCGATAAAACTGTATAAATAGACATGTGTCTATTATTAGCCATAGTTTATTCTTACCTTTAAGTAGTAAAATATTACGCTTTTGTAATATCGAACTTTTTTATGTTAATAACATTTTCAGTAACCGTAGCACTTCAATGTCGTGACACATAAATATGTATTATAGACCGACAAGGATATCTGACATAGTGTGTATAAGTGAAATTAAATTATGACAGCACAGTAACCACACTGTCAATGTCAAAAAAGTGTCACAATATCTTTGTTGCCGTAGCTGTCATTTTTTGCCTTTATGTCATTTTTTCTATGTCTTGCATAGACCGATGATCTGGTCAAGGTTGCGGGAGTATCCTGGATGCGAAAGGCACAGGACCGATCATCGTGGCGATCGTTGGGGGAGGCCTATGCCCAGCAGTGGGCGTCATATGGCTGAGTATTAGTAGTAGTAGTAGTAGATATACAAATGAGATGCGTAGATTTGCCGTTATCACATGTGGCCGGCTCTTGACGGCTTAGATTACATTATGTACTCGTCGAGACTCGTCTCTCGTAAACCTGTCTTCGACCTTGCCGTTTATATAACCGCTACAGAACCGGTGTCAGTGTTATAGTGACAGGTTTTAAAAAATATCACGATTTGCCCCCTTAATAACAAAATGAATTTCGTGTCATGTGTACATTGTGTATTTGAGTACACTGCTGTAAATATTTTTAATGGTTAATATCTATAGAGTTAAAGAAACAAAAGATGGCCCCTAAATTATTTTGAAATTCGAATACATCCCTGTGCATGGCATGTTCTTTAAACAAGATAGAATCGGTTATTTCTGATTCATATTAATTAGAAAAAAATACGATCTACGTGTAGAACAGTTCTTATTTAAATAGAAAAAGAAATGAACTGTTCTCCGTCAATTAGTGGCAAGTTCCGAATTTTGTTAACGGGCTGAGTTTCTCTGTTTGATTTTGCAGCCTATTAACTCTAATGACCGATTTTGTTACCTAATGAGGATTGACGTTGCGTCAATGATTTTGTGTTGGCATTTCATTAATATTTCAATTAAAACATGTTTTGGTTCAATTAAAAATTATGTTTTAAAATTTCAATATCGTTGAATTAATTTTTTTTTAATCTATTATAACTTTCTCACTATTCACCCGCTTTTAAAATAAACAAATATTTCACTGTAAACAAATAACATACTGTATTGCATCAAAGATACAAGGAATTTCTTTTCTTTACATTTTGCATATTGGCTTGGAGAATACACGAGTCAGTTGGCGGCGGGTGTGACAAATAGCGTAAAAGCTGTGCAAATGTTATCTTGGCATTAAGGCTTTACTTTGGCCTCTTACAAGTAAAATTGCAACTTGAACAATTATCTTGCCATATTTTCCTTGATTGTTTAATTTCATTTTTAAATTTTCTCTAGCATTTCTAAAGACGCTGTCCCCGTGCGGCTTCATCCGCATGAAATTATAAAAAACTTTATTTTTTGGTTTACATTTGTCAAATTCTCAAAATGTCAAAATTACCGTTATCATAATACGAATATAGATAGATTATGTGATATGTAGATATTAGCATTTGATTTTTTTACATACAACTTTATGTGGTAAAGTTAGTTTACACTAAACATGTTGTAAAATATTAATTAATGCTAAAAGCGTAATAAATTCGTAATTCATTGAAACACGCCCAGTACAATCTCAACAGGGGCAGGGCACTTAATCTAATTAAGCACTTTTACTACGTAATAACTAAGTCGTGGCCTCTCTAGAAATATCGATGTTCTAGATGGACTTAGAACAAGATAGGTTAAAGTTCTTGTCAACGATAGATTGTATTTTTAATTTTTTATAGATTTAAGAAAGGCATAGAGTTGATGTTGTAAAGAGTAATATTTATGATTTTAGCTTTATTGTGCTTGTAGTAATCTGACGGAAAAGATTAATATCAAGAGTATTGGAATAAAGACAGATTTGACATTTAAACACATGTCAGCCAGTGTTTTAAATGTGTCATTTTTTTTACATACTGTAATTTGACTCTTGGTGATTAAAGAATAAGGAGATGGACGAGAATTAATGTATTCATTAATTTTTTTTTTGCAATTTGTGGATTCCAAAATTAAAACGGAGATTTTGTATGTTCTATAATTTATTATGTTTGTATTGTAATTTTTTTTTTCATTTCAGGAATCTGGGCGCTGCCGTATACTTTTGTTTTGGGTAAGAGCAAGTTTTTTTAACTTACAGATTTATACACTTGTGTAGCGTAAAAATTACTTAAAAACGTTTAAAATTTCATGGCACTTTCAGCAGCTGTTGGCTAAGGTAATTCTGATTGGGACAATTAAGAAAGTAGACAGGTGTTTTATCAAACGAGATGTATTCTGTGTCAATATGAAAGTACCGACCGTTATTGTGAACAATACAATGCGGTGCAACCACGAGTGTACCGTGTGACAGCTCACATAGATTTCCAAGAATTTGCAGTCACCTTTTTAGTTGCACTTTGTTACTGTAAACACGTAAATAAAGTAAACGATATAATAATGCCATAATAATCTCTGATTCCACTAAAATCTTCTTGTCACAAAGCAATTTTTTCATAATTTTATTTGATAATCTAACTAATAGTTTGTTAGAGTTTGTAGCCTAAAATGCTGAACGGATCTCTATGAAATTTAGCATAGATGTAGACGACAGTCTGGAAGAACACATAGGCTATTCACTTTTGTTTTTTTTATTCCACACGGACGGAGTCGTAGGCGAAAGCTAGTTTTAGAAATTACCATCAAAACGGTGCTCTGCAATCATCAAAGTCTACGAGACTTTACTGAGATAGAAGGATTATTAGATATTCTTTTGTTTTAAATAAAAAAAATAAAAAAAACATTATAGCGGTTGGACTACATCATTGGAATTGTGTTGTAACTGTTATATGTACGCGGCGCCTATTGGGTCTTTCCAAAGTATAATCCATCATCAACTCGGTCAATCTTTTTGCAATCTGTCAATCTTATGAAAACGTATGGTAAGTTACTTTAAAATAGGCCCATTACTACAATGCCATAGTTCATCCACATTTAGACACCATATTAGTCACAAATAGCAGAATTTTGCTGGCTTTAAAACAAACTTTAACAGTATGTAATACCACATCATTTTCTATGCGTAAATAAACCACTAGGTGGAAAATAAGTAAAGTGTAAGAAGGTAACTAAATGAAAACAATACTCTTGTACGTGAAACGGAACAAATTGCGATGCTTTGTCTGGAAAGTTGACAATTACACGTTTGACCGCTTCGGTATACCTTCACTTTCATTGTTGTGCACAACCCTTGATACCATCACCGACATGCGTGTTGCACCTTTATAATGCATATTGCAAGAACACGCATAAAAAGTCATTTTTTACATGAATTAGATGTTTGGGACTTTATATATTTTTAAGTTATCTTTTGGGTTAATAAATCTCTTTTGTAGCCCTTTTACATTGCATAGAGGTTAACGAAATTCAATTTTTCTTAGCGTCAATTACTTTTATTATTAAGTTAGTATATCTGATACTCTAGTCATGCTAACGTATAAATACAGTATACTCGTAATATATTTCAGTGGATTCTTGAAAACTCCTTCTACATCATCCTTTTGAAAGTCACTTAATCTGGCTATTCTTTGTCGTGTTGTTATGTCGCGTCTAATCTTAAAAAAATTATATAACATCCCACCAAACTTTCCATATTGTTTGTTCTGGTTCATTTTCAATAATCAATTTTTCATAGTGTTAGTAATTCTTTCTTGTAAATACGGGATTAGTTTCGCTAATGTTACGATTTTTTTTTATTTAAAAACAAAACGCTATTAGCCATAATATAGACTAAAATATTTTACTACATTTGAGATGAATCTCGTTATATAAGTGTAACCAGTGCAGTGGTCGTGGGGTCGTTGTATAGGGCACTTGACGCGACCGATTTGATATTTCGTATGAGACCTCCTTCGTAACTCCGTACATTACAGCGATTGCATAAAGCCTGTGCAAAGGGTAAATGCAATGTTGAGATAGAAGCGATATTTATTGCAAGACTGGCGACGAAATTTAATTAATTGCTTTTACAACTAGATATTAAAAAGTTACGAAAAAACATAATGTAATATTTTCACAACATTCTTTTTAAAAATGTTGTTGTTTTGTTTCTATTATACATAAGAAATGTCTAATGTTTTAAATGTCGTAAAATATGAAATTGAATTGAATTTTGTCAATGTGCTAGTAGATTGATTATTCAAAATTATCCTAATCATCGAGTGAACAAGCCTCCAAGATTCGTGCTGTCTAGAGACTTGGACAAAGAAGGCCGACAAATAACTGGGAAAAGGCGTAAGACAGAAGAAGAATGATAAAATAATGAAAGTGAAAAAAAAAACGTTTGATTTTGCATGTCGCTGGGTCTCTTCTTAAATGTGTTATAGAGAAATTCAAAAGATTTCTTTATTCTTTCTGTTCTCTTATGTGTCTAACATCCACTGGTAGAATGAAGACGGTCGTGTCAAGTACCAATAAATGCATATTTCCAGCAAATTAAACACGATTGAGTAACCAACTCTGCGTACTGCGATGTTCCGCATCCGATATGGGGGAATCAACAAGCGTGCGAGAATTACACGGAGGATAGACCCGGCATGTATTCGAATTACACTCTTATAGGACATTCATTATTTTAATATCAAGTCTATTCACATGTAATTCTTAAGTTTCCAATAAAATGACTTCAAGTTTTAAATGACTTTGTTGCTTTGTTTGATTTAATTTTGAATATTATGTTTTTGTTACAAGATCGCAAATGTTGTTTATACTTTTGTACTTTTAATATTTAGAAGTGAGTTTATTTATTATATTTATTAGATAACTTACAACTCTGTGATTGAAGCCAGTCAGGCGAATCGTAGTCACGTCGCCAGTGAAATAAAAAAATGTATATATTCATGTTCAATTTGTATTCGTCTGTTAATTGTATGTGTAAATAATTATATACATATATGCAGATGTATTGTTTTATATATTACTAACAAGTGAGTTTTGTTTTTCATTTAGCACCAGATCTAGTACAAGGTTATTTTAATTTAAAAGAAACAAGACATACAAATTCTAAATTAAAATATAGCATATGAAATTTGCAATAATGTATGTCATTACGTTTATTTATCGAGTAAATTTTAACGCTTACGGTCTTTGATCGAAGTTTTCATAGATTTTCTATACTGTACATTTATCAGTTAAAGTCGGAAAGAGTTTTAATACGTTACTGAAATTAATTCGAAGTAACTTATAGTTACCAAATTATTTTGTAAAACATATATCAGACAATATTGAAGTACATTTTTACGAAATAATACTAGCAATCCGCCCCAGCTTTGCTTTGGTAGTCAAATAAAAAAAAATCCATTATTATTGATGTCCCGTTTATTTTATAGGCCTTGTCTCAGTGTTAATGTATATTTTAATGGCAAAACAATTTTTGAAATCGATTCAATAGTTTCATATTAGTGAATAAGAGAATACTAAACTGATTGCAGTGGCATTTTTTTTTCTTTTCATAATATTATATTGTATAGATATAGTTTGCATGAAATCTTAATCAAATATGTTTACAACAACGAGCATGATTTAACAACGGTGACTTGTCTCGTAAATCAGTTGCAGGATTATTGCTTTATCGGAAGTAATCAAATTTATATGGGCATGTTATTTCTTGCACATCGACCGTATAAACTTACATTTCACGGCGATCCATAAAATTGCATGTAATTTTTTTATGACTGTGGGTGTATGTTATTTTCCAGTAATAGTAAGACGGCTAGTTCAAATATCCGGCTTTCCTATTTTATATTTAGTAAACTTATGTAAAACTAGCTTTCGCCCGCGACTCCGTCCACGTGCAATAAAAAAAAACAAAAGTAAGTAGCCTATGTGTTCTTTCATACTGTCCTTTACATCTATACCGAATTTTATCGAGGTCCGTTCAGCAGTTTAGGCTACAAACTCTAAGAAACATCCATTCATCCATCCATCTAAATTTTCGCATTTATAATATTAGTAGGATTACCAAAAGGTAAAGTAAAATTGTAATTTTTCCGAATTATAAGGAAGTTGGCAGTTTTTCCGTTCTTTACCGTTCAAAGTCGACACGAAAAGATCTACATTCGTTTAACTGCTTCCTTGTTATTGTTTGCCTAATGTTTGGGCGTTTGTTTGGAAAATATGGTTCCGCGCATTCGAAACTAATTATTAACGCGTACGTTTACGATATACAATATCGCATTTACTCGTATGTTTAGTTTTTTATGTTAGGAGCGAATACTTAATATTTAAATTGTGTTACAATAGGTCAGATGGAATGATCATACAAAATCCGTCATAAAACTAAATAAAATACCATTTTCTTAATAAAACATAGAATGAAGCTCGAACGACAACAATTAATAAATTAATGCTACTATAATTCAGAGAAAATATCGTTGCCATAAAATAAAGAAACGAAAATAATGTATTACATTGTCCTTCGTAATACGCAAAATATATTTGGGAGCAAATATCCGTGCAGAGAACGTAGTTTATTTGCGGATGCCGTAAGAAATTATCTCGACAGGGCGACGACACCTGTAGATACGCGTGCCAAACAAAAGACGCATTAGGGTCTGTTCACATTAAAATGACTTATAGGCACAACTTTATTTTTTACCGAATACTTTCATTATTAAGAAAAGCGTTAACGGGTCGTTTGTTATAGTAAAATTTAAATCGACACTGTTCAAAAAATTATCCATACAAACTTAAATGTCCTATTTCCTACGCGTTGCATAACAACGTCAGTACAATAGCAATATTTCCGTTGAATTTATGATTCAACAGCATTATTGTGATGCACCGGTTTTATTATTATTGTCATACCTGTATAAAATAGTTGCACATCCGCTTGCGCGCTTTATTGTGACCGAACCCTTATGCATGACGCTCAATTAGCGTAATAATTCGCTAAGGCGGCCTGTAATTTCAACTTAATCTGTCTCGTTGTTAAGGTTATTCAAGGAATTTATACACGTTTACTGTGATTATGTTTTTCGTAGAACTTTATAAAACACTAGCTGTTGCTCGCAACTTCGCCCGCGTGAAATTAAAAAATATAGCCTATGTTACTCACAGATAAATTACCTATCTGACGGTGAAAGGATTTTTAAAATTGGCCCAGTAGTTTTTGAGTTATTTCAATACATATAAATAAAAAAATATAAATCTTTCCTCTTTATAATATTAGTAGAGATTGACATAAGATGAAATTGAAAAGAAGGCATTCTTTTTACCTGTAGCGATGAGATTTGAACTTTGTTATTTAAAAATATTTGCATAGAACGACAAAATGGAAATTATGTAAAAACATTTACCTTTTTATCGTTATTTTATAATCTATGACGAAATGAAACATGCAATCAATAATTATGAAATAGTCTTTAATTTGCACTAAACAGGTGATCTTTAGACTAATTTACTCTTATTGACAAGTTATACTTATAGTAAACAATATAATAATTGTCTATCAACATTAGATTAGAACATCGCATAGTTAATTTTACAAAACCAATTAATTCAAAAATAAATTAAGAATTTACCAATACTCGTTTGTTTGTTTTCTTAATACGTTTTTCACGTGGGCCGTGTCAAAATTTCCCTCTATTTTTACACGCGTATCTCTAGGTCAACTGTTAGAAGATCAACTGAGCCGGCGTATTGGACGCGAGCCAATCCATTCACTATTATCTCTATCTGCTTGTCGAAAAACTTCAACTTTACTTTTTTAAAATATTACTTTAAATTAGCAAATAATCTAACATAAATGTAGTATAAAAATGTGATACTAAGATTGCAAAAAAAATTATAGTAAAAACTCACTATGCTCGTTACTTATTAGTGGAAAATTTCACAGATTTCACGCAAAGCGGATTAATATTTAACACACAGTTCTTTGAAAATGGTGAAATAAATATGTGATTGATGGAAATTGACCGATTAAAGAATATTTATATTGAAAACATATTTAAAACATTAAAATTGGTATTTTAATTAATTTGTTACACAAGGAAAAGCTAATTAGGGTTAGTTTCCTAAGGTCGTGGTACTTTGTATCAAATCAATATGCACGTAATATTTAAATAGGCGAAGAGCGACATTAAAATAAATATTTGTAATTTCAGTATACGCGAGAAATTTAACGAGATGACAGTATTCAGGGCCCTGCGTTGTTTCATAACGCATTAGCATATTCGCCGCAAAAGCAAACATTGCCTAAGAAACATTCCGCTCGAAACACTTTCAATGTTGTCGCTTGTATTTGTGGACACTTATCAACGGCACTGGACTAAATTTGGGACACTTACGTTGTGATGACACGCGCGTGTGTGCGTATACTTAGGTATATCATTACTGAATAAATACTTAAGTTTAATTTTTAATCTATACTAATATTATAAACTGCAAAGATTTGTATTTTTGTATGTATGTAAAATATTCTTGTACCATTAAAAAGCTAAGTTGTCACTGCGCTATATTTTTTTTCAATGTTTTACTCCGACATGGACGAAGTCCGGAGCAACAGCTAGTAAATAAATAAAGGTCTTATGCCCGTTTTCACCAATCAGCACAAGTATTCTTAAATAGGTATGACAAAATTTTTAGGTCCCACCTAAACATTGGTGAAAAGTAATTCTTATAAGAGGGCCACTAAATTTGCTTATAGGACCCCTTATTTTAAGTGATTATTGGTCAAAATGACCATTACTACTATAACAGGATAGGTTGACATTAAAGTGGTATATTTCCGTAATATTAATTTGAACAGATAATACGAATTTTATAAAGCAAACATCTTTGGTATTCCGCTCGATAATGGCTCGGAGGTTTACCGATAGGCCGATTCTTTTCACATCTGCGACATATTTTATCTGTTCCTACGTATGTAAAGTATGTGCTTTGGGTAATACCCAATTCATTTGATATTTAAATATATTTTTGAAATAACTGTTTCGCTTGGCTAACAAAGGCTAGCGGTTAATGCAACACTCTTATTTGCATGCGCTAACTTTAATATCTAACTGCATTGCAATATCTTTATGTTCACACTATCAAGTGTGAACATAAAAGATAAAAAGACTTTTATCAAAAAGTAATAAATATTTTTTCGCATGTGATTACGTAAATAATTTATAAGCTTTATGTTTTATGTCGAACTAGCTGTTACCCGCGACTTGGTCCATGCAATATTAACATAAAAAAGTAGCCTGTAATATGCCCGTCTATGTCAGTTACCCTTCAGTGAAAGTTCGGTCAAAATCGGCCCAGCCGTTTCAGAAATTACCCGGAACAAACGCGGCTTGCGGATAGACAGACAGACAAATTTTTAAATTCGATTTTCGTTATCAGCAACGCAAATACATCATCTTCCCGAAATCTGGAATTTTTCTTTTGATATTACAAACAGACACTCCAATATTATTATATGTATAGATTGTTGTGTATAATTTACGACTTGCCATTTATGAAAAAATATTGTTAAGCCATATAAAATGTCAGTAAACAAGTAAAGAAAGACTTACAAATTCAATCCCTATCTACTTAATAGAAATTGAACTAAAATGTTTTTAGTTTTACACTATTAATAAATTGTGCTTTAAAATTAATATTTAATTTAAAATAGTACAAGAATCAGACAACGATTTTAATGCAACAAATTTAGCCTTCGTTTTCATGGTCATCTAAAATGCGTTCTTACAAGCGTAAAAATATCAAATGTAAAAATACATTACAAGCGTGTAAAATTTTATTGTTCAACGAATTTTACGCCTCTACACCTATACCATAATACAAGAAAACGTCTAGAATTTGATACGGCCACGTATTACCTACGGATGAAAAGCATAGATGAGAACAAATTATACTGTATAAGAATTCTGGATATACCAAGTATTAAGTATTGTTATCTATTAACGCGTATTTTTCACAATGAACGTACCAGAAAACGAATCAACCCATGCAACAAAAAGATTTTAGATTTTCATCGGATGAGTGAAATAATTTGTTACAGTTAATTCTCACGGTACTAAATTTTATGTTACAATTATTATTACATGTATTTTCCTAGTTTAACTCAACTATATTAGACATGTAAGTCTCTCTTTGGCTAATAAAAATAAATCTTTATTGGTCCAAAACAATTTTGTACAAAATCAGTAGGATTCTGTCACATGAACTAGTAATAGCTGTGTTTTATTAGTAGTAAGTTACTACCCAATAAGTTGAAATATTTTGTTAGAAGCTACTTAGTGTGATGTAGTGTAGGTGGAATCGTGGTCAAGAGCTAGCTTAAAAAAACTTAAAAAAAAAAGTGTGTTTGTGTGTATAAATAAAATAAATAAAAATAATATAAAACACTATTTATAGACCAAAAAATCACAAAAAAGAAAAACAAAATTTACAAAACATATGAAATAAAAACAAAAAGGAGAACGCTCAGCTGATGCGGTCTCCTGCTTGTCACTGAAGGCCGCGCTGGTTTTCAGCCTCCCCTTAACTACTAGTACATGGTTCAGTTTATGATATTAAAATAAAATAAATAATCACATAATACTCATGCCTTTATGATTTTACCTAAATTCGGTTTTCGTGACGTTGATAAAATCGTCACACATACCCAATACCGTGAAATTTGTACATGGATTAACATGCACGTCGTGTCCGTATATGACACGTCTTATTACCTGGCACACATTGAGTCAAACATTGGATCAAACATTTGGCATGCACAATTTGACCTGACGGTTACAATGTTTTTTTAAAATTGTGTGTTAATCGATGATAGGAAATGTAAATTAAATTAAATTATGTGTTACAAATTCTAACGCTTTTTAAAATACTTAGGATACTTTAAGTTACTTCTGGTTACTAAATTGTCTAATCGCGACATATAACGAAGGTCGGAACTAATACAAAAATGAGTTTGTTAGTAACGGACCACCAACGTCATTGTGGAGGTTTGTGGAGGAATCACGCTGAATTGTCACATATCATCCATTGTGTAAGAGCTGTCAATGTCACACGCCCCACGTGGAGGTGTCAATTGGAATTATTCCTATTAGTCTTCTTCAACCGCTGTTTTGAGGTTAACAATAAAGTGTGTCAAAAGCGATCGTCTTTTGTTTTAACTTTGAGTTATTTTTGTACACCGGAGGTCAATATTGCAATAATCAAATTATTTTTGATGATTTTGGCACTATTTCATTGTTTTGTTTTAATTATTCAATAGAGTAATTGCATTCTGACTGGTGTTATAATTTAATATATCGAATTAACCGTAAAGCGACCAAGCACACTCTATATTGACATCATTACTGGGTCAGTGAAATAAGCTAAATAAATAACCAGAAGGCAATTTAGAATTGAGGGTGCCAATTCTGAAAAATTCACTCAAAGGTAGGAATGACGCTGAAAGAAACTCATTTCCGCTCGCGTTTTTCTCTATACATTTCATTTAAATACTTTCTTTAAAGTCTTCTAAGTGCCAAGTGGAGGTTTTTAATTTCTCACGTTGATCTATACGCGACAGGCGAAAGCTTTCATCTTATCTCCGTTAGCTGCTTCAGTTGGCTGGAAGCTTTACTGAAAGTTGTAATATGCTCGCATTTGAATGTGAATGGTAATGATAATGTTTATCTAGAGTTTGAGGACAAATTTATGTTAAGCTTCGTTGTGAGATTTACTTTAAATTTGTATCATATTAAATAGACATATGAAAGTTAAAAAGAATATACAGACGAATTGTGTACCTCCTTCTTTTAGGAAGTCGGTCAAAAAATGCTTTCACGTGAAAAGTGAACAACAAAAACAATTTTTCATCACAATCAAATTATTTTATACTAAAAAAAATAACGTGTTTTACTTTTAAACGATTGATTCTGTGTTCTTATTGCTTTACACGTCTAACTTTTAGAAACTATTCAGGATTTTATATCCGAAAACGTACGTATACATTACAATCATTTTAGTAACAATGCATAGTTATGCCCAACTGGATTAATAAGGCTGCGGATCAATTACATTACCTTTCAGATAAATTTTAAATATTGGTCTTGGCTTGTATAATAGAAGAGAATATTGAAGGTTTTAAAACTAAGTTAAAAAGTTTTATCACCGAGTATCTAAGTATAAGCGGAACATAATGTAACGTAACTACTTTTGATAATATTAACTTATTTACCACACAACAGAAAAGATCACCTTGACTGATAAAAAGACCTTAAATAACTTTATCATTCGAATATTAGCGGCCGTGTACTGATTATGTGCGCCCTTCTGCGTTCTAATGCGACTGCCCTAGTTTGTGTACGCCTTTATGTTTCAGTGACGTAGAGAAAATAATTCACTGCCGAGGTCAGAGGTTATTAAAAATTCTGTCCTCACTTTGACTATAGAGAAATGGACTAGGCATTGTATTAAATAAATTGTGCCGGTTTTCCTGGCAGTGAAGCAAAGACGTCAATCATATGGATATCATAATAAGGTAAAATTTAAAAGTCTTTATGAACTTATACTGACTTCAATAACATTACACAAAAAGAGCCTAAAAGAAAACTAGCTTAGAACTAATAGTTCCTTTTTATTTGCCAGAGATAAACGAGCGCGCTTGACAGGTCCTGTCTTTTAAAAGTCAAAGACATTGAGTGTTACAATTAAACAGCGATCAGGGTTTTTGTATTCTCAACGTTTCGTCGCAACCGTTGTGTATAACGTCTTCCTATAAAATTAAACAATTTTCCTATTTAACTCGTTGTAGCAATTTGTAGCATTCCATTGCTTAACTCTTAGAACAATTTTGTTATTAAGGCAATAATTTGTCTTATTGACGCTTAACACAGATTGTAAGGAGGAAAATAAAGAGCTTGATACTTTAAGTCATTTTTATTCAGTATTTAATGAATTTGTTCTATTGTTTTTTGCACAGAATTGTATTTAATAATTAATTATTGGAAAGCATCTTAGCTCGAATGTATGAGAAAAATTCTGTGTAAATAGTAAGTGTATCAACATTTTGGTACTAGGAAATCATGAGGGTGTCAAAGTTTCTTTCTATAGAACATGGCCGTGGGCGATAGATAATTAACAAAAGTGACATATCCGATTAGTTTAATTATTACACTCGTTTATAATCCATACTATCGTTTGTTCATTTTCTTTGCGTGGGACTTGATAGTGACTTATGGCTTACGACGAAATCTATTGTAATGAATGACCCACGAGACAGACAAAGATTAAGTTGTGATGATATTATACCAGGATATGATATACTAAAATAATTTTAGGTTAAATACCTCCTAAACTGGACGATTTTGGAATCAATTTTGGGATTTAAATAATTATGATATGGAAAAAAGTAACTAATCAATTGTTTTAAATGTGTTTGCATGTTTATTCTTTATGATTTGGTAAACTGTTGACTTAAGGAGTAAATCTAAAGGAGCCAAAATCTGTCCTAAAACATACGTTTTGCACTATACTATAACATTTTGAATTTCACTTGCTAAAGCATATTGGTTCAGCTATAAATAGAATTAATCTTGTTCTTGGACACAGTTGCATGTTGTGTCATACATTATAGTTTACGGGTGATGTGTAAAGTTTTAAATTGTAAAAACATTAACAATTCACATCAGATGCATTTCATCATCAACTTTAGACACATTCATTATGGTGGGATGTGACTTCCTGCAACGTCTAATTTAAAGGAAGTTTGTAATTTACACATTGTGTGATTTACTCGCTTTAACCTCTTTTACTTTATAGTAGGCGAACAGTTAACTCATGCTTATACAAGTCAGATAACTTAAATTATATTTTTAATTAAATATTACATAAATGTTATTTAGAAAATCAAGTTTGCTTTTAACAAGTAGCTTTGAGTTGCGATATTTTGGAGTTCGGTTTTGTAATTTGCATAAAGTGCAACAAGGTTTGTGTTAATTCTTTACTTGGCGGTCTCTTACTCTCGATTAGCAAACCAAATACAGAACTAGTTCCATAACAGCACAATTACTAGTAAACAAGTGGTCGTAATGAAAGGGGATTTATGAAACCAAGGCCTCGCAGTGTTATAGAGTTCAGTTGTTATGAAACTTTTTAATAAGTAGTTTTCGGAGAACTTCACTGTAGGATATTGAACATGTGTTGCAATACATACCGAGTTCTGAGTATCATATGCTCACGTGTATGCGGTTTTTTAACAGACTGCAAAAAGGTGGAGGTTGTCATGCTTTATATTCTAAGCGGAATAAGAGCGCGTACACCTTTGACTAAACTATCGCACAATTGTTTAGTCGCGCTTTGATTCCTATAAGCTTATATGGAGGTGCGTACACTATTCGATTTTTAGTTGTGAATAAACAGTTGAATGGACTGGGAAACAATCGACAATCGCACAACAGTGCGATAGTTTAGTCTAAGGTGTCTCCGCATTTAATGTGGATATAGAAGAGTCAAAATTGCAAGAGTCCTCTAGACTTAGAAGATTTTACCACGTGTTCAGTAACTATTCGTAAATCATTATAATCAACGACAGACGAATTTAAGAAAAAACTGCAAGTCATTCATTTTTTTGTTATAATAACAAGAGTAGCATTACAATAAGCGGCTTAACGAGGAGCGATTAATTTTAATCAAATATAGATTGTCATTTAAATAGAGTAAAATCATCGCGGGAGTTGGAAAAAAAGTATTGCCATACTTGAAGACACATCATACTAAATACACTAAGAGACATGATAGAGACTGCATCAGTGCCTAATTTAGTTGTTAACTATAAAGTAATCTATCATTATTCTGATTGTCCTGTCTAAAAAGGCTTAAACCTATCTGTAAGTAGATGTGTAATTTGTCATAGTGAAGCATTCACCTTGACGTGTGGAGTGGTCAGCTATAAATATGACAATATATCCTCGTGGACGTACTCTGCCGTGCAGTGCCGGAGGTAACAATTTGCCGTTTAACAAGCGACGTTGCCGGTGTGCTAGCGTAGGAATGTCAACTAATAAACGCAGGTGCTTTTAAAAATAACCTTAGAAAAGTAATATAGGGACACCTTTAGCAATTATTACTATAATATCGTTAGCGCGTTTTTTAAATTGACAAAAAAAACTACTAATCTATTGCATTCACGTTGTTACTTTGCGATCGTTTTCACATTGGTAAATTAACTTGTTGATTATTATATGTATATTATATAAATGCTATATAATTATAAAGAAAAATCTTGTCTGTGCGAGAGTAATAACATGTAATAAGTCAAGGTCAAAAAAACCGATGTCTCGTAATAACATGCAATAATAATTTCAGTTGTTTTTTCATAATTTTATAGCGCTGAACTTGATTACATTTATTTACAGCATTCTATTATAATGATTACTATGGGCACTAATAAGGAGTATGGCGGGATTTTTTTTGAATGAATTAAAATGCTTGTTACACACATCAGTTTTAACTGAACTCTTAAACTGACGTGTGTAGTGGACTTAACTTGTACTTTTTACCAATGATATTGAAACTAAATTATCATACCTCTCATCTAAGGTGACTTAATAGGGATAGTAATGTTTTTACGAGGTATTTCAGCAAGGGAAACTTACGGTACACATTTCCAAATCAATATATATTGTCTTTATACATCTATCCTTCTACACTAATCTATACTAATATTATAAAGAGGAAAAATTTGTATTTTTATACGTACAGAAATAACTCAAAAACTACTGGACCAATTTCAAAAATTCTTGATCCATTAAAAGCTATGTTATCACTTAAGTATGTATTTTTACCAATTTTTTAAATTCACGCGGGCGAAGTCGCGAGCAACAGCTAGTCTTTTATAATCTATCAAAACAGTAGCGTGGCAAAATGTTGAGAATGTCTTGGTCACCTTGATATTCAGTGCGGATCTAGATTAGAATGTTGTAACTTGATAATTCAGTTTATTAACCTTTATTGAAACTATGCTTTGCGGATGAATGAGCCTATTTTTTGTATCTACATTTCAGATGTTTTAGATGGACATTAAACTATTACGTCGAGTTGTTTTAACGTTTTAAATTACATTTTTCATTGCATTAAAGCATTATCGCGTAAGGTCAGGTTACATTGTAAAATATATCGTTTACTTTTTCTAAACCTAATTAAAGATAGTGTACCTGATACACAAATGCTGTAATTCCACTCAGTCGCACTGCACTCGATAAATTACATCGAGTGCACACTGGGACCAGGAAAAAGTGTTCCATTTCCCATGGGAGAATTTCCGCCTCATTGTTTTCTATATCGCTTATACCACTTTATAAACGGTAATTATCTTGCGGTTTTGTTGCATGAAAGTGTTCATATTACTTACATTACTCTGACGATCCATAAACCACGGAATTATATAGAGAAATTTCTACTATAACTAAAGTTGTACTGGAGTATATGCCTTATGTAAAAAAAATCGATTCTATTTTGATGGCATCACATTGAGTAAGCATATTTGCGCGATAGCTTAGGTAATAAGGTAGACGGTAATTTTTTAATTGGCCTAAAATTTCTAGAAATCCTAGAGGCCTAGAGCTTATAGTCAGATTTGAAATCGTATTATTTTTTGGAGTGTTACAGGTATGACGTTATACCCAATCAAATTGTTGTAAATTAATCATTACTTGTTCATAACTTTGTTAATTACACTAAGAGAACATTTAGTTAATGGGACTAGAGATGATGATATCAGTGAAACGGGCGTTGTGTAGCTATTGTTTGTAGCTATGAGCAGCTAAAGAGTTCATTGCGTGCTTTGGAATATAATAATTCGTAATATAGCTATTTCGTTTCATTACATTAATCTTTACATGTTTGTACTATTTGTACTCATAAATGTACTATTAAATGCTCTCATTGTTTAAATACATTATACGAAGAAACACAAATTGTTACAATAAATATTATAATTTGGTAGCACTAAATAACAAGCTAAAGGAAGGAAAATCATATGCTTTTTTAAAATAATACGATATAAGTATGTTTAAAGGAAAATGCACCAAAAATGTTCTATTTATGTAAACCACAGAAAATATTACCTCGATTTATAAATGTTTGTTAATTAAAGTTTTTTTTTATTGGGAAACAAAAATTAAATATAAAGTCATATACAGATTTCATATATAATTTTGTAAGTAATTATTATATTATGAAGCTTATAAGTACCTGGTATTTTTATAAATATTTCGTAATAAAAATTAATTGGTTCGTTTAAATTTAAAGCATGTCCATATATAAAATTTAATTTCGTCACATCAATGTAGTTGTGTCTGACGATAGCCGAATTAAGTAACAAATGACGATAAATATATTGAAATGTTCTTAAAACTGGTACTTTTGATGTGGTCGTTGTGTCGAAATGTGTTCGACAGTGCTCATGCAAGCGGATAATGAACAGTCAATTCATATATCTTACTTCTTACTAATATTACAACTGCGAAAGTTTAGATGGATGGATGTTTGTTAGAGTTTGTAGCCTAAACGGCTGAACGAATCTCGATTATATTTGACACATATGTAGTGGATAGTCTGGAAGAACACATAGGCAACTTACTTTTGTTTCCTTTTATTTTAATTCTACGCGGACGGAGTCGCGGGCGAAAGCTAGTCGTTAATAATGATGAATCTTATTTTATATCCTTCATAACTTTACTATTTAATGTAACGTAACATTAGAATTTACACAATATCGACTGTCTTTTGTTCGTAGAATAATCTAGAACAACGAATATTATAGCGGGAATTACCAATTATGATTGTTTACGTTGAGGAAAGAATCTTAACGTGAAATTTCACTGCAGTGAAACTTATATAAATATATTAATAGATATTGCTGTCTCCGTTTTGCTAAAGCGATTGTAAGGGATGACAATATCGTGTAATCAGTAACACGTCAGTGGAGGTCCACGGTTATATCGTTTAATGATAACTTCTAGCCTCTTCCACAATTGAATGTATAAACTGTAGAGAAGGTAGAGTCGTAAACTGTATTTCCGAAATAAATATTAAAAATTTGTACCTAAATATAACGAAATTGAGTATAACCCAGCCATACAAATTAATAAGCGTGTAGAAAAACAAATAGCATAAATTGCGCTTTTTCCGACGTTCTTTTTAACGAGATTTCTAGCGACGTTTTCGCGGTACATTGAAGCAATTTTTGTTAGAGGTTGTTTGTAACATGCGCTGGAGGGAAACGTATTTACCCTTTATGGGCTTAAAAATTGTATTGTCGAAGTAACACAGACTTGTTTACAAGGACACTATACTAGAAAAATGTTTGTTTATTCATATGTTCATATCGTCAAGGGAAATATCGAGCTTGGGCTTTGTTAACAAAATGTCCAAACAAATCTTCTTTATTACTTGATAACAATAAAGGTTTAAATAACTTCATTTAGTTATAACTTGTTTATGAACTAGAAATACAAATTGTGTAAACATATTTTTTAAATACCTATATACTGATAATTAAACTAAACCTATTCAAGACAATGTTATCTGTTACTTATCTTACTAATATTATAAATGTGAAAGTTTGTTAGAGTGTGTAGCCTTAACAGCCGAACAGATATGGATGAAATTTAGCATAGATGAAGAGCACAGTCTGGAAGAACACATAGGCTACTTGCTTTTGTTTCTTTTTTTTTTCAAGCGGACGGAGTGGCGGGCGAAAGCTAGTATGTTATAAAACGTACGTTTTTAACTCCCTAAAATTACGTTGAAATATTCCATTGATAGACAAGTCAAGCTATAAAAACTTTACATATAAAATACTTTTACAAATTTTCCTACATTAAAAAACATGAAATGCCTGTAATGTGAAATTTACTCTTATAAGATTTCTTTGCAAAACACATTAAGCGGGCTAGGTAAAAATATTTTTCTCCAGAGAAGGGTGACTCGGTGGAATCCGGTCGTTTATTCATTAGGCCACGCGAAGCTTCCAACTACTTGAATAGAAGCATATCTGAATTGTTAAAGAAACCATAAAAAAAAAATCACAATGTGATAATTATTGGTCAATTGAGGAATTTGGAAATTTAAATAGTGTTTTCGAGGTATTTTTTCTATGTTGATATAGATATTATCTATTATCGAGGCCAAATAAATTCAAAATTATTTAAGATCCTTAAGTAATGAATGTTATTAAAATGTTAAAACTGGCATTTTGAATCGGAAACATTTAACAGAATCTATACGAAGTACATCAACAAGGCATTAATTCCTAAAGATAATTATGTAATAAGTATCTGTTAGTCATCGGATGTGGCACATTACTTATTGGCGTCGATTTGTCTCATTTTAATACTTCTTCTAATGATGGAGACATATAATATCAAATTCTTAGATCACGACTTCTTCTGTTTGAATCAATATTTGAAAAATGAATCAGTGTTAATTTTACACAAGTAGGTAAGTAACTTAAAGTACTAAACTATTAAAATTATACAAATTTTATGTTAGCTACTAGGTGTTGCCCGCGACTTCGTCCACGCAATATTAAGATATGTCAGCTACCCTTCAGTGAAAGTCCGGACGAAAGCGGCACATCCGTTTCGGAGATTACCCAGAACAAACGCGGCTTGCGGACAGAAAGACAAACAAACAGACAAAAAAGTTTTAAATGCGACTTTCGTTATTCGATATTACAAACAGACACTCCAATTTTATTATATGTATGTATGTATAGATGTATAGATAAACTAATTATATTAATTTATTAACTACGATTATAATGAATAATTATATACACTGTAGTTAGAAAATATCAAGACATTAACCTTACAGATGACCTAAAATACATAAAGTTGCTCCTACACGTGTCAATTCTATACACGGCTGACGTCATTCCTTTTATGTGCTACTTATTTTGCTGACCGTATCCGTAATTAATAGCAATGTTTATTAGAGTTCCGCATAAAAATTAATAAGAAAAATTGAATACATTAAATTTCCATAGTCGAAGAGCACTCCTTAATATATGTACCTTAATTTATGAAACATTGAATTTAGTCTTTTAGTACTAAGTGTTTAGGCACCGGAGACTTGGGTTAATCTTGTTAGTTATTACTCATCGTCTAGTCATACTATTTGCAAAATAATTTTATTATTAAATAATGTTAACACTTCGTTAAAACGAGTCAAATCCACTTAATTAATGACGCTAAAAATATGATGAAAATAATTGGATACGAAAATACAATTATTAACAAAAATCGATTATTAAATAGTTTCCATTGCTCACAGAACGTGCTAATAAAATAATTCTTTAATCGTTAACATGTTTGCGCGTGACAATCTTATCAAATGGCCGACTATAAGGCTGCGCGCACACGGAGGTCTCGCCATAACGATACGCTAGCGATGTATCGATATTTTATTGTTTCAATACTTCTGATATGGAATGTATTGATGATAAAAATTTCAATGAATTGATTTGATTTTTAGTTGTATATGTAAATAAATATGCATTTAATAGTTTAAATTTAGAATTTCACATGTTAAATTCCTGTGATAATAAACGATTTTTTTTATTAAATTAAAAAATAAAATTTGGTACAGTTCTGAAGTGTGAGTTATTTAGATATTTCTATCTGAAGTTTAAAAAAAAAAGTTTCAGTTTTTAAATTAAATTATTGTAATAGGCAATATAATATTGTAAATTGTTGTACATCAGGCTTAAAAATGGATAATTCCATATAGTCGATACTCAACTATGCAGAAATATTGATACGTGATACATCCATGCTAACACTACGATAATCACTGAATAAGCGGTTTGCTACTTTGTTGAGTTTACTCCACTAAGGTCTAGTGATCTAGTCCGATAATGTCACGTATGACGGATGGCCTATAGTTAATAGTTTTATAGCTTGAATTGTTTTATGGTTGCCATAAGTGGAACAGGTAAATTATTATGGGGTATTACTTAGGAAACATTGATATTTTAAGATTATCTTAAGACTTCATATAATCAATATTTACAATAGTATGCAATGCAATGAAGTCAAGTATGTGTGAAGTAAACCAACACGCAGTGGGCCAGCTTGGTTGACTATGACCTAGTCACCCTAACTTAGGGTAGGCTCCGAGCCCCTCGGTGGGGACGTATAGTGAGCTGGTGATGATGATGATGCAACGCAATAATAGAATATTATAATTATACGCCATGTTAATGAAATATAGCTAATTTCGAATTACGAGTACAGGTTGTATAAGTATGGAATACACCTATAATTGTCCCATATTATTTTTGCTGCCATATTTCCGGTGACGTTCAGAAAGCTGAGTTGTAAAAAAATAATATATTACTTGTAAAAACAATTGTGATATTGCTTTGCTAATTTTTAACATAACCAATGTAGCTTTGTGTAATAATGCATAGTTGCCAGCGTTATAACCTCTATTAAAATGCTAATATTAAGTATTTTGTACGCCTTGGTTTAATAGATTAAATTGACATTAATAGTTACACACTGAATTATTACTTGTAACATTGAATTTTAAACATTTAACTATTCTTAAGATTGCAATTTTTCGTCACATATACGAGTATATCGTTGTATTGTGACCTGGTTTTGGATTCTGGTTATCATTTAAATTTTAAACTATAACCATCACTTGCCTTCCCATACTATGAGAACAAGGTGGGAAGAGAAGGGGGACTAAACATTTTTTCATTTCACCAAAGAAACGTTTAGACCACTACGCCTTTTTAAAACATACCGTGTAAGATTCACCTCGGAACACGCCTTGATTAGTATCATAAAATTTATTATATCTCCGAAAATATGAAGTAGGTTGACCTCTGTAAATATTTTATGATACGAAATACGGTGTACGGTTTCATTTTTAGATCAAGATTAAAAAAGTTACCTCGTTTTAAGTGAACTAAGGTCTAAGACGTGAGTTTAAGCAGCAGAAACCGCCGCATCGTCAAAGAATATATTGGTATCACTGTCATTCTCATTGAAAACAGATATCGTTAACAGACATGGTAAGATATAAATACGAGGCTTCTTTATATAATTATAGTTGTTATATAATTCAGTATATATTGTATACCTTAATATCGTACACCAAACAATTTATCAAGTGACGATAAGAATGTTCAGCTGATCGTTGTCAAATTCCTGATAAAGTATAATATATCATTATTGTTCATTGCCAGTGTTAATAGAACCCATGTGTTTACCTTTTTAAACTCAAGAACACTAAAATGAAGTGTGATTTAAACATTTTATGTATATGTTCGGGGTAAAAATTCGTAGTATTTTATTGTTCAAAGATTTTCCACGTGATAAACGTTATCGGGCAAATGCTACTGGCAGTTGATTAAAAGAACATACAGACATAACGCACGTACGTATTTCCCTTACTTCTTTGAAGTGTTTGTGTTTTCAGATAACGATGAATGGAATAATAAAAAAAGCCAGAAACAGTTTTGCTTAAATGTACATATCAGTCCGTCACATACGTGTTTATGTTTTTTCCTTTTAATTCCACGAATTATTATTATAGATAAATAGTATCTTATTATATTTATTGCAATAATCTATACTATTATATTATAATGAATGATTTGTATTTTTGGATTTTTGTAATTATTGAAATAACTCAAAAACTACTAGACCAATATCAAAAATTCTTCCATCATTAAAAATCTACGTTATCAGTGAGTAACATAGGGTGTGTTTTTACATTTTTTTTAAATATCACGCGGACGAAGTCGCTAGCAACAGCTAGTATTTTATATATTTGTACACATTCATTAAAACATTTTATGTATTCATCAAATATGTCAGGTATTTCAAGGAAACTGAGAGGATTTACAGTATGTTTTTGTATGTGTTTAGGCAATGTAAACTCACGGCAAGAAAAAGGGCATGAAACAAGAGATTTGACGACATCTCGTTTACTATAACAGTAGTCTTGTTTTGCGTCCCTATTGCACAAATAGGCCGGCTATTGTAATTTCATTGCTAAACCATAATTGTCAAATAATTTTATACAAATTGAAATAATTTAATAAAAACCAATATCACAACATGGCCGACAAGTTAAATTCTATCCAATAATCTTTTGAAATCAGGTAAAACTATTGAGACATCGCAGTAAAATTTGACGCTACATTATCGTGCGCCACAAATAATTTCTATGTTAAAATTATCGTTGCGGTCAGAAATGTAAATACATTATGCAAAAAAAACTGTCTGATCGATTTATTAGTCTGCTTATTGTCTGTCTCATAGAAGGATAGGTATTACCAGAACCTAATCTAACCATTGTGAGATTTTAGACCTAAATCAGCTATATTTTTAAATACAAGGCGTTATTTGACCCGTGCATGACTCCCTAGCTCATGGATTGTCATGAGTCTCTTTGTAAATCCTTTAGAGCATAATTACCTAATACCAAAGTACAATTAAAAAGGTTATAATTAAAGATCAATCTGTTAATTACCTTAAAATACGAGTAAGCTCGTTAATTAGCCTTGTTAATATTTGTTTGTTGAATATTGTTAATGAATGTACTAAATTCACAATATGCGCTTAATCCGTTGTAAATCCCAGTACTGATTACCCATTTTATTTTTTATTTCATTGCCTATTCATTGTAAGCGGTAGTTATACCTGTGAAAGTTCTTGTGCGTCCTATTGACCTATTGTTAATACTGAGATTTGAACATCAAAGGCACCCTTGACTTCATTTCGATTGTCCGATATGCTTTAGAAAAAGTGATGTAAGAACGTCGTCTTCTCAAAGGTTAAACTTAACTCAATTTGAACTTGAAATGTTTATAATAAACTATACTGTGCCATTCTACAGGGTGTTGGGATAGAGGTGTACTACCACATATTCCTTGGTTGAAAATACATCCAAAGTTGATTCCTTTTGGCGCTAGAGTAGCTCTAAAGTTTGCTAATTAGTTTAAAATTACTGTATAAACCACCCTGTATAAAAACGTGAGCGACTTTATTTTTACATTGTTTTAATTGTTGTGTTATTGTTCCAGTGTAAGCGGGTGGGCGCGCGCGCGCTGGCGGCGGCGGTGGCGCGGCGCGCGCGACGGCAAACGATCGCCGACACCGACACCGACACCGACTCGGACGCCGACACCGACTCGGAGTGCGCCAGCGAGCGCCGCGCTCAGTGCCGCCGCGCCGCGCCGCCGCACCGCTCGCATCATGCTCAACATGAAGCTGAAGGAGCGGCTCGCGCTCGCAATCAGCGCGCTGCTCGTCCTCTTCACGTTAATGCTCGTAGTTGACATCCAAATGGACTACGGCATATCAGGACACAGAGTTCCCCTGCACGGTCGAGTCCGGATAGGGGACGATCAGGATAAAGGAAGATCCGCGTACATAGAGTTCAGAAAACGATTCCTTCAGAAAAGGTGAGAAGTGTTTCAAGTGTTTTAGTGATTTATGTGTGAATTAGTTTGTGGACTTTGGAGGTACGTATTATTTATTATCTACAGTTTAATGATCTTTATCTAGTATTTTCACACAGTTTGTTCACATTAGATTTAATTTATATCAAAATTTTAAAGTGAAAGCGGTGATAACTTTTGGCTTAGATTGATGTCATTGTTAAAGTTAAACACATGAGTATCAGAAACAAAAATAGTCAGTGGTCCGAAAGTAATTCAGAACATGTACAATGTAATCATATTTAATCTTCGAAGCAAGCAACTAACGAATCTGAATTAATTTATTAAGGTTGAAGTCCTTTATCTTCGGATTTATTAACTATACTCAATAATGTAAATATGTTAGTGGACCATATTCAAGTAGTTATTTACTCGTCCTTTTAACATATTATTTGTATTTTTAGTTAGAGCAATGTTATCGGACGACGTTATCACTATGTTTACTGCTATGACAACGTCTTAGTTGATAACGAATGTTCTCTCTCGGCCATTATAAACAAGAAGTAACATAAAAATATGTATTATATCAGCTAAGTAGATAAATTTTGCAAACAACGATAGAAGATTTAAATCCCAATTAATTACTATGAATTACGTGAAGAAACATTGTACCATGTTTACATACTTGCCGGAAAGTTTTTTTGAACTAAAATTGGTTAAAAAATCATACCAATATTATAAATGCTTAAGTTTAAATGGATGGATGTATGGAAGGATGTTTGTTAGAGTATGTTGCCTAAACGGCTGAACGGATTTCGATGAAATTTGGTATAGATCTAGAGGATAGTCTGGAAGAACACATAGGCTACTCACTTTTGTTTTTTTATATCCACGAGGACGAAGTCGCGGCCGACAGCTAGTATTCTACATATTTCCCGAATCTTGTTTTATAAGTATAGTTTAACTTGGTAACTTTGATTTGGGAAAATCCCGCGTATACCGAATTACATATAAATAAGAATAAAAACATCGCTGTGATATTATATTCGCAAAATTTTCTATTAAACTTAACATAACATTTTGGATTTGACAGTCATTGCCTGAAACGTGTAATACGATATTCTAGAAATTTTCAACTGAAAATGATACAATACTAGTAAAAGAATGAGGCCAATAGTGTTAGGTGGTCATTTGTGATGTGTCACCAATACATAACAATAGCGCCCTTGTTCAAATTTATAACGACAATAGGATTCTTTTGTGTTTATTAAATGTTTGAAATATTATATGAATGTGTTACGTAATAAATATTACATTTTTAAATTAGTTAATACAGTTTGTAGAAGATAGAGCTAAAATAAACTGAGAATATGAGACACGAATAATTTTAAAGACTTTCCGTATTACTCTTACTATTTTGTTAATGTTAAAGAATTTTGTTTGTCTGTATCACGTGTTTCATCGCTGAACAGTATGTGCAAAAACGTATTGACAAAAAGAAGAGATGGAATTAATAAAAAAAACAAAAATGAGTAGACTATGTATTATTCCAGACTATCCTCTACATCTATGCCAAACTTCACCGAGAGCCGTTCAGCCGTTTAAGCTAAAAACTATAACAAACATCCATCCACACTTTCGCATTTATAATATTAGTAAGATAAAATATACTTTGTCAATAGTATGTATGTTGAAATACATTGCCAAGAATTACACGAATTAATTGACGCTATTCGATATTAAATTCGTGTAAATTGTAAAAGCAAAATGTGGAATTAATCGCAGTGTTAAACAGGTATTCAGAACGATAGTATTGGCTAATTTTAGCCCTACCATACTTATCAGCGGACTCCCCAATCCATTATTACTATCAGAAATTATCATATATCATTCTCTCACATCATATTTTATTATCTAACCAAACAATATAACATTGGTATTAAGCGTTTGTGTATGTTGCATCACATAACAAAAATTGAGTGCCAATTTCTGTTATGTGAACGTAGAAAGTATGGATGGATTGTTTGGAAGAGGATATGCTAAAGAAGGGAGTGAATTCAGAAATGACAGCTGATAGAGATGTATGGAAGAGCAGCACACAATAGAATACTGTGCCGACGCTCCGAAGGGCCAAAGGCGTATTGATGATGATTATTTACTATCACATATTAAACACAGGACTATTTTTGGCTAGTGTAAATTTTTACAATGTTCAGTAAATATCTAAATGAAAATATCAACTTGCATATTTAGCATTATCAGATCTCCGTATTATATTGCATTGCACCTTCCAGAAATAATTATGATCTCTCATTACGTGTTTCCACTAATGTAAGTGACGTCATTCATTTCTAAACAAATATTTACCGCTCCTGGTATAATATTCTAATGACATATTTCCTGTAATTACTTATTTAGACAATGAATACTACAAGCGGTCAAGGTTAAACATTTCACCGTGAAATTCGAATGCCGTAAATATCGTTATTACTGTTTTTAAATAGAATGTGCGGGATATTTCTCACAAGTTTTTTGACAGTGGCAACCTACTGTAAAGTTTAATTTTAAAGGTCAAATACGCAGACGAACAAAGGTACATGTCCTTAGGAACATGAAGAATTTAATTAATATAGGTTCAAATTTAAAGTTATAACCATTTCATTATCAAGTTTAAATAAAAAAAATCACAATTCTGTACCTGGTTAATATTATTTTGTGTTCTAATATGATCGCTAAAATCACGACCATGCCGTAAGTAGGCTCTTATACATTTAAATTTCAAAGATATTGAAATTTCGAAACATCTAGAAAGAATGTATTACCTCTAGTTTGTTGTATGTAGAATTTTATCACATAGAATAAACACAAAGATATGTTGATATTGGCATTGAAATGCCTTTTGTTATTTAACATTTTATCGTAAGACTAATTTATAAAGAAGTAATTATAATCTTTGTCTCCTATGATGTTCAAAATAATTAACAATGCATACATACTAGAAAAAAAAAACAATTAAAACTGAAAAAATAAGAGATTACAATCTCGAAAATATTTTAAATATAATTCTTAAGTCTGGCTGCATAGAAAAAGACTCCGATTTATTCCCGCAAATATAATTCGATTTTAATACACTAAAAGCATTTTACGTCAGCACCCCAACTGAAATTATTCTTTTTCATTTAGAAAATATTTATTTATACATTACTGGGACAGCTTTTGTCATAGAACAATACCATAATTAATTTGTCATCGCGTCGGCTGCGCAAATATATTAAACAAACGTAATATGAGTTCGCCACTCTATGGTTTTCGAGCTAGGGAACAATACGCGTGTATTCTAAGTGTCTCTTTACAATGGCGCTAGCAAACAAAAATCTTAAGAATTATGTCCGCGTCAAGGACCGACGCTATTGTTTTTCTACAAATGAAATTCTCGTCGTTCGCGTTTCTGAATTTGCAGTCACCGCGAGTAGGGAGAAAAATATTTTGTGACAGCTCCTTCGAATACATTGATATGCAATGCATGCACATTGATTTCAGCGTAGGACGCAAATCCGGTCCATTTTCAATGGAAAGTGTATCATTTGGATACATGCATATCATGGCTGATGAGTTCTACGTTACATTGTGATACTCTTCTGATGCCCGGTTCACACTTGGCCAATACAGTTGGACAATTGCACCGGCAAGTTATTGATATGGTTTCATTGGTGCCAGTTAGCCTTTACACTTTGCCAGTTGAATGTCAGTCCAGTCATAGAACGCTACTGACTGACTGTACATGCTAAGTGTAAGCAGGACATAAGGGTTTGCGATGTGATTTGGTCACCTTGACAAGTAGGGTTGCCACAAATTGTAATTAAGTGTGATTTTGAGTTTCCACATCAAAATTACAATGAAGTCTTTTCCTTAAATTTCTTTAAGAAAAATGTACGTAGGTATTGTTCTACTCAAGTTACATTTGTAGTTTATTGTTGAGCCACTACTTTATATGAACAATCGTTTTAATGTAGTTGAAACAGATGATTAAAAGTACTTAACATAATACATTATGTATTATTACGTGCGAATATTAAAGGTTAGATGCAACTGTAATAAGAAATACTATTGTTTGCTGCAAGAAACACAAAGAGTGCGTTCAGTCTTCGATGAAGTACACCTTCGTCTATATAATAAAAATAATTTATGTTCAGTCAATATTTGTAAGTTGTTCAGCGGTTCCGCGGAGGTTCCTCATTGTTCAACATTTCTGGAAGTTTCAATTATTCTAAGAAGGTATTGTTAACAGCGTATTTATGAAGAATCGATTTCCACTTACGAAACAATCTTGTCTATTTTGTGCTTTATTTCCCTAACAATTTACGGCGAGCAACCGTTACTACAGGAATAACTGATTGAAGATTCATTTAAGCTTATTGAGAGTCTTCAGTTTCATTATAATAGGCGGTACTTGAAATTTGTTAAGAAACTTAAGTGATTAAAATTTTCTCTCTCATTTTATTAACATTTTATATTCACGATTAGTTTCATGTTATTTTTAATTAATTGGCCATTGATAACAATATAAAAACAACCCAATCAGGATGCTACGAACAAAATACTACATTCAAGAAACTGTGAAAGAAAGAATATGCCACAAGTCATAACTTGTTCACATTCTCATACAGCTCTTAATTAAATGCGTTTGTTTTAGTAATGGAAGCAACGGATCTCGAGAGTTTGAGCAGTCTGCACCCAGTGAGACCAGCGGCGGCGGTGAGGCGGAACCTCGCACACCAGCGCCTCCTGTGGACCACTACGAAGACCTAGTGAAGATCATCAACTCCCAGCTCACGGGGCACAATGAGGACCACCCCGTGGTAGTGCCTCCCCACCACGACCTCAATGTGCTCAGGCCAGAGAACCCCACTATAGGGGAAATGGAGGATCTTGAACCCAGGTACTTACAAGTTGACTTTTTCTTTAATTTCCTTCTTCTCTTATTTTTTTTTGTTTTTGATTGAAGAAGATTGACGTTGGTAACTTTTTTATCAGAAACATAATTATGCTCAATTATAATGTACCATTGAAATTAATTGATTTAATAATTAAAAACCACACTTCATTAAATTAACATCGTGGCTAACTAGAAATTATAAGCGTCAAATTATTTTAATAGTTGAAGGCACAATTGGTTAACTCGGAAACCAGTTAAGTTAAAACATTAATTTAAATTTTCAAACGAATAACGACGACAAAAAGACATCACAAGGAACATTTTCTGAAAGTTTTTGACGTCTGACATCCAAAAGTACAATTTATGTTGCGCGGCGAGTCCACGAATTAATTGTTACTTCGTTATTGCTGCAATAAACTTGGAAATACGAATATTACGGATATAAACCTAAAATATTATTATATTCGTTCTTTTGTAACATTCCTTACTTTTATGCGACCCTAGTAGAACATTGAGAATCATCTTATTAAAAATGATTACACACAAAAATAGAAAAATAATTAATCGTAACAAATTGCTTGCTTTTATCGTAAAGAAAATTAAAAATATATCATTCTCCTTGCAGAAACAACAGTCAGGTACTCGAGGGAATAAAACTGTATTTCAATCGAACGCTTTTATTTGCTAACTATAATAACAGGCGGTTATAATATTTGCAAAACGCGTTCTAAACGCCAACGCTCTTTTGTCCGCGGCAGCACCGACCGAGCTTTGAACTATGCAGCAAAACCAAACATTTCTAGCTAGAGGGCTTCACGTAATTTCCCCGTAGTAAATATTAGACGTCTCACAGGATCGTCGTCTAATGAAAAAACATGTACATATGACAAAAAGCTGTATGTATTTATAGCGTTTGCAACAATGGACCGTAAAGAGAATCATATTATACTTCTTTAACAAGCTGGTTGTATATGTAACAGATAGGGCGACCTTTTTTATCCTGTGAATTTTACAAGCTCAAGCAGAAAATCTTATTTAAAATCCTGTTAGGGCCGCGTCGAGATAGGGGCGGGCCTTTTGACAATAAAACTAAATGGAATGAATGCATGACGGCTTCCTCAAGCGACGCTTATGATATGACGGCCCGCCTTATAGCTGAAATTCGTATATCGTATGGAAACCTTTACAAACCTATATATTTTTGCTTAAATTTCTTTAGACGCGGAAAGGATTTTCTATGTGCTATTATTTTAACTTTAAAAACTGTTAGCGTTTTAATATTTTGCATCATTGTAAAATTTAATTATTGTAAACATGATATAGTTTCTTGATGTCTCGAGGAAGTTACGCGTTTATGTCTTATACTGAGCCGATTTCAATGCCAGCTTTTAAGACATTAAATTTAAATTTGATGGTAATACTATTACAATATTCGTGACTAGTATTGATTTAACGGTTAAATACATATCATTAAAATAGTTTTGTATTACGTAAAACAAATGTATTTTATCATTACATCCTTTAAATTCAACGATTAAGTTATTAAGTTAAGAGGCGCCTACAATTTATTTATTTTTCGGATTTTACTTTAGAACTTAGAGTTTAAATTGCAACTGTTTATGACATACTTATGTAGATAGTTTTATGATTAAATAGAATAGAATAGAAATAATTTTATTGAAAAATAAAAGATTAACAATTACAATATTCGTGACTAGTATTAATTTAACGGTTAAATACATATAATTTAAATAGTTTTGTATTACGTAAAACAAATATTTTTTTATCATTACATCCTTTAAATTCAACGATTAAGTTATTAAGTTAAGAGGCGCCTACAATTTATTTATTTTTCGGATTTTACTTTAGAACTTAGAGTTTAAATTGCAACTGTTTATGACATATTTGTGTAGATAGTTTTATGATTAAATAGAATAGAATAGAAATAATTTTATTGAAAAATAAAAGATTAACAATTACAATATTCGTGACTAGTATTAATTTAACGGTTAAATACATATAATTTAAATAGTTTTGTATTACGTAAAACAAATGTATTTTATCATTACATCCTTTAAATTGCAACTGTTTATGACATACTTATGTAGATAGTTTTATGATTAAATAGAATAGAATAGAAATAATTTTATTGAAAAATAAAAGATTAACAATTACAATAACAGTTATACTCGTACCAATAAAAAGATAAATACAAATTGTGGTTAATATACGATTAATCTGGTGATACCCACACTAGGCAATGCCTGTATCGTGGGCATCGAAAACAGCAGGAAAAATCTTTCATACATTAAATTACTAAAAACCTACGCTTACGGCGTTTCGGTATAATTTATGAATTATATACTCGTATTGCTAAATGAAAAAATTAGATTTGCTGTACAATTTCTCTACCTTTCTTTAACGTAATGTTGAATGTAAAGGCAAATTTTAATTTCTCACGTTAACAGGTTAGAGAATAAGGAAAAAGTGTTTAATTTAATATTCTAAATTCATTGTATTCAAAATAGACGTCGGAGCAGACACTAGGCTACATTTGATGTGTCGTTAATCACATTGTGGTACGTTTAATGTCCAAATGTGGTGCGATCCGGCTTTCCGAATTCCCATTTGACTGCCGCATATCACACTGAAAGAGAGTCGATAAATTTTCTAGTAGGTGCCGGCATCATTTCTAAATGCAGGTTATCGGAGCATGGCACAAATCGAGGACGCTACAATCGCTCCTTAGTATTCAGCGGCGACCTTCGCGACTAGATCATTCTCCTCACGTCCACTCATGTGTTCCACGCAGCCAAAACCAACAAGACGCCAAGAAAATCTTCCATGTAAATCTCGACATTAACGATCAGGTTTAGTGTGTGCGGAAATTTTAAAACGAATTTCGGATAGTATGCGTTGAATTATGCATTCGACAGCTCGTTTCCTTTATATTTTCTATCCTTGTAAAATATCTCTTGTGTCGTCGTCATTTTGTAAACAAAACACAAGTGTTGATACAAACAAATATTGCTAGGTATATTTTAAAGGTTTTACAATAACATAACTAAGATGTAATTAACCACAGTGCAATTTATATCCTTTGAGAGGAAACATTCTCTATGAAGTCTTGTGAGAAGTGCTTGTAACAAAAAAGTCTACCTTATGACACAATAGTAGCCGTCGTGACACAAGCTTTCGAAAATCCATGCCTAGCGCTTATTTTGTAGACAAAATCTTCTTCCCAAAAAAATCCATAAAAAACATTCAAATTAGTTTCCAATATGAGTGAATGAAATGGGAAGAATGACTAATAGCGTATGCCACATTTAGTTAACCGTAATAGAATGTTTGTATTCCAGTGTGAACGCGTCCAACTTGGAGAAGTTCCAGCTACGGATAGCGCAGCACGAGTTGTACGAGGACGGGGAGCCGCTTATTGACGCCGTGCTCAAGGACATGGCCACATTGCCCATACTGCACGCAGGTTCATAAAATCATAACGTAATTTAATAACTAATAATAATAAAACAAGAGACCAGACTATGTATATGACATTCCAAGAATACAAATTGACTGTCACATCACATTTCGAAATCGGTCAATCCGGTACAGGAATTTAAAACATGACCCTCCTGCCTAATTGCAATATAATTATATTCGTCGCAAAATTATAAGACCGCAATAATAGCGTGTGCATTATATGAAAAAAAATTGGAAAGTAGTTCAATTGGTAATCGCATGAAATCGGTTAAAAATTTAGTAACTGTGTAAAATAAAAATATTTCTTATTTTTAAATTTGTTAGGATAATTATATTGCCATAGATTTTAATTTCAATGTCCTTAACCCAAAAATGTTTAATAAAATCGAACCAACAACCCTACAGATATTAATTATAACAACAAGGGACATCTTTCCGAAGTATAACTATGTAATCATATCATTGCAATTGTTTTGTTTATCTACCTTTTGACATAATATACGCCTCATCTCAAAACTTTGTGCTACATTTCTTCTTAACTTTTTTCCCGCTATCATACATACCGGGACTTCCGTAGATCCTTCCAGCAACGGAATTAATCCATCGTATTGAAAAGCAATCGACGATATGTATATTAAATGAAGTCGGTCGTACAATCAGTTGCGGGTTACCTGTCGGACAATACTGCCACAACAATCTCGCCCTTTACTTCCAAATTGGACTTAAATATTTAAATGACCTAAATGGATTTCATTGTAGGTCCGAATTAAATCTGCCTTTTAATATTCAAATGTGAAAAAAATCTATCGGCCTATTAAATTAATCCATCACTACTTCAACACTTTTGTCTTATCTTCGACTTAAGATTTTATTTTATTAACGAGCTGTCGCCCGCAAACTTCATTAGCGTAAATTTGGATCACCCGTTACTCCATTTTGATAGCGCGGTATTTTAAAAAAAGTTGCATAATAATATACCTATCCATGTCAGCTACCCTCCAGTGAAAGCCACGTTGAAATCGGCCCAGCCGTTTCGGAGATTACCCGGAACAAACGCGGCTTGCGGACAGACAGACAAAAATTTTTTTAATGCGATTTTTTTTTAATTTATTTTTTTTTAATGCGATTCAGCAACGCAAATACATCATCTTCTCGAAATCTGGAATTTTTCTTTTGATATTACAAACAGACACTCCAATTTTATTATATGTATGTATAGATAGATTATTATTTTTCTTACAGAACAAAAAGAAGGAGGGACACAGCTGAAGTTGATCATAGACTATCCGAACGGTATACAAGCCCTCTTTAAGCCAATGAGGTAAGACTGAATTGATATAAAAATTATCATGTCATTACTTTAATCCAATAAATAATTAATACTTTGCGTTATATAAATTAGATTATAGAATAGATTGTTTTATGCTATTTTAGTAATATGCCTTATCAAATCTATCTGAAAGTATTAACCTAAAATGCACGATATTTCAAATTTTGCTTTGAATTTAAAGAACTAATCTGCTAATAGAAACGAGTAATCAATAGCTCCTTAGAATCATACTGCATACTATCATACTTCATACTTCATACTTCATACTAATATTATAAATGCGAAAGTTTAGATGGATGGATGGATGGATGTTTGTTAGTGTTTGTAGCTTAAACGGCTGAACGGATTTCGATGAAATTTGGTATAAATGTAGAGGATAGCCTGGAAGAACACATAGGCTACTCACTTTTGTTTTGTTTTTTAATTCCACGCGGACGGAGACGCGGGCAAAAGCTATTATTTACATAAGTACGACTAATGAAATGAAATGTTTGACTTTGTCTCTTAACATTCCCTTCAATAGTTTTACTTATCACAGTTTGCGTGATAAGTACGTTTCTGCTTTACTACATGTAGTTTAGTTACTAGTAAGTTGTTTCGAGTGCTGTCGTGGACTTGTGGGAAACTTTCCTCTCCACAAGTCGAGTGTTGTGCGTTGCCATTCAGTAAACTTCTAGAATGTTCTATAGGCTTAAAGGCACTTGGACGAGTGTAATCGAAGTAAGTGCTAAGTTCCTTTGTACAACCTTTTGTTGAACTTTTCCTTCGACAAAGTAACACATTATGGATTTTTATTGTACGTGGGATTTAAATAAAAACGATGCAAATTATAAATTTAGTTAAGTGATTCATTCTGATACTAGATCTACATTCATGGTTTACCTTAGTGTCCAATTAAGGACTCCGAGTACGGTAGTACGTTTTAATGTCTAGAGTTTTCTTTTTATTTTATGTTATGTATAGATTACCTTTAGTATGTTGTGATTTATCAGTTGATTTGTCCTTTTTAACCTACAATCTATTGTTTTATGTAAAGAAAATATTGTTTTACATGAGGTATCCATAAAAGTGATTGTAGGAAGGGTATGGACATATCAACACACCCGTATATCCAGAGCTACCTCTGGGGTGCGATAAATAAAGCGCCACTCGATACCAACCCTTGCCCCAACGGTCTCCGTGATCGCTTTATCTTTCGCAACTTAACTTTGTTAACTTAGCAATAACTTGCAATGTTTGAGATAACTTTAGACCTCTATTCTATTCCTGTAAGCTAGTACAGTATCTAAAAATAGCATAACTCATAAATACTACGTAAATATTTCATTTGTTTTTATAGTTGTTACTGTGAGTTTTCACTACCAAAAGACATGTATAATAGCACTATCCGTTTAAAAACAAATGAATGAAAGTTTATGACTAACCAACAATATAAAAATCCTAGCCTGGTCAGGGAATGAATCAATTGACTTTTTTATTACAACGCTTTATAATGTAAGGAACTTTTTAGTTGCATGTTTTCCGCAATGTGGCGAGGGATTAATTTCTGGTCAGAGGTTCATATTTCTGGTTAGACTATAAAAGAGTTACGGTAATAGAAAAACACTGCACTTTCTTTTTTTTGTGGAAAATTGTAAACGGTATGGAAGATTACTGAAAACGCGTATCTAGATAAAAAAATAACGAGTCAAATTATTTAATCATAATCATTATAAGTGTGTAAGGAGATATGAAAATTAAAACGTCAACAATGAAATTTAATTCCCGGTAGATATCAATGACGAAAATTGAAACTGAACGAAGAAATCCATAAAGAGGAATATCAAATAACCACTCGGAGAGCGGGAGACCTCTGTCGCTTGAAATAAAATGTATTATATTGGTTGATGTCACGGGTTCCTTCACTTAAGGCGGTGTTGTGTGTCAGAAGGCTGTATACCGCTTTCTTTGAAAATGTATACTATCATATACTACTGTAGATACTGCTTGATACTCTAAATGTATACTACTCTAAATAGGTGTTGCTATGCGTTATCTATTTTCTAAGTTATTAGCATTAAAACAATAGTAATCTTTAACTCAAGTTTGCTAGTAAGTTTCGAAATATACTTCTGGTCTAAATATTATAAACTAGCTTTCCCCCGCGACTCCGTTCGCGTGAAGTTGAGAAAAACAAAAGCAAATAGCCTATGTGTTCTTCCAGATTATCTTCTATATCTATGCCAAATTTAATCGAAATCCGTTCAGCTTTAGGCTACAAACTAACAAACATCCATCCATTAACCCATCTAAACTTTCACATTTATAATATTAGTAAGATGGTTTAAATACTACATTCAAGTCCCTGCAATTTAATCTTACTCTTACCTTATAAATGCGAATGTTTAGATGGCTGGATTTGTTAGAGTTTATAGCCGAAGCTGCTGAACAGATCTCGATTAAATTTGTCGTAGATGTAGAGCAAATGTCTACTTGCTTTCGTTTTTTTTTTAATTCCAAATGGTCATAGTAGTTGGCGAAAGCTATATATTATATTTTACACAATGTAAGTTATTACAGGATTTAAAATTACTTGTGTATTACATTTACTGTTTACATAATTACCTATTACATAATCAAGTACGCTTCCCAAGCGAAGATCGGCGATAATCGTTGGTTCATCGTTAGATCTGGAGATGTGGGCGTTCTAGTGCAGTTACGCGGTACACCGTGCTTTATCTAACATCGTTTAGCGTTTATGGCTGACTGAAGCGATTTACGTTTAAAATATAATATCAAAAATAATTAACCCTTACGAGAAAGTTCATTGAACCCGAATTTCTGTGACATTTTCTACCGCTAGAGTCATTTAACGGTAACTTCAGCAGCAGCTATCTTATACCAAATCTACACTAAGGGTCTCTCTTATACGACTCTGTGGCAGTTAACAATTGATTTAATAAAGTTATGTATTATTTTAGGTTATGGGTGATTTGTTACGAATATTATCGTTTCGTTGTTTGTTCGCAGATTCGCCCGAGATGTCCAAACTCTACCGAATCATTTCTATTTTTCTGATTACGAGCGACATAACGCAGAGATTGCGGCCTTCCATTTGGACAGGTTAGTGGATATGAAGGGTTTATAAAGGTTAATTCTAAAAATAAACAAAACAACCTATGCCACGTATACAATCGAAACTAGGGAAAAAATAATATTATGTCCTGCTTCCTTATTTAAAAAAAAACTATTCTGTATAAAGGTAATAAAGGTATAAAGGTATAAAGGTATAAAGGTATAAAGGTATAAAGGTATAAAGGTATAAAGGTATAAAGGTGTAAAAAAGCTTATTATTATAAAGATGAAAGAGTGTCCTGTTTTTGTTTATACTGTTAAAGTTTAAAAGGTCGATAAAGATGAACATAGGTCGTCTGTTGTAGTCTGTCGAATACTTTATTTTACAAATAAATCATAACTATGTTAATTAAAACATTTTTTATCTAGAATACTAGGATTCCGTCGTGCAATGCCAGTCATAGGGCGAGTTCTAAACATGACGACGGAGATCTATGACGTGACCGAGGGCGACATCTTGCGGACGTTCTTCGTGTCGCCGGCGAACAACTTCTGCTTCCACGGCAAGTGCTCCTACTACTGCGACACAGGGCACGCTATTTGTGGCAACCCTGACATGTTAGAGGGGAGTTTCGCTGCTTTTTTGCCATCACCAGACTTAGCTGAACGAAAGGTAAGTACACATTGCACAGTTACCTCATTTATAATCGATTTTTTGACGTTAAACCCTATTAAGTCTATATTAAGAGACTCCATAAGAGTATTAACGGGTTTGATATGCAGTTTACTGTGTAAACAACAGCACGTTTATGTGTGTAATAGTTGAATCCCGTAGGGATGGCAAACCTTGACGTACCAACATGTCAACTTCAATGTTCAACTATCTTAGACGTGCTATCAAGTTGTTTATGAAATAATATAAAAAACCTCACTGCTTTTCGTAACGCATAATGAAATTTGTAATGGATGATGTGATCAAAATATTGTGCCATTGGTTCTCTCTCTATCCCTGCCCTAAGTATTATTACAAATTATACAGATATCGTTTTATTTAACTATAGGTATGGCGACATCCTTGGAGGAGATCGTATCATAAACGACGAAAAGCTCAATGGGAACTACAGTCTGACTATTGTGATACGGTAAGTGTAATATTTTTTTCTTCGAACACTGTTAACGGCCAGTACTAATTCAAAGAATTATGATATCCAACGCTGATAAGAAAGTTCGTAGAATGTCTTAGACGTGTGATATTAATCACATAACACCAGCAAATTCAAACATGTTCGTTAGTAACGGTCAAATGACAATAAAACGTTTCTTATTACAAAAAAGTTATAAGCAAGCTTTGCTGACAAAAAGTATTCGAAAGCATACCTAAAAAATTTCAAATAAAAATGTGATATTGAGTACTTTATGATACCCACTTTTTTCATTAAATTGAAATTAATTTTAATCATACTAATATTATAAATGCGAAAGTTTAGATGGATGGATGTTTGTTAGAGTTTGTAGCCTAACCGGCTGAACGGATTTCGATCAAATTTGGTATAGGTGTAAACGATACTCTAGAAGAAGACATAGGTTACTCACTTTAGCTTTTTTTTAATTCCACGTGGACGGAGTCGCGGGCTAAAGTTAGTGTTTCATGTATTTGCGTCTACAGGTCCGCAGCACGCCGCCCTACGACTCGGGTCGACGTCTACTTGATCTGATGGACATGTCAATATTTGACTTCTTGACAGGCAACATGGACAGACATCATTACGAAACATTCAAGTAAGAATTTTATTTTTTTATTTATCTATCGTTTTTGGAAGGCATAAAATAAAAATATGAAATAATTTTATTAAAAACAAAAAGTTCTGCAATATTTAGTAGATAATTTGGTACAGTAATCATTTCATCAGTGTTATAAAGTTTCGAATGAACGTAATATAATTTGGATATCCATATTTACTTCAGTATTATTCCAACATTGAATAACTACATGTCAAAGGTGACTTAGATAATATCACTTTAATCTTAATTCAAATTATTAAATGAGGTCCACATTTTATATCTATATAAACATTAATCTGAAGTAGGACAAAGAAACTAATATCATCACCATCATCATCATCATCACCAGCTCACTATACGTCCCCACTAAGAGGCTCGGAGTCTACCCTATGTCATATGTTTTTAAATTCATATCTAGGCCTAGTCGAGGTATAGTTAACACTTAGTGCTGATTACTGCTCTATATCTTAATTCATAAGAGCGCTTCTAGTTTGTTTATATTGTTATCAGGATGTTCGGTAACGACACATTCACGCTGCACCTGGACCAGGGCCGCGCGTTCGGGAAGGCGTTCCACGACGAGCTCAGCATCCTGGCGCCGCTGCTGCAGTGCTGCATGGTGCGCCACACCACGCTCTCCGCGCTCCTCAAGTTAGTCATTACAGAATTTCAAGTGACTAGCATTAGCAGCATAGCATAGCATTAGAATAGCATTATTGTTGGTACGAAACATCTATTGAAATATATGCAACTTTAACCCTGTGGCTGCACCAGATTTTAGTCCTCCAGAGTCTTCTATCATTTCAATCGTCACTGCCTTCTTAATCGTGTCATTTTTCACGAAATAAATCCATGTCTTACTTCTAGGTCTCTATATACCTTCAGTAGTAGCAACTAGTTATGTTTCCAAATAATATAATAAATAATGTGTCTATTTCTGTTACAATTATTATATCTTTTTTTTTTAGGTTTCACAATGGGGATCCACTTTCGAAGGTTCTCCGTGACTCCATGAACGTAGACCCCGTCTCACCTATTCTATGGGAGCCGCACCTCGCGGCAGTAGACAGGAGAATAGGTCTAATATTAGACGCAATCAGAAAATGTATAGAAAAAGCCGAGAATCCTTTACAGGATGAAGTGAACGATTTCGTATGACCATTGCCGTTAGTGTGTCGGACCATGTGCAGAGATACTCTTAGAAAATCTCACTAAAAGTGATTATGAAATTGTGATAAGTGGTACTATTGTGGTATAGAAAGGTCAGTGATGACTGAAGGACCTACTAGTCGGACTCTCTTATGTATTGTGACTTAAGACAATGCTAGTATGTAAGTGAATTTGTAATCAATGCAAATATTAACTTATCGAAGTCTTTGGTCCTAAAAGACAACTTGTTAGTGTTAAGTTTTTAGTGCCAAAGATTGTCCAAATGATGTGAGATGTTCAGCATAATTTTATTACCATTCCATTTGAAGCGTTTTTTAAATAAGCCATTTTAATCATGCCAAATATATAGAAAGAAAATTTATATTTACTATACTTTTTTGTACAAATTGACGATTTCTAAATTGAATTAGGTTTAATCAGTATTGGAGGACTGAGAATTAGGATATGTCCTATTTTTATTATACATACATAAGTCTGATGAGGCGTACGTACGAGTATAGGAAGTGCAAACATCTGTACATAATTTTAGTGAAATGCAATTATTTTTAGGTTTTATTTTAAGTTATTAAAACATTTTTAAATCATCTCTTAATTATAGACACATTTTGTCAGCTGTTAGTACAATGTAATTTAGGGTTGTGAACCAATTTAGAAACCAGGTTAACACAATTTTTCGAAAATAACTCTATAAATTTGATAATTTACGAATTGATACATTTTAAAAGCATTTTAGTGTTGATGTTGTTAATTTGTTGGTAAAATGTGTCTATTATTTCGTGAGATTTGTTATAGTTTAATTTGTTGTGAAGTCTGTTACCGTTGTAGCTCAAAGCTCAAGAATACACATATTATCAAGCAGTGTGATATATTCGTATATCTCTTGAGGCAACAATGCCTTCGACTACTTTTACTTTTAGGATTTTATCACTCGTTGGTTTTAAACGTGCTAATATTTTGATTATTGTTTTTCGGTTTTGCTTTTTTGTTGGTTTTTTTCTTTCAACTAAACTTTACTGCACCTTCTGTAACTATAGGGTGATCTCAAAATTGAAAACGTCTCTTTCTGATAGATTTTTTTTTATAAAAAAAATAAAAATGAGGCAGTGTATTCGTGTAGTTATTTACTATCTGTTGTTTGCGATAACCGAAGTTCGTTTGTAGTTTAAGTTATAAATATCTTTAGTATTTATTCTTTAATTCGTACGTGTGATTGGCAGTCCTATTATTGATAGAGAATTTATTGATCGATATAATAATCGATTTATTCTTGTCGAGTTATACAAGGCTGTATTATAACCGTGGGTTTCCATTACCGAAACATGTGTATGAAAATATAGTCACGTAACGGAGATAATTATATTTTTGTACAGGATTTACTGCAATGGAAGCCCACGGTGAGATTGTAAAATGAAAACGGCTTGCCAAAGATGTACCTTCATAAATACAGTGTACGTTACGATATTTTACAAAATGTTGTACAGCATTATATGGAACGAATGTTTCTGTTGGTTGTTAATAAATTTTCAATAACCGAATAAGAAAGTTTGTCATGTGTTTTATTACTAGTTCGTTAAAAAAACAACGTTTATATTCTTTTTATAACCATTGTTTGCTTTTCTACACGTTTTTTTATTATTTCCTTAATATCCTCGCAAACATTCGTCATAATATATTTACTAATAGATATTTAAATAAAGATTTTCCTTTTCCGCAATTACCAAAGATATAGCAACATCTAAAATATCAAAAGATTTCCTTCAGCTATAAAATTTCATCCCTAATAAAAACGCAAATCTGAATAAAAGCTGTATATGACCCAAGTTTCTTTATACTTTATGTGGCCGCCCCTCTGTTGTATTTGTATTTGAACGTAAAATGGACACTTGATGTGTATATTTATTTCCATTTTCCGGCATAAGGTAATAAAGTCGAAAACTATTTATAATTATACGAGCTGTTGCTCGCGACTTCGCCCGCGTGAAATTACAAATATAACCTATTACGTTCGCCCTTTTTTCAACCTATTACCAAAAGTATTAACTTAGTAGTAATCTACGTAATAACAGAAATCTACCGATGCAAGATTCCAAATATCTATGCCCGGTAGCTTGTAAGCTGATTTTTCGGTTACCCTTATTGTTTGTGTTCGCGATATCTTCTAAACTATAAGTCCAATTTGAATACTGTAAAGAACAATTTTATTGTACATTAAATTCTCCTGATAGCAAACGCATTTATTTGGATAAGGATTAATATTGAAACCAATAAAAGAACGCTGCAAATAGCGTAAGGTTTTTAATTCATTTTGTAAACAAAAAAAGTGGTTATTGTAAGAAAACCGTTAAAGATAGATATATGCTATCGCGGACTTTTCTGTAGAACTTTTTGAGATCTACAATTCTTTCATACATCATTTTTATATACCTCTAACGGTTTAGGCAGCGTAAGCCAAGAAAAGTTAAAGTTTAGTGAATTTTTGACGCTGGCGTCCAGAAACACGCTGTTTATTAATAGCTCCTAAACATTAGTAATAATAAAATATAGCCTATGTTACTCACAGATAAATTACCTTTCTGATGGTGAAAGAATTTTTCAAATCGGCTCAGGAGTTTTTGAGTTATTTCAATACATACAAAAATACAAAAATACAAAAATACAAAAATACAAAGTTTTCCTCTTTATAATATTAGTATAGATAAATTAAATATACCGGATAAAAGTTTAAAATACTTGTAACTTCAATAGTTTTATAGATAAGAAAAAGGAGGTGTAAAAACGAAAGTTTTTTTTTCAGAAGCGTGCCAAATGTCATGAACCTCCGTGGTCTCAGCCAACCCGTCTACCTCACATGCTTGCGTTAATATATGGCATTGTGCTATGTTAACTTTTCCATTTTATTTGTAGTTACCGTAATTGACTTATTTTAGGTTAATTTATAAATAACTAAATCTAGATGCTGTCTCTTCAAGATGTGTTACGCGCACACATGCATTTAGTTCATTTCCATGTTAATTGTTGCGGGTGATTGATGAAAATGTCGTTAGTGTCACAACGGCATCCCCACTTACACAATGTGTCATGATGGCTTCAGTTAAACATAGTTTTCCCAAACGAATTAAACAGCGGTAGACTGGTGAGATTAGGCTATCAATAGACGAGTAAATTAAAACATAAGTTCTTAGAGTCTCAATAATTAAAATCGAATAATGATTGTATGATTTATCAATTCGGGTTTAATTCTCATCTGATCGGTTTAATTCTGATCCCTGACCTGAAAAGACATATTAGATAACTAATATTATCCGATTATCTATGCCTTTTATAATGTAGCTAAAAGCTAAATAGAAACTAAAGTAAAATAACTTATTTCGAACAATTTACGGACATACGAGTAAGTGTCAGTTCCAGTATTGTGATTTTACCGAATCTCGGTTTGGAGGGTCCAAAGGCTATGTAGTAAGCAAGGTAAAATATTTCGCACAACATTTTATATAGTTAAATTCAGAACAAGGTAAATATAGTTATAATTACTAAAATAGCTTGATTTTATTCAGTTGCCGGAAAATATTGCAAAATATTAAGAGCAATCTAGGGAATGATTCATATATGCTCAATACATATATGTATGACGTATACAATAGAACAGGGGTAGCGAACATTTATGCATCAAAGTGTTAATTTTTTTAAGAAATGTTTAATGCTACATGGCATCAAATAATTTTCACTACGATCATTACGTCAATTCCTTGGTGCACCTACTGCATAATATTTTCGTAGTGTTTTTATGATTTTCGACGTGCCCAAAATATTATGTCGTATGCCATTTGTGGCACGCGTGCCAGTGATTCGCCATCCCTGCAATAGAACGTTGGTGGAGCGTCATTGTCGATGTTCGATTGTCTCTGGTCGATTTATCGCCTATACGCGTGTTTAGTCGTGAAACATTTGTCTAGAGACAATTAATTTCACCATTCATGGTATTGTTTACGATGGCTTTGGATTTATGAAAATCATCAAGTTTTATTTTTATACTAGCTGTTGCTCGTGACTTCGCCCGCGTGAATTTAAAAATATAGTCTATATACTCACTGATAACGTAGAAATTTCTAATGATGAAAGAAGTTTTGAAATCGGCCAAGTAGTTTTTGACTTATTTCAATACATACAAAAATATAAATCTTTCCTTTTCATAATATTAATAGAGATAGTCATGATTACGTTATAAAATTGATACGATACTATTGAAAATATTTTTTCAGAACCACATGATGTTTGAATTTTCAGGAATTTTCCTGAATCCGTTAACGGAAACTATATTCAACATTTTATTATAAATTCCCGCAGTAAGTTAGAGTATAAAGTTGTCTAACTGTACGCCAATATCCAGAATACGCCAATACTTTTACATAAGTTACCTTACCGTCAGTAGTAACTCGAAAACTGTTACAACTATAACAACATTTACATGCCGTAACAACGTATTAATTAATATGCAATTTCAAGTACAAATTTTGTGGGGATTCATCCATTTAAAATTATTTTTTTATATTATCTGAACTATTAGGTGCTATATTATTACTTTACGGAGTCGTTATTCCTTATTTTACGCTCTTCATTTGTCAAAACTTTGTATTTTTCCATCTCAGTTGTGAAATATGTATTAGTCAACATGCCTATCTATACTAATATTATAAAGATGAAAGATTTGTATTTTTGTAATTTTGTATGTATAACTCAAAAACTCAAAAATGACTGGACCGATTTTAAAAATTCCTGCACTATTAAAAAGCTATCACTGAGTAACATAGGCTATATTTTTACTATTTTTTTAATTACACACGGGAGAAGTCGCGAGCAACTGTAGTAAACGCTGCATCGTAAACTTCAAAAGCAATGATTGCTCATACACGAATAATATATAGCTAACATATACTAGTACATAGGGTCATGTTTCAAACGTAGTTATTCATCATCGCAGACTTAATGCATCTGACAGGGTCACTTCAGACAGTCAAAGGCATTTGGCGTTGGATCAAAGGCGGGGCCATTTTGTTTACTATTCGTTAGCAAATGGACACTCCAAATAGTATGAACCTTCTAAATTCTCCAACATGATGCTAATAATTTAACCATTTACTATATCGATTTTATAATTGTTAAAACTGCTAAGTTTAAAAATTTGTGTAACGAAGTTTCCGTCCAGTATTTCACCGATTCTAATCCTGTGAAAATAAAAAAGCAAATGACGTATACGAAGTAAGCAATGGCTCGGAAACAATTGCACAGGCTCTGTGCGACGTGCAGTCTGTTATTTATGTGTACGTTATTAGGAATGCGATGCATCAAGCGTAACAGAGACGCATTCGAAACATTTGTTATTCGACTTTTTATCGACAAAAATCAATACCACTGGTATTCAATACTTACACATGCCAGTTTAAAATAATGTTAAAATGGTCTTGATATGGTTACTGTTACTTTAAACCTACCATTATTAGCTTTAGCAACTCCGTCTGCATGGAATTAAAAAACAAAAGTGAATAGCCTATGTGTTCTTCCAGACTATCCTCTACGTCTATGCCAAATTTCATCGAGATCCCTTCAGCCGTTTAGGCTACAAACTCTAACAAACATCCATCCATCTAAACTTTCGCATTTATAATATTAGTAAGACTGGTAAGATTAAGAATTAAAACTTTGGGATTAAATAAAAAACATTGTCATATATTTATTTGTTTTTATTACAAAAGTGGAATCAAGCAAGACATTTCATAGTAGGATATTACCAAACACAAATATTTTACAAAGTCAAGCAGAGCGCCTACGTTGTATTTTATAGCAATAAAGTTCCCCTACAAGAATCATGGCGCATACAATATAAGAAATCATTAAACCATTAAAGCAAGCTATGAGAATGGATAATTCCAAAGGCTTGGGACTTTTAGTTTGTGATAACGTCCTTCTGACTGTACTGTTATGTATATAACCGCTTAAAATTTTATTCACAAATCCGGTCTCAGTTATTCTTTCAATTAGTTTATTAAATTCATGTATGGCAGGCCAGCGCGGACGCATGTAAAAGCATGCTGGAATACTTGTCACTCGTTCGTCCAGTATCCGAACTTCTGGGTTGAAGTATTTAATCAAAATTTCATTCGTAACCAAAAGGAATCTTTTCCCGTTCGCGATCTTATTGATGTAATTTGAAGTTTCATTTAATTTTATGTCCTGATAATTTATTTCCATAGGCGTATTCTGAAAATAATCTTTGATAGAGGCGAAGCCGCCGTGACCGTCTACCATCTGTAATGCTTCACTCGCAGTACTCACACGAGGCTCTAAAATTGTTAATTCGAACCTTTCCACAAGATCGCTTTGGTATGCTACTCGTATTACAAGGCAAAACCAAATCCATAGAACGAAAATACTATTTGCCAACCAATTTTCAGTTACAAATTCGATCGGCTGTCCAAGAGACATACTTAAGATCCGAAATGTAACATGCTTCAATTTGGGATTTACTGAACTAAATTTTTGTATTAGCTTAATCAATATAAAGAGCAACAACCATGCTAATATAAAAAACAGACTGGTAATCGTGAAGAAGGGAAGAAACACTTTAATCCACGTATACATTACGCGACGTCTAGGCAAACACCAGACCAAATTTAATGTTTGATATACATACGAAGGCTGAGCGACGCTGTATCTTTTTATAGTCAATAGAAGACTTGGGCCCATAATATCCGCTGATCCATTAATTATATCGCCGAATGGCCCCGCTGCACTACCATTAAAGATTACCTCAATCTCTCGATTTTTTATTCCCTCTACGAATTTCATAGTAGCGTTCATTCTCTCCAGTACAAGATTTAAGACATCACCATCTATCCCACTTATGTGAACTTTACCATTGTCAATAGTTAATACAAAATACAGAACGGTATTAACAGCTGTTACACGAATGGGACATTTTTTGAAATTGTTGAATTTTCTCATAAATTTTCTATTACTATCAGGTAATATTATTGGACTGTAGTTACCACATTCTTCATCCGTATAAGGAATATACGTAGTACGTGTTACATTATCATCGTTCCCGTAAACACTTATTACAATGAAGTCACCGATATCGTTTTGCCATGCTAATTTCATCAGATCTGATAAAACGTCGTTATTAATAATCGGTTTAGTCAAAATCAATATAACCCTGATCGGGTTTACGACGTTTTTTACAACCGTATGTAGAAAATGTCTGAATTCATCAGGATCTGGAGCAAATAGCACTGTTTGTTTGTATCTCACTAACATATGAAAATCACTCTTCGTTGGTTCTAGCATAGCAAACGTTACTACGGATCCGTGAAAATTTTCCAATAATCCTTTAAGATTTTCCGGTTTTGTTCGAGACCAAACTATGCATGTGATTTTTCTATAATCAAATATCTCATTAATTGTTTCCGTGGCTTTTTCTAGTAACTTCGATTCAAAACATGATACAGTTAACATGCTTAAAAACAATATTAAAATCGTACATTTCATTGGTGACATGTTAAAATATTTCTGTAGACTAATAACGCAATTGTACTTGAGAACTTTATATACCCAAATGTTGTTAATTTATTTGCCTAGAATACACATATCGATTTTTCATAATGGAACTCTCCTATTAAAATATAATTAGGTCATGTTGAATCTATTGAATAACAAATTATACGGTTACTAGTGATTACTCATCCACGTACTCGGGAAAATTGCCCAAAATTATAGACATTTGAAAGTTTACAACCAACCAATAAACATAATTATCTTTTACTACCTGTTCGCGTGCGGATTCATCCGCATAAAATTATAAAAAATTCATTTTATTGTTTACATTTCTTAAATTATCAATTATAAATGTCAAAATGACATGACACGACAAACCTTGGCAATCCTGCTACCTTGATGTTGGCAGCAATATGGTCTCATTCCCACATTTGGGTTTTTATCCAAAAAATTTACCCCCTAAGTTTAATGGCGTGAAAATATACAGCCTAAAGCGTGACGTAAGTGTAGGGCTTTTTATTAAAAAAAGTATTATTCAAAAATATGCTGTAATTGCTGACATCTTAGGCAACAAAGAAGTGAGTGTTTACGCTTTATTATAATAGTATAGAAGTATAGATATAGATAAAACATTTCAAATTAAAAAAAAAAGAAACTAGTGGCAGTGGCATTCCACTAAGTTTTAAAAACATATAAGGTCTGTCCAACCACTAACTGATAAAGGCTCAGATAGATTAGTGACATCACTGTCAGATAGACTACCAAAACCGATATTTCCATCACATTTTATACGTAGGATTGTTATCTAACAATTTACAAGAATTGTGGAACAGGTCCTTAACATTGCAGAAATAGCAAATATGATTCGATTATTTATGTCTATAACGAGACTGGCAGAGTTTAGAAGCGTGCGACACAAATTCTATAATATATTAACTAAATAACATACATAATAATGACTTGAAAATTTGACGTCAGATAAACTCTTGTAGTATTCATCCTCCAACAGCACACTTCACAATCCCTTGCTATCGCTATGAATGTATAAAAAACATTTTTAGAAAGGTCTTAAGTCAAAAGTAAAGACTTTCCAGATAATAATAACCCAGTTAATAGTAATCAAATATTAAATTCTGGATTAATATTTAAAAACATCATTTACTTGTTTTTACAGTAGACTATCCAAGATAACATAAGCTAGGGAAATTGTAGCTACTATTTAGTACTATAAAGTTAATATTGTAATCCAAAAGGAGAAATAAAACTAAACGATTTTATAAATCTTTATAATTGTTCAAAAGTATTATAAAAGTTTGAATTTAGAAAGAGATAAAGATTTTTCCTCCGAAAATTACTTGTGTTCAAACTAAATGTAAAAAGCATTCATAACATAAAAACAAACAATAAATTACTAAACTTAACATAAGTTATATTTGTTTATGGACACAGTTAATAACCATTTCTCGTAATTATTAAAATTATCGTAAATACAATAAATTAATTAAAAAACACTTCTTTACATTGATATTGTTCTCTTAAAACTAATTATGTACTACATTTTAAGCAATAATGTCGAAAGCGTTTATAAAAACTTGTCATAAATGTAGAAAAATGTGATAATTATAAAATGTATTGTTTACAAAGTTAAATGCAATATTGTGTGAAAATACTTTGGAATATGTACTATTTTTCACGTATCAAACATAATTTTCTTTATAAAAGCATATTTGTATATTTATCAAAAATATTTTGAGGTAGCCTTATAAATATACATATTATATTAGTTAGTATAATTGTATTTTCTTGAATTTATCCTTAATTTCGTATATAATTTCGTGATTGCTTGTTTGAATCATAGCCGTATAAAAATAAAGTATTCAATATAAATAGCAAACAGCGCCATCTACCCGCCGCGTTGTGTCAACACCGCGTCGATAAGCAAAACGGCTCCGTTGATGATGGACAGGGACGCCTTGGCTAGATTCTTATCTCTGAAGTCGCTTTTGCCGTAGTGCTGGAATCTGGAATCATGTTTTAGAAGGTAAATATTTTGCACTTTAAAGGTTCACAGTAATAGACACAAAGCTCACTATCACCACAACACTATTTGAAAATCACATTCTCACCTGTCAATGATAACAGCTCCACTGGCAACGAAGAGCGCAACACCAACCAACGAGTAGAAGATGTCAATACGTTTGTGTGACGGCGTCTGCATCAAGTACCCTGGAATTTACAATATTTAATTAACTCCGATGGCATCATTTCAGTCTCTAACTTCTTCGTGTTACGACTTCTGTTGTTACGGTTGGTATTCTGACAAACTCTGATCACCGTTTAAAACTTATGCCCGGTTCACACTTGGCCAGTACAGTAGGACAGTTGCGACGGCTAGCGACACTCTTAGGCGCCTGTTAGCGTCCACACTCTGCCAGTTTATCGATGGTCGGATCGCTGCTGACTACAACTGTACTTGCCAAGTGTAAACCAAGTGTAAAGTGTAAAGCGCATCAAAAGTTTTACCCATTACTTGACTTTTAAAACGATAGGTGGCGCTTTACTCGAATAAAACTTACTGATATTGTTTTTTAATTAAGCTTCTTTCATAACATTAGATATACCTTTTTAATCATAAAGCATCGTCAATGAAGAATAAAAATCAATCTAAATATAATTGTTAAATCACATTATCTTCAATTGTTCCGTAACAAAGAACGATAACGCGGCATTAACAAGTATAAAAGTGAATCTACGAGTAATTCTTGATAACCGATAAATTGTTGATAATTTTACACTAAACATATTATCCTTTCAATGACAATATAAAACTATTTGAATAGAGTCTTGAATCTTCATTACTTTTTAATAGAAGAATGGTCTTGTTCCTTTTTCCTATAGTTTGTCTAAATAAGATAGATTAGTTTGATAAATGACGCATATGAAATATCGAATTCAATTTGTATGAAGGCAAATTTAGTACTTAATAGACAGGTATCGTAGTGACGAAACAAGCATAGCGAACTATCGATATTCGGTTTAAATAAAATTTATCGAACTTAAATAAAATTATTATTTTCTTATTAACTAATTTAGAGGACAATTCTAGTATTAATTATGGTGTAGAGAATTTAGCGATGACAATAATAATAGCGAAATACAATTCGATTACTTACGGCTGTAGTAGTAATAAATATTTATTCACTCTCATTATTTGTAATGGTTCTGCAGGTCATTATTAATTTTACTAAACAGTGTTTTTTTTAATTCATAAGTTATAACTATGAATCTATCAATTCCAACTTGCATAAGAATAAAAATCGAAAATCGAAAAGATTCATGCTTGATTTTACACAACCCATCCCTACTAAATTGTCACATGATTTGACATGAATTGTCAAACTAATCTAAATTAATTAGACACACTATAACCAAAGTTATCTAACCGGAAACCAAACCGCTGATACTACTTTGTCTGCGACCACACGGCCAATTTCACACTTGCGGACACCACACAGCTATTTGGAATGAAAAGAAAAAATAATGTAATTTGTAATACTGATAGATGGCCCGGAAAAGAAAAGAGTGTACTCCCGGTTACGAAACAGCAGAAAAATAATTCTCTTTACTTAACTGGTTAGGTGAATTTGGTTAGGAAAAAGGAACAAGCCGAAGAAAGAAGTTACATTATGCTTTTATTTGTTTTAAAACGTCAATTTTTATAAGTTACCTGCAGCTGCTCCAGCGAATATGATGAGATATCCAATGAAGGTCCCGGTGACCAGCATACCAAGGTCCGCGTCTGCATTGTAACTGTGGTAATGCAGAGCCACACATGAACAGGTCAGCGCCTACAAATATAAAAGTTAAGGTTAACATAAAGACAATGGTACAATATGAGCAAGAAATCTGGAGAGACAATATTTTTTTTTAAAGTATAGACAAAGTTTATATCTGCTTCTCTGTACATGCCCACTACAGCAAATTTCCCCTTCCCATCTATGTATTATTAGAAAACTGGCTTTCGCCCGCGACTTTTACTCGACTAAGAAAAACCTTGTTAGGTAGCCTATGTGGTCTTCTAGTCTGTGTACTAAAACTATGCTAAATTTCAGCTAGATAGCTTTTAACATAGCAAACAACCATCCAAATCCAAAGAGGGCTAAAATTTACTAATGTATTAAGGCTTAAAAAAAAATTCTTCAGGTTTACATGGTGTATGGTCGGCCTACAAATTCGACATCAGTGTCTTCGGGTCTTTAGCCTCTGTATTAAGATGGTATTAAAAGAATATCACAGGTAATGTAAACGCTATTCAGCTTATCATAATTACGTACTAAAAAATAAACAAACACGAAAATTTAATGGACATTTCTAGTCGTACTGATTATTGCAGTTGATAGTCCAAATGACAAACTTTGTCAAAGATTATCACGTTACCATGCCAGTCGCTGAGCAAACTTAACATTTCATAGTATATTTTCTTAGGTTTGTTATTAGCGGACTTAAAATCGGTACTATGATTAGGTCTTGGTCTAAATATGCTAGGGCTATGCCAATATAAAAATTAATTCTCAAGGAAAATTGTATTTAATTACGTGATAGAATTATGAAAGCGTTATTCATTCAATTGTCTGTACAGTTAACTCTGATACTAAAAGTCATAGATATAACGTCATATCCACGAAATCTAATAATTTTGGAGGGTGACGTAATATTTGACTCGCTCGAAGGTCTGCCATCTAAGAAGGGGGGGGGGGATGATGTCATACTTTGTAACCGGTTCCACATTAAATGCGGGTCGCGTATCGCCGAGGCCGAAGACATAATAATATCGTGATGTGAAAACACATTAACGTTTATTAGCACCGTTATCATGTTGAAAAACAAACGTTCGTTAATATTATTCGAGATTTTTATAACACTGAAAGAGACAGGAAGCATGTATCTAATTAACAGAATATGTACTAATGAAATATATCTTAAGGTGGCAAACGAGCCACCTGAATCCGCCAAACTGGTGAAGCGAGCGCTGCCCATACATTCGCAATAGCGAATACGTTGCCTACCCTTAAGCGACGGTGGAGACGCACATGAGAGGATGTTTCCCCTTCCCATGCGTCTCCTCCCTCAAATCCACGTTCCCTTCCCATCTGTTTTTTATAAGAAAAAATGTGGGAAGGAAAGGGACTAAAGTTGGACCACTGGCACCACACTCATCAGACTGTACGCAGAATTGCTCCCACTTCACGCCTGTCTTCTGTGTGGTATTGCACCGGGCGAGCCGACCCTACAGTGCGAAGATATGCAAGCGGGCTCTACCACTATCAAAACTCTATACCTATTATGTAGCTTCGTCTCGTATTCGTTTCACGCGTCAATTAAAGTTAAAGGAACGCGACGTTTAGCCCAATAAAGATAAAGCCATGAGCTAAATTGTACACAGGGTCAATCGAAAAGCCTCGTGAAGTTAAGGTGAAATAACCAATGTCGATAGACATACGCACCACGCATTTTAATTGCATGTTATGGATTTACTCAAGGTTGCAATTAAAGTAAAGAATTTCGATTACATGTGGCAAAGCGTTATAACTATTGTTTACTAATTGTTCGCTTTATAGATGACTAGCTTTGCCCGCGACTCCGTCCGCGTGGGGTTAAAAAAAACAAAAATGAGTAGCCTATGTGTTCTTCCAGACTATCCTCTACATCTAAACCAAATTTCATCGAATCGGTTCAGCCGTTTAGGCGACAAACTCTAACAAACATCCATCCATCTATCTAAACTTTCGCATTTATAATATTAGTAGAAGTAGATTGTAGAATCGTTAGAAATTATCTAAAATCAAAAATGGAATACATTTATTTATAAACATCTAAATTCAATTATATTTTGCGTTAAATTACGATATTATCAATAATTAAAAAGTCATTATAGGTACTCAGTTTGTGGCGAGATATATTAAGTGTCGTTGAGTAATTAAGTCAATAGCTTTAGATAAGTCGAGATTAAATTAAATGTTTCATTATAATCAACTTATAAATAAACAAAAATACGTAGTCTAAAACTGCACTTAGACTACAATTGACTTCAATTGACTTTTGACTTATAATTAACGAAAATAATCTTCAAAATACATAGTATTTAATTACTTTTGTAGACAATGGTCATTGATGACATAAATTAATATTATTATTTTACTGTAGAGTCTACACTAAAGTGTTAACATCTTAACATATTCACGTGAAAACTTTCAAACGAGCATAAGATAGTTGAGCCGTCAACACCTAAAATAGAGATAATGTAATCATTCGCAATGAACCGTGGCCGGCGACCTACATACCACGTGGTTAAGGAATCAGCAGTACATTTACACAAAGACTACGAGTGCTAGATATTCGTAATTCTAGTTAGGTTTCTCCTCTTTTTTCGTAATACACACTCAAATCCTTGGGATTTACTGAGATGTTAAACTTCAAACTTCATTAATAATTGAAACTTCGCTCGCGTGAATTAAAAAATGCCTATGTTACTCACAGATAAATTACCTTTCCAACGGTAAAAGAATTTTTGAAATCGGCCCAGTAGTTTATGAGTTATTTCAATACAAACAAATACAAATCTTTCCTCTTTTTAATATTAGTATCGATAAAGTAAAGTCCAGTTTGCAATTTAAATTGTTCCTGATATTTGAGTGTTAAACCTCTTCTACGTGAAAATTTTAGCGCAGACAGACCATTGTAATAGTTATTTTAAGCTTATTGTTTGGTTTTGGTTAGCTTAGATAAAAACTTATATAAAATCTATCTGTGCATTAGACGGAGGAAGTCATAAATAACAAAATCTGCACGGTTTGATATACAAAAAAATATACAGACGAATTGAGAACCTCCTCCTTTTTGAAGTCGGTTAAAAAAAATAGTCTATGTTACTCAATGATAACGTAGCGTTCTAATAATGAATTAATTTTTAAAATCACACCAGTTGTTTTTGAGTTATTTTCATACATACAAAAATACAAATCTTTCCTCTTTATAATAATAGTATAGATGAACGTAGGGGTACAAATATCATGTCGATTCAAAACGCAAAGGAAAATGGGAAAAAAAGTTATTTAGATTTTCATTATTCTTTCTCATTGTATATTTTCAAAAACTTTTATTTCCTTGTACGTAGTCAATTACAAAAATAATTCGATGAATATCGTTACGGCTATTTAATTAGATATCTTTGTAAAGTGTAAAGTAATAAAAATAAATTAGATTGCAGCAACATATCGCGTCATGTTTCCGCTTCTGAGTGTTTAGATATAAAAAACAGTATGACTTCATTTGCGGTGATAACGCAACGCTGTTCGTTGGAAGACCACACCCTGGCCCATTGGTAAGGGCATGTACACAACATTAAAAGTCAACGCCCTACAATTGTTATGCCATTACCACACGCATTTATAATTTATGTTTCCACTAGCGTGTTTAAATGAAAAGATTTTTTAGATTAACTTATTTCAATTTCATGTTTACTTTTAATATCAAATAATATTAAATAATGTGGTTTCAGATATGACGGCTGAATGCCGACCCTCCTTAAGGGATAAGGGCAAGTTGATGATGATGATGATGATGATCAAAGAATATTAAATAATAACAAACGTTTTAATTAATGTAGTAAATTATACTGTGTTAGATATAATCAACATACTGATTATTTAGTTAAAAATATTATTTAAACAGTTTGAAGTGACTTTGTATGAAATATAATGAAAAACACATAATATTCGTACACCTTTTGCTGTTAAACCAAACCAGTTTGCATGAGGTCCAGGTGACCTTGACATGCATCGTTCATCCTCAAAATACGCTTTAAATCGTGCACACATTACCTAATGGTACCCCTTAATAATTTTATATAATTTTCCTATTAATCAGTTAAAATAAAAATACTTCATGTATATCAGATACATAAACACAATGTTTACATTTTTTTTTTGTAAACATGCGTTCGTTTTTTTGTTTTAAAATAATTAATAATAACTTACCAGTTCAAGGAATTTAACGATGGATAGCCTGCTGATCGTCATTTTGATGCACTTATATTTTTAATTCGAGTATCAAATGTTTTAACAACGCTATCGTAAGACCGGACCGCGTGACGCAATAAGACTGACTGAACATGAACACGGCGTAGCTGACTGTGGAGCGTAGTAGAACGGTGTCAACACTTTTCACGACAAATGAGATCACGCTGGTACTAAGCCAGAATTTTTATGTAAATGTAAAAACTTAATCTTACTAATGTTATAAGTGCGAAAGTTAAGATAGATGGATGGATGAATGTTTGTTAGAGTTTACTGCCTGAACGAATCTAGATTAAATTTGACATAGATTTACAGAAAAGTTTGGAAGAACACATATACTCACTATTGTTTTTTTTTAATTCTACGCGGGCATAAGCTATTACTTTTTATAATTTGGAACCTATTAAATATTCAAAAAACGTGCTATACTATATTATTTTCGCACTATATTACATTAATTAGATGTTTACAATAAAGTTAGGACTTTCCTAAAATAAAATATTTCTTGGTGTCACTACAAAAGTTACTCCTAGCAATGACATCATCTTGTATGAATCAATAACAATAGTGTGATCCAATTGGAATTATGAAATAGTAGTATTTTAATCGTTTTATGCTATTTTTATTTAAAAAAATCGTTATTGAGCAAAATCATTTATACGAAAATCAGTGGGGTTCTGTCTCCTGGACTTTAAGTATATTTAGCGAGGCAGTCTTCTCTTATCGTAGCAGTAAGGTGCTACGTTATAATGAAAGAAACATTATAAAGGGTTTATGTAATTCGATGTACTCCCGAAAGGAGGTGATAGCGGCTAAGAGGTTTTATACAAGGAAATAACCTAAGTAAAATATTTAAAAAAAAGTGGAACCCAAAATGCGTTATCACATTTCAGTGATATGGTTTGTGAAAAAAAGAAAATGAATAGAAAAATAAATAAATAAACATAATTCCAGTAATATTTTATACCGTATAATTACGTATTAAACAACATTTTACTGTTCCTTTTAATACTAGACCATTTTTTTTTATTTTGTTTTTATTTTCCATGTTTACTAACACCTATTAAATGGCGACAGGTTACAGGTGTAATATGCGACCCGCATATTCCCCTTAAAATAAAGGGGAAAATTTACAAAACCGTCATAAGACCTGTCATGATGTATGGATCTGAATGTTGGGCAGTAAAAGGGACGGATGAAAGGAGAATACATGTGGCGGAAATGCGAATGTTAAGATGGATGTGTGGGGTAACACGATTGGATAAGATACGAAATGAGTATATTAGAGGAAGTTTGAGAGTAGCCCCAGTGGTTGAGAAAATAAGGAGTAAAAGGTTAGAGTGGTATGGGCATGTTATGAGAAGGGATGAATCGCATGTAACAAGACGGACGTTAGTTATGAATGTGGAGGGGTACACCGGTAGAGGTAGACCTAGAAAGAGATGGATGGATTGCGTGAAAGGTGACATGATCAAGAAGGGAGTGATGACTGAGATGACGGATGATAGAGTGCTTTGGAGGACGAAAACCTGGTGCGCCGACCCTACGGGAGTAGGATAAGGCAGGGGAGATGATGATGATGATGATGTTTACTAACACCTATTATTCCTACGCATCGTCCCTCGTAAATAGTTAACATAGATCTAAATATAAAAATGATGTCTCGTCTTAGTCACCTGCGTAGGAATGTATCATAGGTTGTAAGCCTTGAGCACAATCTGTCAATAACACGAAGTTCCTTATAAAATTAGCTACAGTGGTTGGATAATGTAGTACACATGGGTGTTGCCTGAGGGCAGGGGGTCACCGCTTAGGATCTAAAATATAAAATAAATATTAAACTACTTGGAGTAAGACAATATAAATGGTAGCTACCCTCGCTAGACCTAACCTAGGCCATAAATTGGATGCACCCGTAATAACCTACATAAGACAAGCAATTACATATATAATTGCTATTCAACATATTGCTTATGATCAACTAAAACCATAAACATCTGTTTTATATTAACTTTATAACAACGATATTATAATAATCCGTAAAAAATTTTTTTACCGTAACATTCTTTGTAATTCAAGTCACTAAACGATTTGACCTTACTACGCTCCGAAATAGACACCGTAAAGTAAGATATCTGTTTTCCAATTAACAAAATCGAGAGTAGTCGCTAACATTGCTTCTATTTACAAACGCACACTAATTGCTTAGCTTACTTTATTACGAAGAAGTAACACTAACGTAATGCTTGTACCGTATTTTTTTTGTGATTTTGTAATCCTACCCTGAAAGTAAAGTCAAGAAAATATGTCACTTGTTTAATTGAATGGAAATGAGTTTTATTTTGTTGGTATTTTAAAATTACATATATAATATAATAATAATTATGTAAACGTGTATTTGCGTAAATTATTTTTAATTTGTTTGACTTCAACGCCCTCTATTTCAATAATATAAAACTAAAGCACTGTGCGCAGTAAAAGTGGTTCCAGTTCGGCAACAAGACGACAGATGGCTCGTTTTTCAATTTACATTAAACAAGACAAATCATGGCAATCGACCTCATTTTTTAAAATTTTATCTAATCTATCAATCCACATTTGACTTTTTTCAAGCGTAATTCTAGTAGGAAAAAAATGTTCAAAAATCGAATAGGTTCAAAAATCGCCGACAACAACGTTCGTATAACAAGGTATACCTATGTATGTCGAAGCGTAACTACATGAATTTATGAAATGCAGGTGGCTATTGTTAGCTATCGTAACAATTCTAGCAATAACATCACACTAATTTGACACCGCCGCGTTCCATACGAGCCCACAAATGTCTGAAATTGTAACATACGTACTGAAGCATTTTGGCACTGGGAAAAGTTAGTAAGTCGAATGATGATATCATAATTATTTCTACTAAGTATCAGATACCTCTCATGAGAATTTTAATAAAACATGTTTAATCTAGATTTTCATGGCAGCTCTCACGACTTAGCAACGCGGATGTCATGAAGTTTACACTTCAGATCACGGTATTGTACGTCTAAGTAACAAAATTCAAATGCAACTTTATCGGTCTATAATACCAAGAAATTTAGATTCTCGGTATAGCTTCGAGAAAATATGTATGTAGATACACATATCTGATGTTTAGTGGTTTAATAAAACAACACTTTAATAATTCCTTTGCACTGAGTACGTTTTAATCTTATTGCAACATAAATGACGTCACTAGTCACGTCACGCATCACGTAGTCACGTGTTACGTCACGCGTCACGCGTTAGTGGCCTTATGGCTCTTAGTTCTGGTGCTGGCGCTGTCCTTATGTGCGGAGCAGAGCGACAGTATGGAGTCCACCGCCATAAGGACGGCAGCGGCCTGTGCGCATGCGGCGGCGGCCTGCGCGAACGTGCGGCGCGCGCACGGCGGCACGTCGTACCAGGAGTGCAGCGTGAGCGCGCCGCAAGCTCCAAACAGCACACCGCCCGCGCCAGACCACCATGCCTCCACGTACGGGTCCGCCGCCGCTGATACCACTTCACCTGCACATATACCGCTATGTTTATGACATCCTAGTACCTATAACTTGCGGTTTTAAGTAACTTGAACTGAGTTACTAAGTAAGACTACGCGCCATTTGTACTCTGCTAACACAAGTTGTCAATAAATGATATTATCCTTCTCTTTTTTTTTAACGACTCTACATTGTTTTATCATTATGTTCTATTGTCATAACATCACGTACAGTATGTTCCATTGATCGTCTATAATTTTAATCAGCAATAAAGGAAGCTCGAGGAAGTGGACACGCCGTGCCTTGGATCATCTATAAGTATGGACAATATGATGTCAGGCATAATAACTTACACGCAGTCGCGGAAGTGGAATTTTAAATACGAGGACCTTACGCATACTAATTAAAAATACGGAAGTCGAAACATATTAATGAAAGTAAAACTAAACTGTAAATATAACTAAGAGTTTATCCTCCTAAAGCATATATTTGGTTAATAAGAAATATTAAGTCATAAGTCGCATTTATACCTTTAGACTTCCAAAAAATATATCATTTACATACCTAAATACTAGCTTCATCGTCAAATTCCTCAGAGTCCAGATAGGCTAAGCTTAAATCGAATAGCATAACAAAAGCATTGACGAGGGCGAGTGCCGCTGCGACTAGAGCCGCTGTATGGTTGCCGGTCCTAGGGTAGGAGGGATCATGAGTCCTGGCAGCTAGGACCATGCCTCCGCTCACCGAGTACAGCCCCACTCCGAGGATACCAAAATACATGTCCTGTACTAGGTCCAGCGGTGCGAATAACATCTCCCCTAAAACCGAATGCTTCGATCAGAAGAGTGTAAAAAAGAACCGATCCCATACAAGGAGGTAAAGATATCTTACATTATAGGAGGAGGTATAAATGCGACTTGACCGTAAATAACTTTCGTAGTAAAAAGCGCAACTTTGTAAATCGACAAATCGCAATAACGCTAGTGTTTTCGTTACTGGAATAAAATCTTAGCGCATAAATTTTCATCATTAGTAAGTGTTAGTACTAGAATTAAGCTATTCATATATTTGTGCGTTAAAAAGAAATAAAAAAAAAGGTTTGTTCATATCAAGCCAGAGACGGATATTTAGTAACCTATGTATTTTCATGGGAAAGCTTTGAATATTAAAATATTACAAAACTCTCCTTACGTTGGTCTAAGATTCTTTTAAGCATGTTACGTGTTTAATGCGAGGCACGTAATAATTGACGTGGTTTAGTACTGGCCTATAGAAGCTGATGAACTGATGTGTTATAAAGCGTTAAATATCAGGAAGTCGCATCAATCAATCCATACAGATGGAGCAACGCACATTTTGCTTGAAAAACACGATTTTATTAGATTTTTTTTTATCCATAGTGAAGACACAAATTGACATTATCAACTAGCTATAAACGATTTTTTTACTTATATAAAATACTATTATAATATTTGGATGGATGATTGTTACAAGGTATATCCAGAACGGCTCAAGAAATTTAAAAGAAATTTAACACTTTATTAAATTTCTGCATGAAAAAACGTATAGGCTACTAAGTATTTTTTTATTTACGCGCTGATGAAGGCAAAAGCTATTTTAAAATAGAATCCATGTATCTAGAAGAACACTGCAACATATTGCATTTACACAAGAGACCATTCGTTTTACTAGAGACGAATACGGAAGTGTGACAATGATAAACAACACTTTTAAAAGACAAACTGTCGCAAAGTTCTAAAGTTAACTTTAAAGATAAAGTGAAATCAAGTTAGTTATTTCTAAAATGCATTAAATAACCACACAAAACGATCTTGAATGCATGAATTTATATCATTTAACGTAAGGAATTCTCTAACAAAAAATAAGGCCTTAGATTTCACACAAGCTAGCAATTTGATAAGTGAGATTTCTTCTTAGCTCTTTCATCTATTTATAGGAGTAACATTAGCCAAAGTTCTTAGATTGTACATGGCTTGGTGTATATCAAACCCTAACAATCCAACCCTTTAGTAGCGTATACGCAGACTTAAATTAGATTCTTACCGACAATTTCTCCTGAGAGCACAACAACGTAGCCCACATAAGTCCCAGAGCAGAGCATTAGCGTAGGAATATCTGTTAAGTCGTAACTATAGTGGTGTAGGGTGAGGCAGGCAACGGCCAGCATCTGCAACAACGGTCTTGTTCAAAACCACAAATAGCGAGCCATGATCCTGACACTGGGATTATTTGATTTCTGTTTAATCTTAAAGTAACAACTTTAATTAACATGAACAGAACAGAACATGGTATGATGATGAACAACTTTAATATCGTATGCATGTTAATGTCATTTTAATATGTAACTATTTTATTACAAGAAAGGTAGTAATGATGCAAGACAGTTGATAAAGGAAGGGTTAGTTTAAAACTGTTTTTATTGAGCAAATTATAAAGCTCCTACTGAAACCGAATAGCAATTTTCCAAAGCGATTTGCTATTTTTCTATTTCTTCTTCATCTATACTATTATCTATTATAATAAAGCGTAAACACATACTTCTTTGTTGCCTAAGATGTCAGCAATTACAGCATGTTTTTGATTTTTTTTTTAATATCAAGCCTTACACTTACGTCATGCTTTAGGCTATATATTTTCACGCCATTAAACTTAGGGTGTAAATATTTTGGATAAAAACCCTAATGTGGGAAAGAGGCCATAAGTTGCTGCCAAAATCAAGAAAGAAAGATTGCTTAGGTTTGTCATGTCATGTCATTTTGACATTTGCTATTGATAATTTGACAAATGTAAACAATAAAATAAAGTTTTTATAATTTCATGCAGATGAATCCACACGCGAACAGCTAGTTTTTAATAAAAGAATATCTCCAATACTGGAAATCATTTCTGTGAAGTCGGAGAAACAACATATATTTTTTACACCTTACTACGATTTAAAATAAAAGATCTGATTATAGGAAACTCACCAATTCTAAAAATTTAATAACGCAGGTTGGAATTAACATTTTAACAAGTATAAAATAAACACGAGTAAAAAGTAAATAATTCGATAAGAATAATTACATGTCATAAAAACTTCAAAGTGTCAAATAATTGTCAACGATGACATTTCAGTTCAACTTTTAAAAAGATTCGATAAGTTTGTCTATGATATTTAAAGGTCCAACTTCATTTTCAATATTTAGGCCCAGTCCCACCACTGGCTGATAGAGGCTCAGATAGCATAAAAATGACGTCACTGTCAGATAAGGAAACAAAACCCGATATTTCCATCACATATTTTACACGTTGGATTGTGATCAGACAATTTACATTTACAATTTTAATTTACAATTTGGTGGGACAGGACCTTAATGAAGTATTATATAATATCAGTATACCGGAAAGTTCATGCTACATTCCAGTACACGTTAACAATTTGTTTCAAACAATTCATCATCTTTGTAAATCTGTAGTTTACATACAACCCTCGTATTATATAATACATAAAAATATTTACCGTTTATTTAACAAACATTCTTACGATTTGGCTAAGTTGCTTCAGAAGTCACTTTGATGAAAAGCTTAAGACAAACTTCAAATTTTTAAGTTATGCTAACAGCAGAGGATCCTAATGTAAGTATATCTTGGACATCCTACAATGCTTCATTTTTATTATGTTATTGCTTAGACGTACTAAGGTCACTCGCATTTTCGCATTTACAAGGCATCGAAGTAGTGACATTTAAAAGTGCAAGCGAATTCAGTAAAGCGTGCCACAGAGCGTGATTGTTAAGTTATAAAGAGCACCATTTCAAAACTTATTCCCAGCTGGTGTGAGTCGAAGGTTACAATTTTACTGTTAGTTCGAGATCATTACAAACGAACAATGCGGTGAATGTACACAGACTTATATACACGCAATAAAGTTTTCTTATAATGTCAATACTATATGCAATTTAGCCTAGTCTGTTCAATAGGTAGTCTGTAGATTAGCTATACCGATTAAGAGGGAATCAAATAAATGCGCCCAAAAATAATCAAAAACTAATCCGGCCCTGCTTTACCTGGCTGGTAAAGATGATATGTCCTCGTATCTTTTCTGTGATATCCATACCCTTCCTGTTGATGTAAAATATAAATAATGACTCGTTTCCCTGTATTCACCGTCCGCCGGTTAGTAAACGTGATGAGAAATTTCATTTTTAATTTTCATTTCGCTTCCAGATTAAATTTGACGACAAAGCGGTTGTTAAACAACATCTAAAGATAATAAAGTTTGCATGGAAAATCTCTTTAAAAAGCTACCTTTTAATATATTTCAGTTTAATAAAAATCAGAAAATTCCTCATCATCTACCTCCTTATCATACTCCCGTAGGGTCGGCGCAACAGGTTTTTGTCCTCCACATAACATATCATACGTTATCTCAGTCATCACTCCCTTTTTGATCATGTCATCTTTAAAATCTGAAAATTCCTGTTGTTATAAATTTCACCTGTAGTTTATGCTTCGCTTTTACACCTGAATATATTTACGGCCAATAAATTAAAGTAAATTATGTAAAATGCACATAGAAATGAACTATGAAATGTAATTACTGAAGAAAATGACAAAGTTTTAAAGCTATGGTAAAAATATTAGTTTAGGTTAAGTCTCCATCGTTGAAAAATAAAAACATCCAAGCAAAAGAAAGTAACAGTAAATGAAATACAGAAATATGTACATAACTTCAACATAAACATGTAAATTATGTTTATTGCCTTTCAATTGTTTTTTCATAATAAAAAAATTGGTTTATTTTGCTTCGTGGTCCGAAAATTTTCATTCCGAACTTATAAAACTTACGACCTGCGAGGAAACATAACAGCATACAAATAACATATTTGGTGGATTCTCAAAGGATTTTCATCTGTGAAAGTTATTGGTTTCCATACCCAAGCACTCTTATAAGCATGTTATATGGTCGTCCCTTACATACTCCTAACTAAACACTGAGATAACAATATTTTTTGTATAAGTCTTTTGGTAGTGAAAACTGACGATTATTATTAGAAACATGCTTTGTGAGTTAGTCAATTATTGTATATTTTAAAAGTTAAATCGGCATAGCTTTAACTGTAGATTACAAATTATTTTATTAAAGTCAAATTAAATTATAAGTTAGACTCTCAAAGTATTATGAAATAATAAGAATCTAACAATGAGAAATTCAATTTAGGTCTAGAATCTGATAGTACAGGAAACTACAATAGACTGCAATACGGATTATTGAAATATGAACTATTTTCTGGGAAAAATCTGATTCCTGGAACAAGATTCAATCAAATATCGGAATCAGAGTGCACTAATATTTGCAATCTTCTTTTACGGGTACTTTTGTGGTAGCAACCAGATGGTTGGGAGTTAATAACCAGTATTTTTCCCTTTAATACATATGTAAAAATACAAATTAGGTACCAACTAGTAGGTTAAAAAATGTTAGTGTAAGATTTTTACGGACTACGTGATCTAAAATCACACTATCACTTTTGCAACGTGCGCACACCTGATACTAAACTATCGCACATCTGTTTAGTCTGCCTTTGATCAGCTTATATGAAGGTGCGCACACTACTCGATTTTTAGTTGTTCAACTAAACAGTTGAATTTGCTGCGAAACAATTGACAATCGCAGACCAGTTGTACGATGGTTTAGTCAAACGTGTGCGCCCGCTCATACAATATTAATGTCTTTGGTTAGGAATTTATCGCTTTAATGTACATTTATCGTGATGATAGTTCCGGATGTTCGTGGTATTCTTGAAATAAGGTCTGAGCGCCGTAGTTCGAGGCCTTTCCGACGCAGGGCGGGCCCGGAATGGGATAATTGTGAAACGAATAGTTTCACGATCGTGTATTCCAATTATTATAAAAACAATTTGCTATTGAAAATGTAGAATCAATTTACTTATGACAATCCATTACTTCATTTTTGGTTAGTTTACAAGCAACAATTTTGTTTTTAAATCGTCTGTATTAATTGGTAGTTACTTTATTACGGGCAATTTACCCAAAATGTTCGTATTACCGCCACAAATTAAACCGTTAAATAGTAAAAAAGCATGCTTTAGTGTAATGTAAAATGAACCGAATAAGTAACCATTTAACTGCTGTGTGTGCGACAATTAACATTTCATCACGGGACTGATATTGGAGTTTGTATTTCTCATTAATAAATATCTTTAATTTGGTCACTATATCACATTTGTCTGGACTAAGTAATCTATACTAATATTATAAATAGGAAAGATTTGTATTTTTGTATGTATTGGAATAACTCAAAAACTACTGGGCCGATTTCAAAAATTCTTTCACCATTAGAAAGCCACGTTATCAGTGAGTAACTTGGGCATATTTTTTATTATTTTTTAATTTCACGCGGGCGAAGTCGCGAGCAACAGCTAGTAATTTATATAGTCCAAAGAGTTTGAAGTTGCCGTCATCAATTACCATGCCAAGTAAAGCGTATTTACGTTAATATGAAAGGCCCTTCGCCATTCGTTGTACTGTTAGAATTCTCAGACATATGGGCAATCGTGATTCGGAATATCAATTTAATGCGGATCTCGGAGACACACCTTATTTTCTACTTTAAATGCCAACCTGCACTTATCATCGATGCTTCTGTCACACGATGTTACACATATCCAAAGAACAATGGAAATATCATACATTTGTATGGTTAAATAGAGCTTTATACGAGTTAGTGGATTACAAGTATAATTAATAATTTTTTTTATATTCATGACAATTCTGTTATGTACAAGTATATTTTTGGACTTATATAGTATTAGCTGTCGCCCGCAACTCCGTCTGCGTGGAATTAAAAAACTTCTTAAAAAAATCTTACAGATTATATTCAACATACCTTATATACCAAATTTCAGCTAGATTCCTGTAGCCGTTGTTCCGTTTATACCTAGTTACAAATATTATCATATTTAATTTTGTATATGGCAAAAATAATAAGTCATCAATAAGTAACACATCAAAATTTAAAAAGCCTTTGCAACTATACCATTAGGGGTTTTATTAATTATACATAGGAAAGAAGACTGCTAAATCAAGCTGTACCTTTGAACTTTGACATATCGTACAAGACAAACGGTCAGCATCCCGAAACGCATTGCTATTAGAATGCAAATCCTAGTCACTTATGGAATTGTGTTCACTTGGAATACAAGTTTAAGTTATCGCTTTCCACATCAATATATTACAAGCTTTGTATGTAATAATTAGCAAACATGAATACTCGCAAATATTGTGTCATCATAGTTGATAACGTTATTATATTTAGTTCTTAAAATTAATGTAAACCATTAAACGATATCGGATCGGTATGTGTGATATTCCAAACAAATACAGTTGTTAACTAAATAAACGAACGCTTCAATTTGAACTGGCATTACTACGTCTAATCATCCAATCAGTTCAACAACAAAGTCGTGGGAAACGACTAAGTAAATATCATAAAAGCCTCCAAGGTCCGTGTTAAAATTTCATACGGCAATTGTCGTTAACGAGACCGGGATCGGAACAAGATCATTTTCAATAATGGCCGATGACAGAGAGAGGAGCGGCTGCGGCCGCCGTGGTCACGGCCGCGACGACCTGCAACGTCATCGCTATGCCATTTGCACTACATTGCTCCAAATTCACTGATTACTGCAGTTATAGACAGCCAATGTGTATATAAAAAGTAAATAAATTGTGGCTTTTCTATTTTAGCAAGTTCTCATAGCCATTGCTACTTCAATCGAGCCATAAAGCCACAAGAAAAACGACGACTTATTGACGTAGAAAAGTTTTAGGAAATCAAGCTAAATATCATTACATTTTAAAGTTAACGTAAGCACCTACTTATTTACTAAAAATTAAAAATTAATTCAAAAGGTCTCATAATACCTTGCAAAAGTTGTAATTGTTATAACATTGGAAAAACATAATTACTTCTGACCTCCATAATTAAAAAAAAGATAAAAAAAAATCAAACCAAAAAAAAATACAACAAACTTTAAGCTCTCGTGCGCATTTATTAGTAAAATAACAGCCAATTATTGCTACTATAAAGTAATTCCAATAAACTTAAAATTGGAGATGCTTTATTGTGTTTTGTAAAGTTCAAATACGTCTATTAATATTGGATACTTTATGATTAAACTGTGCTCTGTTGAGGAAAGCAACCTCTAAATCATTTATTTTTTAGTACTTAACTACTAAAGAAAAAACTTTTGGCCACTATGGCATTTCTAGCTGTGAATAATGAAAATGTTTTCGTCTATTTAGTTAATTTAAGTCCTTATATACCAAAGTCAAAGAATTCTGTTTGTTTATATATACATATGTATTCTAGTCTAATATTGTCACACAATTTTGCAACATTTTATACATTACAAGAGTGTCTGTGACTGACAAGCGTACAAACGTAGAATGTTTGAATGTGGAAGAAACGATGGGAATGTCTTACCATACTAAATGGATGTTCGAGATTACTATGACTTATTGTGACATATTATGTATATGTAAATTCAATCAATGCTGTGAATCTAACAGGATATCTGTTTTTGGTAAGAAAAATTCCCTAGCTATGTAAATTAACAGAAAGTTATATAATTCCGTATTTGATGTTTTTTTAAATACTTTTATATTTCAATGAAAAGTTTTCTTAATAGATATAGCAATCCAGTCCTATCTTTTGACGTTTAGGCCCTGTCCCACCACTGGCTAATAGAGGCTCAGATAGCTTAAAAATGACGTCACTGTCAGACAAGAGAACAAAATCACGTATTTTACACGTTCGATAGTTATCATACAATTTGCAATTTGGTGGGACAGTCCCTTAGTTTCTTATTTTCAAAAAAAATAGTTACGTTACAATTTCTCATTCCATTAGGCGTTAGTTTGTATGAAAATCTTTAAAGAGGTTTAATTTAGAAATAAGTGACCTAATTGTAGGAGGCATTGTATGGGAAATAGTTGGTAATGTGAATGATTCAGAGCTTAAGGCGGAGATGGGTCGTGCATGGATAGGATCGCCGCATCGCCGCGCCGCCGACCCGCGCAAGGTGAAGCAACTGCGAAAGGGCAAATCGGGGCAATATAAAACGGTGCACATCCTCGCTAAACTGTATTCCGCCATCGGCTGAACGAAGAGTAGACCGACTTCGATCAATATTACGAGTAAAACAATAATTATGTCGCCTGCTCTGGTAAGATAGAAAAAAATAGTTCAATATTTTCAACTTGACAAAAGCCCTCATTACTTTTGTTCTTTCTTCTTATGAAAATAGTTCAATAATAATGGTTTTGACTACCCCAAATAAACATTTAGGCCTTGTAGTTAACATAAAATTGCCGAGTTACATTTTAGAAATTATATTATGCACCTGATATCGCGAGAACATAACCGGTGTAATTTTTCTTTTTAACACAAATGTCATGAACTTAATAACTAATGTTTTTAAAAGTTCCAGTCTTCCTTATGAATTCGGTTTTCTGTAGTGTTTGTGTAAACCAATATCCGACTTTAAATTTCCAAAGATGCAATCTACGCTCGAACTTTCCTTACCTCGGGCCGTATCGTAAGTTCAAACTAACCTTTTCTAAGGCTCTTCCGACCAACGCCCAAAGTCTAGGTTTAGGGAGCGTTGAAGATTTCGATTCAAGAGCATCTAGAAAGACCGGATCTTGAATTCTATCCACTGTAAAACACAGGATTGCGGTCTAGATTTAGTTTTTAAACTAACCTTTTTGTTCAATTTCAGTTTGTAATGCTATCAGCTCTGATAGTGGCGACATCTGGTGGCCGGCTTGAGCCGCAGTACCTGCCGCCGCGTCCCGGCGGCGGTGGCGGTGGCGGAGTCTTCGGGGGCGGCGCAGGCAGCGGCGGCGGGTCGGGCATCGGAATATTCGGCGGATCAGGCGGAGGTTCCGGCGGGTCGGGCGGCAGCCCTAACTACGGCGGCAACGGCGGGCCCAACATCCCTATCCTGAGATACGAAAACGAAAACAACGGCGATGGAACTTACCACTTCAGGTATGCCCTTCGTGAAGATTTGAGTCACGATTTCTTTACTACATCCGTCTTTACGATTCATATAATATTGTTTCAATCAAATTCTCGTTAATGATATTTTATGAACTAATGCTCTTCAAATCGTGAGTCTGTGGAATGATATCCACACGATATAAAGATTGTAAAATATTTTACTCGCATAATTAGTTATTGGTAAATACATCTGAGAGCTTTTTTTACTCAATTTGTGTTACTAAAAAAGTTCAATGGATAAGCTTCAATTAAGAATATCGTAAAATATTAATATACCATACTCCCCGAAGACAGTTTATAAAAAGTATACGGACAGTGATAATTATCTTCATCAAATTGTAGCGAATAAAGTGTAATGTAATTTCAGTTACGAGACTGGAAACGGTATCCAAGCGCAAGAGAGCGGCGCTCCCCGAGCTCAGGGTCCCGAAGGACCCGCGGTAACCGCTGAAGGCGGGTTCTCTTACCGCGCGCCCGACGGCCAGCAGATCTCCCTCTCCTACACCGCCGACGAGAATGGCTTCCATCCCGTTGGTTCTCATCTTCCCACTCCGCCACCCATTCCCGAGGAAATCCTTCGCTCCATTGAATTCAACAGACGCAACCCATCCTCGTAAGTCAAATTGACACTTGATACAATAAAATCTGATACAAAACCCATTCGGAAGAAACTATTTATATCTCCCCTGTTTTACATAGTCCACAAAAGTGAAGCTCGTAGCATTAATTGTACTTAAATCTTCGCTTGGAGATAATTAAATGATATCAGATTCAAAAAGTCACTTCTCTACCAATTTTTGCCTGCAACTCCGCCCGCGTTGATTTAAAAAAAAACAAAAGCTTATATTTTCTTCCAGACTACGTTCTACGAGTACATCTATGTCAATTTTTATTCAGATCCGTTTAAGCTACAAACTTTAACAAACATACATTCATCCGTCTAAATTTTCGCATTTATAATATTAAGTATGATTAGTATAATTGGTTGGTGTTATTAATTTACGATAGATAATAATTCAAATTCTTAAAATTCCTATTTTGCAGTGAAGGTGCGTACAATCCGGGCGCAGGCTCGGGCGGCAACGGAGGCTCCAACGGCTACCACTACTGATCTCATTCATAGGCCCCGAACCGCACCTGGCCGACGAATCGCATGCAAACACGTACCTATTTATACCTAGTAGACCTATGCGCCCTCGTCCCATCTTCATCCTTGCTCCTATGTTCTATATTCCCGTTGGATATCTCTCCACATCTTAATACCCTATCTTATTTCTGTTACGATATTCCCCATACAGTTTTATTTCTCTAATTCTTTTATATTACCTTTATTATATAAGTTTGTAGATTTATTACGCGATTCAAACGCCTCATTGATCATTACTATACGAATGCCTCGAAATAAGTTAAGAGCTTAAGTACTACAGTTAGTTTAAACGTAGATGCAATACAAGTAAGCTTGCCTAGTACGCTTTGTTAGTGGTACGACGTGTTTAGCGCATATCGACCGCACCTTGGGACTGTGATACCACGTTGTAATCGAGCACGATGTTATGTATAAGTTCAACTTAATGTAAATAAGCAATATAAATAAAGGTTTCATTCCTACTTTTTGATTTTATTGTAATCCTTTCTTTTCAAGGCAAAATACCTCAAAGAATTATATTCAACACTACTAAAAGGTTTGTAATACGCCCTTATATGTAGTGAATTTTCTAGAAATCAGGGCGTATTACAAACTGCTACAGCTAACTGAGTCAAAAACAAAGGCAATCAAAAAATTTTCTTTTGGTCTAAATGTAATTTTTGTTAGAAAAATAGCGATAAATATTCTATTATATTATTATTAAAATTAAATAATAAGCTCTTATTTTGTTGGTTAAAATTGGACACTCGCATGACTTTATTATTAAATAACTAATTGCTCGTTAATGAAATGAAATCTTTATTTTCATCAATTAATTCACAAGAATATAAAATATTCCAGTATATTATACAGTGCAGCTATTTTTTTTAACTTCCCGAAGAATCTTGTAGGTTCCACAAACTTTGTAGTTTATCTTCCGTTTTTGTTTTTAATCGGACAAAGAATAACTTTTTTAAATATCCTCGATTTATGTAAAAAGTTTGTACTCACATCGGATACCGTCCCAATAGAGTAGCCACTACTGACAGATTTACCACTTATCAGAGATATTCAATTACTACGTTTTTAATTGATCATATATGAAAATTATATGCAATTGTACATATATAGAACTTTTTTGACTTCGTCAAGGAACACATGTATAACAAATGTGCCTAAATGCTAAACCTAAGTTTTTTGACCACATGAACAATCTTACTAATATTATAAACTTACTAATATTATAAATGCGAAAGTTTAGATGGATGGATGGATGGATGGATGTTTGTTAGTGTTTGTAGCCTAAACGGCTGAACGGATCTCGATGAAATTTGGCATAGATGCAGAGTACAGTCTGGAAGAACACATAGGCTACTTAGTTTTTTTTTAATTCCACGCGGACGGAGTCGGGGGCGAAAGCTAGTGTGTACTAAAATTGAAGGACAAAAATGAACATAACTGAAAAGTGTTAGTTACTTTAGATAATATTAATGGTACTTTAAGTACAAGAATCTGTCGGTATTTTGGTTCGAGTCTGCGTGTTAATTCAATAAAAAGTTTGTCTTCATCTCGTATTTATTGTCATTTTATTCTTGTGAATATTTGTCCAAATAATAAAGTTACAAATTAATTTTCTCTTTCCTAAATAAAGTACTAATTTACTGTATTTTGTATAAACTTTAACAACCATTTTTATACTGACTTAGAGCAAACTTCAAGCCAAGACCAAAATATTTTAAGTTTATAATGCTTTCGAAGGTATTTTTAGTTAAAATTTAATTATTCAGCTTTTACTGCTTCATGACCGTTGCTACTTATTTTCATAAGATTCAATGTTAGTTTGTTCTGAAGATTTACATAAAGTTTTCTGGAAACTGGCTTAATTTATAAGATTTATTATAAATACAATGAAAATATTCAAATATAACCATGGTAATCAAAACAACAAAATCGAGCGGAATTTACCGGTTGGTTTTAATAAAAAAAACATAATTCAGTACAAAAATAATTGAGTAGGTGAGTGCGAGAAGGGACTTTAATCTTTTATCACAGTCCGTGCTATGAGGTACGTGCATATCTCGTTCAGGTTGTCACCGGCAGAGGGTGCCTAGTACCTGTAGGCGTTACGACCACCAGAGCCGTCCTCACTGGAATAAGCAGAAGTATACAATTAGAATTAGATCAAAGTAACAGTAAGTAAGCACAATATCACAATTTTACTAATAATTTGTAGTCGAATTCAATGGATTTAATTCAATCACATTTAAACATATCACTGGCTAACAGTGTCATTGTTTTTCTATGGATTTATTTTGAAATTTCTTAAGTTGATGACGTAAACATGTCTGTTTTCTTTAAGTCTGTGATAACAGTCCTACAAAGATAATTCTGTAAACCGGTTCATTAAAAATTCTCATTTCTGTTGAAATAGACTTTAGTACTTCAATAGTACTTGAAGTACTGTGTTTATTTTTATTTTTTTATTTTGTATTAATATTATAAAAAGAAGTAAAGGAAGCCATTGGCTCCTTTACTTGGTTTGATTCCCTGTAAAGGAGCCAAGGATATATAATTAAACAAAATACAGACTATAGTATCGTTTTGTATATTGAATAATCTATTATTCAATGGCATTGACGGGCACTTGATTCAAAAATTTTACGTTTCAGAATTATGGCTTTTCAAAATGAAGCTGGGAACTATTTCTACGAGATAAGAATATTTCTAAATAGCTTTAGTTAATACTATTTTTCAAATATTTCTTTAGAAATGCAATGCTTAATTTTCTTCTGATGTAATCTAAAAAAGTATAATAGTATGTCATAAAATGTAAAAGTATAGACTTATCTCAATTTACGTTGACACATTCACGTTTTGTTCTCACAGCAACTATTCATACATTCCATTCATTGGAATAAAGGTTAAATAAATGAAGTACGAATCATTTTCTAAACCTATCCGGGTTGGTTTTTTAGAATAACTAGAATTATCTTTGTAATTTTATCATTAAAACTCACTATTGCTAGACTTGGTTTATCTATACGAATATAATAAAGTAGAAAGGTTTGTATTTTTGTATGTATTGAAATAACTCAAATACTACTGAGCAGATTTCAAAAATTCTTTCACCATTAAAATGCTACGTTATCAGTGAGCAACAAAGACTGTATATTTTATTTAATTTCACGGGGAAGAAGTTGCGAGCAAAAGCTAGTATCATTATAAAACGAGACAGGAGATGGTGAGGTATGGTAAAACATCTTCACAATCATCTCTGGACACAGGACAGGATAGATATTGGAAAAATATTAATTTTTTAGCCTTATTAGCATAAAACATGTTAACGATTAAATTTAACAATGCGTGAAAAATGAAGTACTACATCGTGCAAACAATAAGCTATTGAAATGAGTATAAAAAATCTCACGACTAAGCATAAAAAAAGATCATCATGATTTTCTTGATTATCTTAGACCTGTCTTTCAACAGACAATATTAGGTATGTTCAAAAGAATCGTTATTCTGACAACGTCGGATTAAGATATTCATCTATACTAATATAATAAAAAGGAAAGGTTTGTATTTTTGTATGTATTGAAATAACTCAAAAACTACTGGGCCAATTAAAAAATACTTTCACCATTAAAAAGCTACGTTATTAGTGAGTAACTTAGTCTATATTTCATTATTTTAATTTCACGGGGACGAAGTCGCGAGCAAAAGCTAGTATCATTACAAAACGAGACAGGAGATGGTGAGGTATGGTAAAACATCTTCACAATCATCTCTGGACACAGGACAGGATAGATATTGGAAAAATATTCATTTTAGCCTTATAAGCATAAAACATGGTAACGATTAAATTTAACAATGCGTGAAAAGTACATCGTGCAAACAATAAGCTATTGAAATGAGTATAAAAAATCTCACGACTAAGCATAAAAAAAGATCATCATGATTTTCTTGATTATCTTAGACCTGTCTTTCAACAGACAATATTAGGTAGGTTCAAAAGAATCGTTATTCTGACAACGTCGGATTAAGATATTCATCTATACTAATATAATAAAAAGGAAAGGTTTGTATTTTTGTATGTATTGAAATAACTCAAAAACTACTGGGCCAATTAAAAAATACTTTCACCATTAAAAAGCTACGTTATTAGTGAGTAACTTAGTCTATATTTCATTATTTTAATTTTACGGGGACGAAGTCGCGAGCAAAAGCTAGTATCATTATAATACGACACATGATATAAGTTAAAATTTAAACTAGAATGCTCTGTTTAAATGTACACGCAATTTACGAGTAAATTATCAACTAATAGAATTTTTATGTACATTATTATTTATTAGAGATTATATTGAAGCGCAAAACGCTTTATGGCCACCTATTAGTCACCTTTTATGACCACTAGGGTCAGCGTAGTGACATTCTACAAAAGTTAAGATCGATACCACACTAAGAGGCATACGCATCTTAAAGAAATTGTTATCTATCTATTATTTGTATCAAACAAAAACAAATTTTATTTATAAAATTAAATAGGAATAAACCTAACGAACTTGTTCCATCAATTTTGTTAAGTAAATGAATATGTAAAAATTTACAATATTTAAGCGTAGCTTAAGCTGTACCAGTTTCTTCTAATCATATTATAATAATTAAATAATTAGTGCTCATAAAATTATGTGAGAAATGTTCTGACTCGTGTGTCTATACACTAAGAATCAGTGTGGTGCCAAGATGCCCGCGTTGATTTATAAAATTAAATAGGAATAAACCTAACGAACTTGTTCCATCAATTTTGTTAAGTAAATGAATATGTAAAAATTTACAATTTTTAAGCGTAGCTTAAGCTGTACCAGTTTCTTCTAATCATATTATAAGAATTAAATAATTAGTGCTCATAAAATTATGTGAGAAATGTTCTGACTCGTGTGTCTATACACTAAGAATCAGTGTGGTGCCAAGATGCCCGCGTTGATTTATAAAATTAAATAGGAATAAACCTAACGAACTTGTTCCATCAATTTTGTTAAGTAAATGAATATGTAAAAATTTACAATATTTAAGCTTAGCTTAAGCTGTACCAGTTTCTTCTAATCATATTATAAGAATTAAATAATTAGTGCTCATAAAATTATGTGAGAAATGTTCTGACTCGTGTGTCTATACACTAAGAATCAGTGTGGTGCCAAGATGCCCGCGTTGATTTATAAAATTAACCTTTCCTAATACCAAAGGTCCTTTAGGTCCCACAATGCAATGAGGTATGTGAACTTAGGTATCTGTAGTTGATATTTGTCGCTAACTATGTTTCTGCCACGTCAGAGAGAGCTGCTGGCCGCAAAAGACGCTTAAAAAAAGGTACCTATAGCGATAACTGCCGTCTCCATTGTTGACATTTTCGTAATTGAAAGGTGCTCCGGAGCCGCCTTGGTAGCCCTGCGTCAGATGTTCCAGCCGCGCCGCGGACGCTGCACCCAACACCATTAAAGACAACAGAAACATCTAGAACACAAAGGTTTTTTTAGAAGAAGAAGACAGGCGAGAGATGAGAAGTCGTTATACAATATAGGGTGTTCTATTCTGTTATTTCTAAATGTTTCTAATTTTTTTTAAATAAGTCCTAAATATGCATAGCTAAAATTTAAGCTACATGTGCACTAAATGTAGAGTTGTTCTGTTTTTAAAAAAAATGGCACTTTACTAATTACCATTGTCACATTGATTTGTGAACGTCACGTCAAATTATTCGAGAACAATAAGCTTAGATTATTTTGAAATTTCTTGAAAATAACCTAAGTTTAAAGGACTAAGTTTAAAAGCCTGAGATGAAACGTGAGTGGACGGCGATTCTCATACCATTGTGCACATTTCAAACAATCTGAAAATTTAAATAAGTTGATATTGTAAGATAATTGAATCATTAATTAGTTTTGATTATCAGTCGTGATTGTTATTAAGATGAGCAATTTGTTGATCTCAAATTATGAAGTCAAGGTCTATCTTACCATTTTGTAAAGGGTGTTGTTTGATCTGCTACAACTCGTCCGGACTCCGGCACCTGAATACACTTCGTAAGGATGTTCACGGCTTATATCTGTCTAGATTGCCCTTTTGGCAGTTGCCTCACCTTGCGTGTATTATAGATCTATTCAGAAATGTTTGGTATAAATGAAAAATTAGGCTCAATTACGACAATAAGACAATATAATAACGAAATTTGCATTTATCTTATCCAACTGGTGGAAGTAATGAAAATTATTAAAATAACTAACGACCCGTACTAGTTTTCCACGTGTATGTACAAGAGTATGTTGGGATAGGTTGATTCCTAAACCTGTATAAGTAAATATAGGAATATTCTATCTATTACTGAATTTTCAGATATAACTTAGAAGCAAGAACGTACGTTTGTTTGTTTAAGTGCACAAGAGACGACAAGTCTGAAGCTATCTTCAGCTAGACATAGATCTATGGTGATAAATGTATGTTATATTGTACTAATAAATAAATAAATTTTATTTTAAAGAACTCACAAAACGCCTGTATCCTATGACTTGTGATAACATCGCGGGCTACAAGAGATGCCCCGTCGCGCCGCACTCCTCCCATTGCCGTACAAGGTGACGACGTTGAATAACTCTCACGTTATTACATATTTTAGAACACTGTTCCAAACATATAGGTCATTTATTCGTAATCACTTTATAAAAAAATCAATTGTTTATTTCATGATTACAACCTAGAATAAAAAAAATAACAAGATCTGCATTTTTAGGAAGTTAATAGAAAAATAGACATGTAAACGTCCTTTTAGTAAGGATAAACGCATTTACCAATTACGTATATTACTTAAATTACAATAACGAAAGGAATATCAAGACGATCTTCTCTGGACCAATGAGTTAATTACTATTTCGATAATTTGTCAATAATTCATTTGGAGATACCTTTAATTATCTTATCCTACCATGCTTAAAAATAAACTTTTAACAGTAGATTCGTGCAATACTTAATAATGTAGGCCAAGTATTCGATAACGTTAATATTACCTCGCTTAGTCTTAGTTATTACACAGCGAGCTAAAAAACTTAATGTACAAAATTGCCTGTCGGCCAAAGGTAAATATGATAAAAGACTTTAATTAAAATTTTATTAAAAGTAATTTAGTAGAATATATTTACTTGTTATGCAAAAATAAACGTTATTACAAAGACGCTGTTCTGTCTAATATTTTCAACCTAACTTTCTTTCCTTTCTTCCTAAACAACTGTAGTTAACGCAAGATACATTTTTATTTACTTTGGTCATAACTAAAAATGTTAATCTACAATTATGATTTTTCTAACTGTACTGTTCCCGTGCGGCTTCAGCCGGACGGAATTATGAAAATTTTATTTTATTGTTTACATTTGTCAAATTATTAATTGCAAATGTCAAAACGACATGACATGATGGCAAACCATGGCAACTTTGCTTCCTTGATGTTGGCAGCTTGTAGTTTATGGTCCCTTTCCCACATGAAGGTTTTATTTCCAATTTATATACCCCTAAGTTTAATAGCGTGAAAATATATAACCTAAAGCGTATCGTAAGTATGGGGCTTTTTATTAAAATAAGGATTATTAAAAATATGCTGTGATTGCTGACATCCTACGCCACAAAGTAGTGAGTGTTTACGCTTTATTATAGATATAGATATAGATATAGATATAGATATAGATAAGATATAGATATAAGATATAGATATAGATATAGCTATAGATATAGATATAGATATAGATATAGATATAGCTATAGATATAGATATAGATATAGATATAGATATAGATATAGATTAGATATAGATATAGATATAGATATAGATATAGATATAGATTCATTTGCCAATAACCAAAGTTTACCTTTCTCAATACTCCTTAAACATATTCGCAATACAATATTTTATTCCGAAGATAACCAGCAACTTGAAGATTACACAAAGTAATTAAAGGCTAAAATTAATGGTATACTCGTAGCATAATTATATGTCAAAATTATTAATGACAGACATGTTTACGGAAATAATATTATAACTATGATATTCCCTGATAACTTATAATTATGTGAAGGTATATAAAATAGTTAAAAGCGGGAAAAAATAAATAAATTACCAATTTAATTATTGTTCTTTATATTATTTCCAACACCATAACTTAAAACAAGCACATTTTAATTAATAAATGAAACAATAGAAAAAGTGTTAATACAAAGCCTATCGCTAATAATCCCGGAGTCAGAAACCTCGAGGTGAATTCCAAATGTAACATTTATTTGTTATCCGTGCTGCAGGCGATTAAATTTTAGACAATTCAACATTCTAACCATTGTTATTACAGGATGTTTCCATTGTCATGATACTTGTATTGATACATATTGTTGTCTTTGTTATGTCAAAGGTAATTTAAGAGATAGCTAATATGTGTTAACATAATGGTATGATTCTTGTATTGATATTGTATTGTTGTTTTTTGTTTTGTCAAAGGTAATGTGTGAGATATGTGTTAATTTAAGATGTAAATGCAGTTAAAACCAAAAGTTCCAAAGCTCGTTTCTAGCTTCCTTACAGGGAGAACTAAATTTAACTTTAAGCATAAATTATATTAAAAAGAATAATTTATTAATCAAAAGTGTGTTGTGAAGATTTTGAAGATTACTTTTTGTAAAATTGAAGTATATGAACTTAGTAATATAAGTAAAGAACAACCATATCAACTTATTAGGTTGCCGAACTTTCGTAAGTAACTTAATACGTTGGTTGTTAAAACAATGCAGAAAATCAATACCGAACTCCGAAGTCCATAATGGCCGTATGAAGTGAACGATAAAGTTGTCTAATAACAAACAACCTCACTTAGAACAATACTTAGGGAAGTGAGTGTAGCGAAAGAGGGGACACATAGGAAGTGGAAATATCCTTTTTCAGTATGTCTTCTCTGTCGATTAATTAAATCAAAATTTTGTAAAAACTCGATGTATTATCAAATCAAATACTGAAATCTTATCATCCGATCACTGGCTGATCGGTCACCTTAAAACAGAAGCAGCGAATACGGTCGAAGAAATAAACCAAGTGTGTTTGAAACAGAATAAACCTGGTAGACTAAAGTAAATAGCGAATAAATCGTCGTCTATCACATCTTGATTAATCGCTTCTTGTCGAGTTTACAGCGGTTCAGGTGCCGAATGTTATACACATTGTATCTAATGTTCAAACTAATAAATTGATGTAAAGTTTTAAATAAATAAGAATATCCGCCTGTAACAGTAATTGTTACTGTAACTAAAAATATTTCTTTTATTTCAAATATCCTGAGATTTACACTATTTATTTAGCATTCTGTATACGTAAAAATATGGTCCGCCTTAGTTTATTATTTACTAGTTTTCGCCCACGACACCGTTCTCGTGGGATAAAAAAAAAGTGAATAGCCTATATGTTCTTCCAGACTATCTTCTACATCTATGCCAAATTTCATCAAAATCCGTTCAGCCGTTTAGGCCACAAACTCTAACAAACATCCATCCATCCATCTAAACTTTCGCATATATACTATTAGTAAGAAGTAAGATAATATTAGTAAGATTTAAAATGAACATGTTAATTTAAATACGACTAATAGGTGAACAAAAATCAGATTGAAACTAAAATGAAAGAAATAAAGATGAAACTTGTAAACAGAAGAAAAAAGCTTTTTTCATGTATAACGCTTACTTAAGATGTTATCGTTTATTCAACGCTACTTTACATTCAATGCCCTTTAGCTTTGTTCACGCTTCGTCAAACAAAAGGCTTGTCTCTAGGTACCGTTAAATTATTACTCTATATGGAAATTCCTAACAGCTACGCACTGTTTTATTTCCTGCAATTTCTCTAATACCATACCATTTTTATGCTAACAAATCTTAAGAAATAATTCCGGGGAGAAATACAAAAGTTCGGGATTATTTTCGTACAACGTTGTCACCCTATAAGCTAGAACTTCTAGGTTAGGTCTAGAAAAGTCCATGAAACAAAGCATTAACCAACAGACGTTGTACGGGTTTCCCGATGTATGTAATTATTAAAAGTTAATTAAACTTATACAGGTTTCAGTTTTCTAACTTAATAATCGGTGTTAATTCGAACGATAAATGTAGGAAAGATTAAATAATCGACAGCATATAAATTAACGATCAAGGCATTATATAATATAATAATTTAAAAAAATAAAAAAAACAAACGCATTGTATAAAATGTAATATTTTATTTGCAAACTATGTATATTGTTTAGTTGAATCAACCTTCAGAAGGTTTGCCAATATTTAGCAATAAACTAAACTATCCCATACAAACAAGACCTTACGAGTGGAAATTTTCAAACATATACAGGTCTATTGCCACTATGACGCAGATGAAATGGATTTGGTTGATCTTGACGTATGCCACTCAAAAACTGATACTACATGAATACTACGCACTTCACGTTGTATCACGTTTTGGAATCGCTATTAAAGCAGTATCACACAAGAATTGCTGTAGCGATTCGGACACAATGTGGCACCGCTTTCTTTGTAACAAAAAGTGACTTGAACTTTTTAGTTGCATGGAATATATGCGCGTAGTGAAAGACTAAGGGCTGACACACACGATATATTTAACACAAAAAAAAAAAAAAATATATTCTTCAGTAAATGTTTATTTAAAACACTCGATGCTGGTGTAGTCCCAAGTGACTCATTTGTTTATGGTGATACCACAAAAACTAATGTTTAGTCCAATCGCCTGTTTGATAGTCTGCGAAACATCACGTATCAGCAAATTAAACATAGAACGATTAGCTGGTAGAAACTAAAAATAGCGTTAATTTTAAACATAGTAATTTACAGATTTTAATTCGGTGTATGATTTTAAGTAATATTTATTAATACTTTTACAAAACCTACATGAACTTGGATAAAACATTTTAATTAATCTTTAACATCACATTATCCATATCTATATCTATACTTCAATTAGGAGCATCCAGCAATTATAGCTGAGCGAGGACCCAATCCAGTCAGCATTGCAACGCTAATTTTAAATATTACTTTTTTTCATTTCATTAGCTACGTTTCTCATTATTTTGTGTTTAATTACTTTTTTTGATTCATAATAGTAGTGTTGACAAGGATTAAACATTATTTTATTTTTTTATTTTTATTTTTTTACTAATATTATAAAAGAGGACACATTTGTATTTTTGGATTTCTGTATGTATTGAAATAACTCAAAAACTACTGGGCCGATTTCAAAAATTCTTTCACCATTAAAAAGCTATGTTATCAGGGAGTAACATAGACTGTTTTTAATTTCACGCGGGCGAAGTCGTTTATTATAAAGTATTATTGAATTACAAAATGATTGGCAAATATATTCGGTATTATCAATTTAAGGTTCCGTAGCAATTGAAAATTAAATCACAAAAATATGTTATTTCTTAAAATAAATACTTGAGAAGTAACAAAAAAATGCACAGTTATGAATTTTTCCTTCGCGCTTTAATTTTTAATCTAATGTAATTAAAGGAGTAATAAATTTTTATTGCTGAAAGTCATAAGTTGAGAATCTCAACATAAAACTGTACAACTAAAAGTCTTTAATTTAAAATTACTAACAATTCATACTAACCTGTACTAAGCAGTATTTAATATGAAAATTAATGCATTTTTTTCATCGCCGTCCAAAGAGCTCTAAATCTTTACAACATATTTATTATTACAGTACGGCCGCAACACATTATTCATTACTTTTAATTGAAATGTAAAACGATAAATCATTTTTATTGATTGCTTAATAAAGGCTTTTATTACTTTGTCTCAGAATGTAATCATCCTCGTTTATTTTGAGTGTGTTCTTGGATTTTATATGAACGTTGTGTCTGTACTTCTGTTTAAAACATGTTACTTTAAATGAACATGAACAGCTGGATGCGCTTTATTCTTACGATAAAAATTGAACTGATGTAATCACGAACCCAGGACTTTTATAAAAAAATACAAGTTTATAGTTTTTTATACCGTACCTCGTGTATTCAAATATTAATTCAATATCAGGCGCTTTTCCATATAAATGTTTATTTTAACGCTGATTAAAACGTTGTGGTTGGCACATTATCAACGACTTAAAAGCTTGTTTAAAATAATTTTAATTAAAAATGCTGGTGACGTAATGAAGTCCTTAATATTTAACAAAACAATTACTTCATTTGAATTATGGTAACCAATTATTAATTACAAATGTCACTATTAGTAATTCCTATTTATTACCTTTCAACAATCCAACGTTATATAAACAACGTAATGTTTACTATTACAAAAAAAAAGATAAATATCAACAAAACAACGCGCACTAGCAATGTACCAAATAGACGATAGAGTAGATGTAGTGCGGATAAATAAATCGATAAATCGAAGACGCACAGCGCCATCTATCTTCCCGCGGCGTTCGCGAAACGATATTGAGTCATTGATGTTTATCAAAATGTCGGCTATTTAAAAGATTAACAGACACGCCGCCGACACGCAGTCCAGACATCGGCCGACCTTAAAAGCGAGCGATACCGTACGATATCCACAACACTCATCGTTCTCTGGAAATTTAACATTGATATACAAAGCGATGGCTACATTATGAAAATAAATCGCGGGCCCATTCGGGTTGCCAATTCAATTTGGAGGAATATATTTTTAAAAGGTTATCATAAGCAGTTTTATCATTAGCATTTTCTTACAACGCATAGTACACATGTAATTTTCCACTTTCAATATTGATTGATGCAATAAATTGAACATTTTATTCGATAACATTTTTGACAGGCGCTTTTCAATATAAATGAAAGCCTCAACCTAGCTAGTACAAGAATAAGGAAAAATAGTGCTAAGATCTGCATTGTGGATATCCTAAATCTATTAATATGTAGTTTTATATGTAATTCGTCTTACATTTGTGTAAGTCAGATTTCAAACACTATCCAATTTTTTTATTAAAAAAAAGTCCTTCGATAAGTACTCTGCATTCATAATACGAGTACAATGAGATGCAGCAGCAGATCATATTTGTAATAATACGTTTGTATGTAATATCACGGGTTATTTCAATATATTCATAACACATATAGTGGACATAACCTAACTCACTTCCGCACGCACTATACTATACAATCTGTGTAGTGCATATTAATGGCACCGAGCTTTTTGGCCGGGATCCAATAAAACAATCAACCGCTACGTATCTGAGTACACAAACACGCGGCACAATTTATTGACCATCCAGACTTGCTTTTTAACATTTAGATCTTATTTCATTTAATGTATAAACCATTACCCGTTCTCTGGTTTGTTTTCATACTGAACTTTTACTTCGCCATAGGTTTTGTAATGTAGTTTAATACATAGTTAGAGTATACGAGTTTAAAATGACAATAAACATATTTTTACACTCATAAAAGGCTAATGCTTGTTAAATTGTCATTGATAATTTATATGAGAGCTTTAACAAAACACATTTATAGGTTATACTCTTCGTCTTGAGTCCAATAAAATTGTCAGATTTGATAAACAGAGTTAATCAGACATAAGATATTATCAAGATCTCACATTGAAGATGTCAAATTAAAAAAAAAGTTTTATATAGAGAAACTACATATGAAAAAAAATATAATTCCAGTATTCTAGAACAAAAGCTGCAGTAAAAAATATGTTATATTTAACTAACTGAAATACAATAAAGTTACTTTTGCAAACAACGGCAACTACGTAACATGTTTACCTACTATAATATTAGGGTCCGGCTCTGAAAGTTTAAACAAATACATATACAACTGAAAACCAACAAACTTTACAGTGCCTTTCATTTTTCGACACTAATTAAATACATTTGCTTGGAACACTTGGTAGTAGTATTCCATTTAATCATCGTATTATACAAAAAAATGTCTCAAAAATACGAAATAGACCAAAATACCTAATATAAATTGTGAAATTATATTAATTTAATTACATCAATCTACAATTATATTTAGTTTTAATCTTATTTTGTGTTTCCAACTTGACTCATGAAAAATGTTGTACTGGATAACCTTAAATGATAAAAATGTGAATGTCTTTTATTTACTTGCTTAAGACAGACTTCAACAACACCATATTAAGGATACATAATATCGTATATAATCAATAACAATATCAAATAAAATACCTTTTTTTTGTGACTGAATGGCCACTGTTTGCCTTGAAGAGGCATTTACAGATTCACCGGGCTTGAGGTGGCCGAGCGCAGATGGCGCTTAGCCTAAACCTCGTTTATGAGTAACTAAGCTCGAGGGCTTCCTCGGGAGCCTCGGCACGAGCCGTTACTTCGTTATTATTACCGGATTAGGAGGCCACCGAGCTCTTAGATCGCTTCGGTAAACGCTCCATGGAGTGTCTAGGCACAAGGGCCCCCGAGAGGGGAAAAATACCTTGGCAGCTGCTATAAAAAAGGCCTTAATAAAAATGAAGTATAACAACAAATCTAAGTTTCTAACAAGTTAAATTAGGATGACATTTAATGCAAGGATAACATAAGAAAGTGTCATACAAATGTAACTATGTAGATTTCTTTGAATTTCCACTTCCGAAACAAACGTAGTTATGCGAGTAGTGACACCATGACTATCCGTTTCCGAAAGACATGTTCAACATATTGTTACCTAATTCACTGCCTCAGTTTCAGTCGCAAGGAGTATATAGTTAAGGAATGGCAATATGTTGATGTCCATGAATTACATCAGTGGAAATCCACCGTTAGCAAGTTTACGTAACGGCATTTTAAATTTCAATCTTTATCAAATTGGAGCTCACCTTCGGCTGCCACTGGGTGGCGCCACCACGACGGTGAGAGTCGACATCTGTTCGATTTTGTGATGATTGTATTGATTAATAAGAACATTTTAAAGGTCACTGAAATGTAATTCATGCTAAAAATATTATTACTAGTGATTACTGAGTTCCTTAGGTTAACTAATTAAAAACTATGTGGCAGTTGTAAACGAATCTTCACAGATAATGTATTGCAAATTCTCACAAAAAAATGCTCCTATATTATTATCCTATATATTCACCGCCAGACTGTTGCCTTACGCCTCTTCGCGACGCCTTTGCATGGTGCCATTTCTGACTACTGTTATTGTTTGTGTAAAAATAAGGATACAGAACATGGTGTAACCAGATCACAGTGTCAAAAAATACAAGTGGGGTAAGTGTTGCGGCCGAAGAGGCGCCGCGACATTGTCAAGGCCGGCGCCTGCGCAGCCGCCAACCGCCGCCGCAGCTCCGTGCAACTACACGCACATTAAATTGTCTCCCGATCACACTATGGAGAAATTTAAATCCCAATAACATTTTCAAAATAAGAATTAAATGTCGATAAAACCAATTAACATTGTAATACCACGCGAGTACGCAACATTATAAGAATGTGTCTTTTAATTTTGACAAATTACCACTATTCTACATTACAAAAATATTGTATTTTTGTCCTTACTAACCTACATAAATATTAATCAAAATGAAAGCTCCAGCTATGTAGTTTGCTTTGCTAGCCGAGTTAAATAAAATTTTGACATAAAAGGATTAATTTTGATACGAACGATGGTAGATTTCTACGGCAAAATATTGGGACGACAAGAGAACTGTCATCACAGTACTCAATCTTTTTAAGTTTTATTTAAATATAACGCATCGTGTGTCCGCACAATGCAACAAACATTACATAAGCGAGCGTGCGTTGCCGTTGCGCAAGCGCGTCCGGGTATCGTAACGGTCCGGACAGTGGCGACGGTCCGGAATGCGCCATCTGACGGCATGTTGCTTCACCGGCATGCACATTTCACGCCGAAGGTCGCCCCACTGTTGTCCCTCGTCAGCTCGTCACGCTCACCCAGGCCTTTATTAAGACCGTTACAACGCATACCCAAACAAAAACAAACTTTCTAAATATTAACATTGTCTTTTTAGTCCAATTAATATGAAACATTACTGTATTTGCTGTAAATCGTCATTCCTTAACATCATATACGCACATTAAGGGACCGCTTCAGTAACCTTTTAATGTCTCTGAGTACGGATATTAATGATGATACACGACAGTGAACAAATCCGACAGTTGCTCGTACTTCCTCTCAGCGGAAGTTCAGAACGTGATCGGGTTTTTGAACTTCTTTATAAATAAATCTATGATATCGGTTTCCGCTATTCCCAGAATCACGGAAGTTTCAATTTCTTTCGTTTGTATAATAATTAAGAAACCCCGCCTCTTACTCACTATATTAAAAGACATATTTAATATCTGACATATTTAATATTTAATGACTGACTGAAAATATAGAGAAAAAAGTACGTTACATAAGAACATAACATGTCGTAATTACTACGTTAAATTGTGTGTTCATTTAAGTATTCAGGTTCTAAAAAAAGACGAATGAATGAGGTACATTTTCTGTGACGCGGTATAAAAATTTCTATTATGTATTTCAAAATAGTTTGGAAATAATGTGAAACTATCATCATATTCATTGGTGATTAAACAGTCCAAAATACTACTGACTAATTCATAACAAAAAAAAAAAAAAAAAAAAAAAAAAAAAAAAAAAAAAAAAAAAAAAAAAAAAAAAAAAAAAAAAAAAAAAAAAAAAAAAAAAAAAAAAAAAAAAAAAAAAAAAAAAAAAAAAAAAAAAAAAAAAAAAAAAAAAAAAAAAAAAAAAAAAAAAAAAAAAAAAAAAAAAAAAAAAAACTCCAAACTTAGGCCTAATAAGTTCGTACATACATCAAAGACTCTGTTATAACGTTATCATAAAAGACCAAAATAAATACAAGTACGTTATAATTGACTCACCGTAATCAGAGCACCGTTAATAGAATTTTAAAGAAGCATAATGTCGAGATTAGTCATCGTCAGTCACGGCTTTTAAATCCCTGTTAGACAAATGCGTACCAGTTACATATTTTAAACTGTTTAAATTACGTTCAATTATAACCAAACCAGGAATATAAAACCTGCCAAACGCAGGGGTGCGTCAATACCCTTCTTTACTGCATCACATTCTAGTACAAAGGAATTAGTTTTTAGTTCTTTTATTTTCCGCAATATTCCTGGTTAAGCTGTACACATAGAATTTTCTCAACGTTACATCTACGGTTCCTTTGTAGTATTTAGTTGTTATTAGTGTTTTTAAGTTCTTTTATTTTCCGCAATATTCCTGGTTAAGCTGTACACATAGAATTTTCTCAACGTTACATCTACGGTTCCTTTGTAGTAGCTAGTTGTTATTAGTGTTGTTTATCAATTACGTAGGTGTTTTTTGTTATGTAATTTTATAATAATTCAAGAATATTGCAACAAACCATCCAATCCATAATGCACTACACGTAACGAATGCCACGATAAATAAATCAGCAAAGTAAATTGCAAAACAGTAGCATATAATTAAATCACTCCCCGGCTTATAAAACGTACCGTGAGCTTTCAGCGGGTAATTGCTAAACACGTGTTTGTAAGCTGGAGTAAAGGTACATACACACTATAGACCGCGCCTTGGTTACGTGTTTTAAACATACTGATCCACACATATTAATTTAAAATCAAAAACTACTTTATAAACAATTACATGACTTCTTTCTCTAAGATGTTATGCGAAAGAGTAGATTGTAGAGTAGAGTTAATTTTTCGGGTATAGCTAACTCGCCTTACAAATCGCGCACTTCAAAACGCCTTTTTTTTTTGTTTACGGGGGGAAATCCTCGAAAGATACCCTGTCTTTTATAAAAGACAGGGTTATGTGAGATTTCTACTCACTAAAAACCCTCTCGGTGGCCGCCCTCAGGTGCGAATTGAGGGTCCCGGGATCTCCAGTGGAACGCACCGGTACCCTCTGCACCGTGTTGCTTTCGACGCTGCTTTTTTTTTTTTGTAAGCTGGGACCACCCTATCTTCACCCGACTGAGGCCAGCCCTTAATGCTCCCTTTTCGACGCGAAGTGACAACGCGACCGCGTGAAAAGGGAGGGGAAAGCACCTGTAACCCTATTTCGGAATTACGGGGTGTTTGAGTCGGCATGCCTCCTGAAAGCGTTTGGACGCCTACGACGTCGGGCGGGATCAGCCCTCTCTCTTTCTTGAGCATAACAGCTTCGCAGAAAGAGATCAGCGCAGCCCATTTAGATTCTCCGTCCAGAGCAGCTCCCAATACTGCTGGTAGGGAAAGGTCGTTTCCCAGTTTTTCAATTAGAGTCCGTCGTTCGGACACCTACCTACCTACCTGGCGCAGATGCTTTTGCAGGCGGTCAGCGATCACCCTCTCAAACAACTTGCCCACCTCATCCAGAAGGCAAATGGGCCGATACGCTGAAGGAGAATCCGTGGCCCTGCCATGCTTCTTTAGGAGTACCAACCTAGCGTCCTTCCACCCCGATGGAAAGACTCCATGTTCCAAGCAGCTGTTCAATAGGTGCCTTAGTCTTTCCTTGAGACCGGACGCGAGAGCGAGCACCCAGGCCCGTCCAGGGATTCCATCAGGGCCTGGTGCAGTGTTCCGGTTCTTAAGGCGGTTTATGGCACGTTCCAATTCCTCGTCGGTCACCTGCAATTCATCAGACCATCGGATATTATCAGATGGAACCACGGTGGGTACGAAAACGTCTTGGGATCGGGGGAAAAGAGTATCCACAACTTCTTCCACGAATTCGGGCTTCATTGTCTCTGTGAGCGGAGGCACCCGGGGTCGCAATTTGCCGAGGACTATTTTATAAGGGCGTCCCCAAGGGTCTCTGTCCAACCCTTCAAGGAGCTCTCTCCAAGACTGAGACTTAGCCCTCTGATTAGCGAGCTGGAGAATTTTTGTCGCTTGTCTATACGACGAATACGTTTTTGAAATTTCGTCGGCCGTCGCATGGCACGCCACTTCAAAACGCCTAGTGTGTCTCCGGCGTTATACAGCGCGACGGCGCGGCGCGGCAGATCCACCGCCGGGAAGGCGTCTTGCCCGCATCACGCCCTAACTACGTTCGGCTCAGATCTTAACCCACTTTACTGTGATACTACTTCCTACTTTACTGATTAGAATGCCTATACTTTATATTAAATCAATTACTGATTTTTAAAGAAAGGATGATCAACATGCCCTTGTACCTTCGGAGGGTCGGCACAGTATATACTGCTCTTCCATACATTTCTATAAGCCGTCACATCTGAATCCACTCCTTAAGCATATCCTCTTTCACAAAGTATGATTTTTAAAGAAAGGACAACATATAGAATGAAATAAAACTAACAATTTGGTGGAAATATCTTAAGTATCACGCAGAGTTAAAATATTATAAAATTCATAAATGTTCAAACAAATTGTAAGATGTTATATCAGTTAATCGGCGGATATGTTCGTTTTATAACATGATGTACATTTACATAATCCATTGATCACATTTAAATTATTCGTTTCCTTCCATCGAATCCGGAATAAGCAATTTCTATCAAAACAACGCACGCGACTAACGGAAGCTTACCATTAGCAGGTTACGTTCGCATGTCGTTAATTTGTTGTAATGCTGTACTGGAAATTAGTTTTATATATTTATTTTATCTACGAGAATCTGATATATTGAAGGCAATTGTAAAATTGTAAAGCCCGCTACACACGTTCTATTTTATCTGAACAGTCCGATTGTTCAGATAAAACTGAGCTTGTGTAGCGGGCTTTACTCAACAGTTGCCTACAATAACTGACAGATACTAAAACCAAGTTAATTAATTAAATAATCATTTTAATATTCTAGTAGATAGTCTTGATATATGGAGTAAAAAATATGTAAGTATAGCAATTATTATAGTTATTAACGACTTGTATTTATGCTGTTACTGAATCAATCTCACGGCCAATAAGCTATCGCTGTCAAGATTTCACAATAAAAAACATTCGGATAACACCTTCGAAATATTACGGATCGTTTTATTTAGACCTTGAATACACAATATACATAATTTGGAAACACTTTCAAAGATCAAAGTTTAACACACGAGGCCTTTGAGTCGGAGATTAACTTGACTTTGGACTTTATACTAAAGTGCGTACTCTTTATTAGAATTTGGAGAACATAAAAGTTGTCAATAGTAAAAAGCTTTTACTATCTGTTTAACCTGATTGTGTTTACAAGACTGATATACAATAGATTTATATCAATCTGTTAAGTTTTATATCAACAAACTGCTGTATAAAAAGCTTATTTTATGAAAATACCCGGCGAGTTGCTGTTGACGTATTTCAATGAAGTTATTGTTCGTAAAGTTGTGTGGGAGCTTCGGCATCGCGGAAGATAACTCAGTAATAACGGAGCGGAGTTCGCAAATAGACTGAGTAGCCCGCGCCGGAAGCCCAAGCCTCTTAAACTCACTACAGCGTTGATGGCTGCACTAAATTTCATTTTATTGTTTACATTTATCTAATTCTCAATTGCAAATGTCAAAATACCTTACTATGGCAACCTTGCTTCTTGATGTTGGCAGCTCGTATCGTATGGTCTCTTTCACACATTAGGGTTTTTATCAAAATATTTACCCCCAAAGTTTAATGGCGTGAAAATATATAGCCTAAAGCCTGACGTAAGTGTAGGGCTTTTTATTAAAAAAAAAAAAAAAAAAAAAAAAAAAAAAAAAAAAAAAAAAAAAAAAAAAAAAAAAAAAAAAAAAAAAAAAAAAAAAAAAAAAAAAAAAAAAAAAAAAAAAAAAAAAAAAAAAAAAAAAAAAAAAAAAAAAAAAAAAAAAAAAAAAAAAAAAAAAAAAAAAAAAAAAAAAAAAAAAAAAAAAAAAAAAAAAAAAAAAAAAAAAAAAAAAAAAAAAAAAAAAAAAAAAAAAAAAAAAAAAAAAAAAAAAAAAAAAAAAAAAAAAAAAAAAAAAAAAAAAAAAAAAAAAAAAAAAAAAAAAAAAAAAAAAAAAAAAAAAAAAAAAAAAAAAAAAAAAAAAAAAAAAAAAAAAAAAAAAAAAAAAAAAAAAAAAAAAAAAAAAAAAAAAAAAAAAAAAAAAAAAAAAAAAAAAAAAAAAAAAAAAAAAAAAAAAAAAAAAAAAAAAAAAAAAAAAAAAAAAAAAAAAAAAAAAAAAAAAAAAAAAAAAAAAAAAAAAAAAAAAAAAAAAAAAAAAAAAAAAAAAAAAAAAAAAAAAAAAAAAAAAAAAAAAAAAAAAAAAAAAAAAAAAAAAAAAAAAAAAAAAAAAAAAAAAAAAAAAAAAAAAAAAAAAAAAAAAAAAAAAAAAAAAAAAAAAAAAAAAAAAAAAAAAAAATTCATTTTATTGTTTACATTTATCTAATTCTCAATTGCAAATGTCAAAATACCTTACTATGGCAACCTTGCTTCTTGATGTTGGCAGCTCGTATCGTATGGTCTCTTTCACACATTAGGGTTTTTATCAAAATATTTACCCCCAAAGTTTAATGGCGTGAAAATATATAGCCTAAAGCCTGACGTAAGTGTAGGGCTTTTTATTAAAAAAAAAAAAAAAAAAAAAAAAAAAAAAAAAAAAAAAAAAAAAAAAAAAAAAAAAAAAAAAAAAAAAAAAAAAAAAAAAAAAAAAAAAAAAAAAAAAAAAAAAAAAAAAAAAAAAAAAAAAAAAAAAAAAAAAAAAAAAAAAAAAAAAAAAAAAAAAAAAAAAAAAAAAAAAAAAAAAAAAAAAAAAAAAAAAAAAAAAAAAAAAAAAAAAAAAAAAAAAAAAAAAAAAAAAAAAAAAAAAAAAAAAAAAAAAAAAAAAAAAAAAAAAAAAAAAAAAAAAAAAAAAAAAAAAAAAAAAAAAAAAAAAAAAAAAAAAAAAAAAAAAAAAAAAAAAAAAAAAAAAAAAAAAAAAAAAAAAAAAAAAAAAAAAAAAAAAAAAAAAAAAAAAAAAAAAAAAAAAAAAAAAAAAAAAAAAAAAAAAAAAAAAAAAAAAAAAAAAAAAAAAAAAAAAAAAAAAAAAAAAAAAAAAAAAAAAAAAAAAAAAAAAAAAAAAAAAAAAAAAAAAAAAAAAAAAAAACTTTTGTATGCCTTTTGACCATCAACTCACTATACCCCAAAAAGAGGTTTGAGACTTACCCTAAGTTAAGAGTGACTTGATCACACACATCTTTGAATTTCTTCACCGATGTGTGCCAGTTAAATGTACATATTAAATTCGTAATTAAAAACCATATTGGTAGATGACGGAGATCGAACCTGAACGTGTATATTTATTCCGCTCTAGGATTAACAAATGCGCCACAGACGATCTTTATAGCTTTATGCACCGGTTCACCGTTATTCTGATACTGCAGTTTTAAAAAGTAGTTAGAACTTTCCCGTTTGTATAGCATTACGGCATATTTACAACTTAAACTCTTACACAAAAGCCTTTAAATTTACGAAGTTCTTAACCGCACTCACCAACATGCAACCTGTCAACTGGCAAATGAGCAAACTTTGCTCATAGACTTTATAATAATGAAGTAGCTTGAAACAGCTCGTTTACGACCTTTTTACTAGCTTACACGTGGCGCACTTAGCTAATGAGTATTACTATAAGTGTTTGGCGGTAATCTTTAAATACGATGTAAGGAGGTACTACAAAGTCCATGTGTCCATCAGAGTCATTTAAATAACGGTTTTATATGTAATGAATATACAATAAACTAGCTGTTCCCATGCGACTTCACCCGCATAAAATTATAAAAAAATCATTTTATTGTTTACATTTATCTAATTCTCAATTGCAAATGTCAAAATACCTTACTATGGCAACCTTGCTTCTTGATGTTGGCAGCTCGTATCGTATGGTCTCTTTCACACATTAGGGTTTTTATCAAAATATTTACCCCCTAAGTTTAATGACGTGAAAATATATAGCCTAAGGCCTGACGTAAGTGTAGGGCTTTTTATTAAAAAAAGAATTATTCAAAAATATGCTGTGATTGCTGACATCTTAGGCAACAAAGAAGTGTGTGTTTACGCTTTATAATAATAATAATAATAATATAGTATTCATACGAATAAGCCTGACATCGTGCTGACGGACCGGGCACAATCAGGGATATTCTTGATCGACATAACCATCCCCCATGACGAGAACCTCGTGAATGCCGAAACAGAAAAGAAAAGGAAATACCTGGACTTGGCTCATGAGGTTTCCGACATGTGGGGTGGTTTTTCGACTGAGATTATCCCGGTAGTCGTTTCTGCGAATGGGCTAATCCCAGTCAGCCTATCCGGGTATCTGAGGCGACTGGGACTCCGGGACGGTGTGCTCTCAGCTCAGATGCAGAAAGCGGTGCTTCTGGACACCGCCCGAATTGTCCGCCGGTTTCTCTCCCTTTCACCCTAACCCTCGGCCGTCTGGTCACCCCTGCCGAGGGAATCCCGTCTGGCTGGTATTATTTATTATTTATTATTTATTATTTAAGTATGTTTTATTATTATATAAGTATATATCTATATCTATATCTATACTAATATTATAAAGAGGAAAACTTTGTATTTTTGTATTTTTGTATGTATTGAAATAACTCAAAACTACTGGGCCGATTTTAAAAATTCTTTCACCATCAGAAAGGTAATTTATCTGTGAGTAACATAGGATATATCTTATTATTACTAATGTTTAGGAACTATTAATAAACAGCGTGTTTCTGGACGCCGGCGTTAAAAATTCACTAAACTTTAACTTTTCTCGGCTTACGCTGCCTAAACCGTTAGAGGTATATAAAAATGATGTATGAAAGAATTGTAGATCTTAAAAAGTTCTACAGAAAAGTGCGCGATAGTATATATCTATCTTTAACGGTTTTCTTACAATAACCACTTTTGTGTTTACAAAATGAATTAAAAATCCAACGCTATTTGCAGCGTTCTTTTATTGGTTTCAATATATCCTTATCCAAATAAATGCGTTTGTTATCAGGAGAATTTAATGTAGAATAAAATTGTTCTTTACAGTATTTAAATTCTTTACAGTTTAGAAGATATCGCGAACACAAACAATAAGGGTAATCGAAAAATCAGCTTACAAGCTACCGGGCTTAGAAATTTGGAATCTTGCATCGGTAGATTTCTGTTATTACGTAGATTACTACTAAGTTAATACTTTTGGTAATAGGTTGAAAAAAAGGGCGAACGTAATAGGTTATATTTGTAATTTCACGCGGGCGAAGTCGCGAGCAACGGCTCGTAATATATAAAAATATGTTTATTTTATTTTATTTATATATAAAAGCCAGCCAGACGGAGACAAAATAACTTAAAAAAAAAATATATATAGTATAGTATATAGTATATAGTATATAGTATATAGTATAGTATAGAAGTATAGATATAGATATAGATAATCATAATACTGTAATGTGTTCTTAAACATGTAGTTTTAACAGTGGTAAAGCCCGTTGTTAGATTTGTATATGGCAGTTTTTCCGAGTTTCACTTGAGTGTGTGTGCTGGTGACCAAATTCTAATCCAGTCCAGTCTAGTCTTTCCTTTCCCAATATTTTCTTATACGAAAAAGGTGGAAAGGGTTAGTGTAATCCCGGAAAAGAAGGCAGATAGAAATAAACATTATAACAACAATAAATACCTACTTTGTACTTTTCCTAAATAAATATATGTAATTCTATAAAGAGAAAATTTAAAAGGTCTATATTAACATAGCATGCAAAAGAAAATTATTAACACGCAGCTCGTGCATTAAGAATTCTAGTTTACAGAACTTTTCTTCATAGAGTAGTTTTTATGCAAACATAAAAACTTGCAGTGGCCAACTTCGATAGTATTCCAAGCGGATACGTTAACTAGAAAGATACTTTTAATATAAACTTTCTAGGATTTTTTTAAATTATAGGATAGCTTGGTAAAATAATACAAATTAGGAAATAATAGCATGGGTTAATGTTTATTGTAATTTGCTATACATATAATGTTTGGACTTGATTATTAATAGTTATGAATACAATTACCTAACAGTAAAATGTTCATCTCGATGTCTCGCTCTTATACAACTCTTACCTATTGTTATAATTTAATCCATTGTTATTTTTAGAGATCCGCGGTCATAAAAAAATTGTATAGTTTAAAAATTATTTTAGGGAGTATTTTTATAAGTGGAAGTGAAAAGTGAATGATTCTGAAACATTTTTGCTCCCATACAAATCCAATATTAATAATTGATTTTATTTTTAAATTAATAAAATACTTGTTAAATCAGCTAAATTAGGCTAAAATTGCCAGAAATATTCAAATCAAATATTGCAGAAAATTTTAGAATTCATTACTTTGTGTACATTAGAAATTGTTGTGTTGAAGAAGTCGATTGAAGCTCCCCAGGGTTTTTAAAATTTTTGGTTATGCTATTAACATGTAAATGATTTATGCATTATGATGATGTCATATTTAAGAAGTTTTTCGTTAGAGTATATTTAATATTTGAACTCTACAAGTCAAACGGATGCAGACATACAAGAACAATGGATTAAAATAATATTAGCAGAACCCTTTGTTTGTTAGAATACTCTTATATGATTATTGCAGATTATCGCCACTTTCTAATACATTGTCTACATAGAAAACAAAGCGTGAACATTTCACGCATATTTAGCGACGATTCATAGTAAATCACGGCGTCCGATCATGAGTCATGGTATTACCATTATTGCGACTACAATAAATCGCTGGATAAAACAAGTTTTTTTTTAAATCAATTTGCGGTTAGTTCCACGATCGTGAATCATACAATCGAGATGAAATAACAAATCTCTTTCCCTTAGTTACGTCTTGTGTGAGAAAGAGATGAAAGTAGGTGAGTAGTTAAGAGTAAAAAACTGATACCTGTACATCGGTGACTCAGCAACGAAGCGTGTGTACTGCGAAGGGTCATCGTAAATACGCATTATATCAGCCACACACGTTAGGTTTTCATAATATTTTTGACCTTAATCACATAACTTTACAGGCAAATTCGTGTGTGACATAAATCTGTATAGTTCTGTGGTTTTTAAAACTCAGTTATGTTTTAGGATATGCCTGTAAAGTTATAACCGGCGTATAAAATCTAATGTGTGTGGCCAACATTAGCGAGAATCGCCTGTAACTTGATATGTTCCTTGTAGCCATTCTATTCGATAGACGCATCATTGCTTCTGCTTTTTATAAATAAAGGATCAAGTATTTACTTATCGAGGCTTGCAGTATTTTTACTGACTAACATACGCGTTATGAAGAATTTTCGCTATCACCAAAAATTATGTATAAATTAAAATTTAAAATGAATCGTGAATTTGATGATGAATGAAGAATTTTTATGCGTGTTATTTTCTTATAAACTGTATCACTGGATAATTTAATACCATTAAATATTCCATATAGCAATGGAAAAAGTATTTAGTTGATATAAATAAGTCCTTAGTGTTAGTATGACACGGTCTCTATTCATTTATTATCCAATACCTTTTAGCACACTTTTGGGGATGTTAAACCGACAGCGATGGCTAATATATCACATAAAAGGGCACATAACAGTCAATATTGTGCCATAAATGTATCATAGGCCTTAATCTCCGGGAAAGTTTTGCAACAGGTACACTTTATGAGCTCTTCGGCCATGACATACTTTTTTCAAAGATTAATTCACGTCAAATGTTTGGTAACCGCATAATCCCTATAAATCACTACAATGGTCGTGCAACTTCTTTTAAAGTCCTTTAATTATTAATGCAGATTATTTTTCACTCTATATTTTTTTTTCTTAAAACAGCTTTTCTATATCTATACGAAGGAAAGAAAATAGGAAAAATAAAAGATTTACAATTTTGTATGTAATAACTCAAAAACTACTGGGCCGATTTTAAAAATTCTTTCATCTGTAGAATGGCAATTTATCTGTGAATAACATAGGCTATATTATATCTTTAATTTGACGCGGGCGAAGTCGCGAGCAACAGCTAGAACTTAATAATTTTAATGTCATGGACATGAATTTTAACATTCCGATAATAATTTTCAATGTTCCTAGATAATTCACGAAACTATTTCGCGCGATGTTTCCCTAATGAAGTACGATTCGTTAGCTTTATTAGATCTCGCCTCGTTCCAAATGTTTGCCTTTTAACTAGGCATTAATTTGTTTATAAGTTTATTTAGCTCCATGTGTAAATAAAACATTGCTAAAGAGAATAAAAATGTTATAAAAACTTATGTTACATTGAACTTGAACTAGTAAATACGTCATCTTGCACGTGAATGGTATCAATGTTGTGAGTAGCTAAAGGCGATGCATAAGGGTCCGTTCACACTGAGAAGAGCGTAGAGAAGCGCAGATTTATATTACAAATCAAATTGAGCTTTATCGTATTGAAATAAGGTTGAATTTTACTTTACACGTTTTTTTACGCTTGATCTTGATAAGAAAATACGTGTGAAGTAAAATTCAACATTGTTTCAATTAAAAGTCAATTTTATTTGCGATGAACATATGTTCTGCTTTCAGCCCCGGTCTGTCTGACTAACCTCACTACACTATAGTGTCTTTCATTTTGTATAGAAACACTTTTATACTAATATTTTAAACTACCTTTTACGTTAATACTGGCTACCTTTTACGTTAATGTCACCTGTATCTATCAGTCCAATAGAAAAAGAAAACGCGACTCTGGAAATAGGCACAAAGTCGCAACCGCACCGTCTGCCGTTGAATTGTCACGCGTTTCACGTGGCTTTTTTATCTGAGTCTATTTTTATTTTATATACCATTTTTTTAAATATCTATCGGATAGAATAATGTAGCGTTGGTATTAAACGTAATATCATGATAGAACATCTAGGTAGATACTCCATCCATACATTTATGCGCTCAAAATATGAAAAATAAAATCTTACTGTACCCTTTTCCCAATGAAATTTAGTGCATTTAAATATAGACAGTAAACTCTTTATGTATTAATACTAAGTTCATTTCGGTGTCATCATTATCGTCACCAGCTATACGTCTCCTATAAGCGGCTTTGAACCTATCCTAAGTTAAGGATAACTAGGCCTTAAGTTCGGTATAGACCCAAAAGTACAACAGCGTTAGGTCCATGGCCACATGGCATGCGGTAACTAAAACAACGATAACACACAAGTTTCCGGTTCCGCAGCACGTGACTGAAGTTTCAGCGTTTACTAAACACATATCACGTGAATGAACGCCGCTACCACTCATGTAATACACGTGTTGGTTAATGACAATTCGTAATACTTAATGAACCTTGCTCCTCTGATAAGATTCTGACATAAAGTTTGTAAACTTCGTTCAAAATTCGAGATAACTATGCTTTTATCGATATAATTATACTATAATCGATTTCTATTATAAATTGTCTATGTCCGAAAACTTTGCTTAGTAAGCGCCACTTACAATCTGACAGACGACAAAATTTTAATGGAATTCGAAGTGACACATTTAAGTCACACATTCAAATATCTTAGCTTTGACAAATATTAAAGAAGTACTTTAGAATGTCTGTGGCACTCTAAATGTTGATATGTTCAATATTTAGTTAATTAGAATTCGAAATTATTTAATCTAATTAAAAAAACAACTATGATTCATACAGCCTCAGTACCGTAAAAATACGTACGTAAACTTATCAAAGCATGAGCAAAGCGTGAAGTTAAACACCGCGCACGCGCGCAGTCGTCTGTCGAGACACGTGCATCACGCCCTCTGCTGGCGACCACGTGCTCCACCGGATATCACTAAACCACCTAAGATGATTAGCTCTAATTATTTTACATTTACATCTACAATGGTCTTTACGAGATCCTATTTACCCAAAGAACTTGATAAGTAAAGTTGCCTTATTCGAAATCATTCGTTCACTTCAGAGAACGAATGATTTTTAACACTTCTATCCTCGTTTATTAAAGAATGAGGCTCTTATCAAAGTTTGAACGAAGTAGCTCCTTTAAGATAGCAATAAATATTGCGTGCAATATTTTATTTCTATGTATCCTTCATGTAATCCTTATAATCAAAGAAAATAAATAAATGTATAAACTACTGATTCATTTGAAAAAAAAACAAACGTTTACACAGGACATTCCAGGGAATTCGAATCCGCAAAAAAAAGACTATACTGTCGTGCGGGGAAAAACAGTACACAAACTTCGTATGTTTGTAAACTTATTTTCAATTGAAATTCCACGAATGCCTCTATAATGGAAATTACAGTGTTAAGTAAGCAAAATAACTAAGCAAAAACGTTTTGTTCTGTGATTTTTATTAAATAAAATATTAATCAATTAAAAAAAAAAAAAACGACTACACAGGACATTCCAGGGAGTTCGAATCCGCAAAAAAAAGACTATACTGTCGTGCGGGGAAAAACAGTACACAAACTTCGTATGTTTGTAAACTTATTTTCAATTGAAATTCCACGAATGCCTCTGTAATGGTAATTACAGTGTTAAGTAAGCAAAATAACTAAGCAAAAACGTTTTGTTCTGTGATTTTTATTACAGAAAATATTAATCAATTAATAAAATAAAGAAATTGTATTAGACGTAACTACGTAAGAACTCCTTTACAGGGTAAATTACCACACCTGTTGATTTTTGTGCAATAATAACAAAAAAATTAACCTATAAATCAAACAATAAGCTTACAAAAAGTGTTTCAAATCCCAGAAACAATATACGCAAAGTTATAACTCAGATAAACAATATATCAATAAGACAAAAGATCTGATACATCCTCGTTTATTTATCGGCAGTCAAAAATCTGGCACACGATTACCGCAGCTAAAATTATTACAAGCTGTCAATCAGGCCGGCCTTCTTCCTTGTTTGTTAGGGCTGCCACAAACATATTTATGTTATTACAAAATTAACGTAAAAAAAGGTTTTAAAAATTCCTTATCGAACACTGAACTCTTTGAATCATGTTTTATAAACAAAATCGTATATTTTACTATAACAGAAATATTAAACAGCTCACCTGCTAAGAACTTGGTGACATGACTTATATATTCAAGTTTTCATATGCGCTTTACTTTTAAAATACAATACCGTATCATATGATGCAAATATTTCCTTGAGCGGCATCTTTATAGATCCGGTTGTTCAAGAGCTAAATTAATATGACACAAAAGTTTATTGAAAATAACGATGATCGGACACACATTTCGTTAGATTGAATCGCACGCATCCTAAATCACGTCCCGCCTCCCCTGTCATAATATCAATTGAGATAGACGATAGGCTATTACGTGCTATATCATAAAGCAGATACTTTGGAAGTCACTAAACGTTTATGTCGGTTACAGTAACGTAAATACGACGATACTATAACCTCAAATGGATGTCAAATAATTATTATGATCTCCAAGTTTAACCCTTAATTCGACGACGATTTTTGTAGCAAAAAACAGATTTTTAGTAGTCTTATTTCTGGATATGAATGAAATAGATTTTTTTTTATTAATTGTGTCACACTGGACTGGACACTATAGAATTAAGGGTTAAGACAAATTTATAAAGAATGATATCAGTAACTTAACAACTTGGTCAAGCTATTCATGATTTATTTTCGTAATTAAAAATAAGCAAATATCTACAAAAGTTAGATTAAAGTACCTAAAAGGTAGATTCACGCTTTAAACTATGGAAGCTGGTTACCTCTTCTAATTATAATATTATTTCACTTTATAATGTTTTACGTTACAGTTTAATACCACAAGATGGCATCACTAAGTGAAAAGACAACAGAATGATCTAGATTCATAACCACAGCCGGCATGAATCACATATGAAGATCATAAATGGGTGAGAGACCAATTTAACAATTGAGGAAGTCCCAATAAGCACTTTAGCTTACTTTAAAACTAATACACCAGCATAGTCATATGAACTAAATTGAACTGAAAGTAAATAAACATATTAAATACTTGTTTTAAATGCAATAGAATCAAATACTAATTAAAAAGGTGCCAGTTTTGTTGAATATTATTGACAACAGACTTCACGCTATTAGAAATAGATACGACAACGACCACGTAATAATCTCCAACTATAGAAAAATCTAGTATAACATACACATAGTTTAACTTGTATGATTTAAGTTTAAGCTTTTTCAGACAACAAATATCGAGTTGGTTTTCCGGTAAGTAGAGAAGAGCTTCTAGAAACTACGCATGTCGAAGTAACGTAAACAGTCGTATAATCTTTAATTCCGTAGTTTGTTAATCTTCCGTAGTACAATATTCTAATCAAACAATACTCGAATGAACTTGCAAGGGATTTGTTAGCGTTCCTTAAGAGAAACTTACCTCCTTGCAATGAAGCCAGGGAACGACGCCTCTACAACTTCTGTTTAATTAAAACTTTCCTTTAATACAGCGTTAGTTATTTAGCCGGTGTCCGAAGAAACGTGGAAGGAAGGAATATTATTCAGAACTAGGTCATTATTTACCTTTGATTAAATTTTGTTTTTAATATCTGCAATTAAGTGCATTAATATAACGCTAGTTAGGTGTGCCGAAAAGTTATGAAAGAAACACGATTTTTAATTTATTACTAGCTGTTGCTCGCGACTTCGACCACACAATATTAAGATAAAAAAAAGTCCGGTCGGAATCGGCCCAGCCGCATGGGAGGTTACCCGGAACAAACGCGGTTAATGACAGACAGACAGACAAAAAAAAATTAAATGCGGTTTTCGTTATCAGCAACGCAAATACAACATCTTCCCAAAATCTGTAATTTTCTTTTGCCATTACAAACAGAAACTACAATTTTATTATATCTGTAGATTTAAGATAAAACCAATACAATGTGGTACTTGTTATTTTCCGATATTTTTAATTATAAAATACCTTACACAACAGGATTGAATAAGAATGTGTTTCCACAGACAATGTATCAAAAGGTGGAGAAACTGCAGTGGTTATGTGCGCGTTGCGAGTCATTTGCATACCCCCCATCCCTTCCACTCCTCTTGCCCCGCACGCCCCATCACGACGCACATAAGAGTCTTCATAATTATATTTTAATGAACTCCTAGGGTGCTTTTCACTTTACGAAGGTAGAACATAAAAGTCGGATACCGCTTAAACTTTTTTGCTGTGGTGGACAGGAATATATGAGTTACTGAGTATCTGTTACAAATCCTTATTAAAGACTCTTAAGAATAAGTTACATGACTCTTCTAAAATATACAGTCCCTATTGAACTGAAACAATATGTTTCTACAAAATTTATCGTCTATACTAATATTATAAAGAGGAAAGATTTGTATTTTTGTATATATTGAAATAACTCAAAATCTACTGGGCCGAATTCAAATTTTCTTTCCCCAGTAAAAAGCTACGTTATCAGTGAGTAAAACAGGCTATATTTTTTAATTTCAGGCGAACGAAGTCGCAAGCAACAACTAGTCTTTATCTTCGTATTTAAATAATAAGATTTGCTACATATTAGCAAACAATTGTAGAAGAACTAAAGGAATGGAAACAATTAAATACTTACAAACAAATTAAACAAACTTCTAGCTGTAGTCCCCGACATTCTCGACAAAGCAGTCTTCGTGTTACGCAACGATTTACCATTGTTTTACTTTATACAATCATTCTCTATTAAAAAGTTCGTAATAATGTTTTAAAGAATTGCTTGTTTTCAGCGAAATTTCATCGTCCTCTCGTCTTTTGTATACTGAGATAATTTTATTACGCTACTTAAGAACTCTAATTGTCTCATTATAAGCTTTAACTACGTTGTATTACGTGGTGTTTCAAATTGCGTAGATGCGGTTGGAAGTGTACAACTTAAATTACTTATAATTGAGATAAAAAATCTTATTAGCGCGTTGTTTTATAGTAACTATGGATGTGGCAATTAGATTAGAATTTTGTAGACTTATAATAGGTTTCTGAAGTTTTTATTTATTTTATCATTACCTAGTGATTCATTAGCGTTAGGTTTGAGTTAGAATTAAAACTCAAGTTACGTAGTTCGAAAACTCATTTCATGGAGTTATCGAACCAAAATGACTAACACATAGTTAAACGTAGCTCGGAAACCGGCCATTACTATAGCAGATATATTAAATTGCATTGAAGATATTTATTCGTTTTGATCGTTCATAAAATACTGTAGTCAAGCAGTAGGTTTTTTTTATTTATTTTATCATTACCTAGTGATTCATTAGCGTTAGGTTTGAGTTAGAATTAAAACTCAAGTTACGTAGTTTGAAAACTCATTTCATGGAGTTATCGAACCAAAATGACTAACACATAGTTAAACGTAGCTCGGAAACCGGCCATTACTATAGCAGATATATTAAATTGCACTGAAGATATTTATTCGTTTTGATCAACGAATGATGATACTGTAGTCAAGCAGTAGGTTTTTTAATTACTATTTATATTAAATGTATTAGGATAAACAAATTAGTATTGATTGATTTGCAAACGCCAATAGCCTAATGGTTTGGGGTACGGACTACCGATCTTGCGGTCGAGGGTTCGAATCCTGCCATTCGACTATTGTCGTGAACCATATCCTAGCACAAGCCTAGAGCTTACTTGGAATGGTTAAAGGAAATATTAGTAAATTCACAAAAATCTACTAATATTTTTATAATAATAAAAAAAAAATATATAATCTTTATTAATAGTGTATTTATCAATTTAAAAGAAGTCAAATAAAAATTAGCAAAACGGAGAAATTATTATCCAATTCATTTGATTTTCTTTAATGAATAATATAATTATTTATTTTTAGGTTATTTCCAAACCAGCACAATTGTCTAAACGATACTATTATAGTTTAATTACATTTTTCTACAATTTTCATAAAATAAAAAGACTCTAACTTAGTTTTTTCTTCTTTGCAATCTTTACATGTAACCTCAAATGTCAATATATTATTTACCACCGTTAGCCAGAATTAATACAAGGTATGTATTACTTTTGTACACGCAACATTTACTTGTAATCAAAGCGAACACAATTTGCAATAAACGAGGTCTCGTTCATTTTGAGTTCGTGTTCAATGGCGGTACATAATTACTTTATTGAATTTCACCGTCACACGCTTTCAGGCGGTATCAGCTCGAAAAGCGAATCAATTGACATTTTTTTAATTAAAAAGCACTTATCAAAATGGTGATATAACTGTCTATTATTTATTTATTAATTTAATTCTTTTTGCACAAATATTACAATAGGAAAGTAAAACTAAGCTACTACAAGATTTCGTCTCCTGCCCCGTGAAATCCACGTTCCCTTCCCATCCTCTTCGTATGAGAAAAAGGGATTAAAGTTGGGCCTCCGGCACCACGCTCATCAGACGAAACGCGGAATTGATCCCTCTTCACGTCTGTCTTCTGTGTGGTCGTGGTATTACACCGGGCGAACCGACCCTGCAGTGCGAAGATGTTAAAGCGGGCTCTACCACTGTGCTATTATTGCTATCAGAAATCTCTTACAGGCAACTATCATTATAGGTCTATTTGACACATATAATGTGGAAGACATTAGTGAACTTAGTCCAGCATTGTTTCAGGCTGCTGATAAAGATTAAGTAATCAATAAAAAAATATTTCTTATCAGGAACATTCAAAAAACTATTTGTGTATTTCGTACAAGCCACTTCCCTCTCAGTTGACACGGCCTAACGCTACACATTGGAGAGGTCATAGCAACACATCACTTCCGTTGTTTTATACTTTGAGGAAAATTTGAAACAACCAAATATTTTGAATTACAATTCAATGTCCTTGTTGGTAACTGCGAAGACAGGCAGATGTTCTAGTATTAAGTACGTCATTTTAAATAGGAATTTACACTATCTAAACTAATATTAGTTTAATTTATCTATACTAATATTATAAAGAGGAAAACTTTGTATTTTTGTATTTTTGGATTTTTGTATTTTTGTATTTTTGTATGTATTGAAATAACTCAAAAACCACTGGGCTGATTTTAAAAATTCTTTCACCATCAGAAAGGTAATTTATCTGTGAGTAACATAGGCTATATTTTATTATTACTAATGTTTAGGAACTATTAATAAACAGCGTGTTTCTGGACGCCGACGTTAAAAAATTACTAAACTTTAACTTTTCTCGGCTTACGCTGCCTAAACCGTTAGAGGTATATAAAAATGATGTATGAAAGAAATGTAGATCTCAAAAGTTCTACAGAAAAGTCCGCGATAGCATATATCTATCTTTAACGATTTTCTTACAATAACCACTTTTTTGTTTACAAAATGAATTAAAAATCGCATGCTATTTGCGTCGTTGTTTTATTGGTTTCAGTATTAATCCTTATCCAAATAAATGCCTTAGTTACCAGGAGAATTTAATGTAGAACAAAATTGTCCTTCACAGTATTTAAATTGGACAAATAGTGTAGAAGATATAGCGAACACAAACAATAAGGGTAACCGAAAAATCAGCTCACAAACTACCGGGCTTAGAAATTTGGAATCTTTCATCAATAGATTTCTGTTATTACGTAGATTCATCATCATCATCATCACCAGCTCACTATACGTCCCCACTGAGGGGCTCGAAGCCTACCCTAAGTTAGGGTGACTCGGACATAGTAAACCACGCTGGACCACTGCGGGTTGGTGGACTTCACACATATGTATCTTTGAATTTCTTCTCCGATATGTGCAGGTTGCATCACGATGTTTTCCTTCACCGTAGTAGTCCATAACGTAGATTACTACTAAGATAATACTTTAGGTAATAGGATGAAAAAAACGGCGAACGTAAGTTTTAAACTTTAAACTCCACGCGGACGAAGTCGTGGGCAATCATAATTCATACTTAAATACTATACATTTTAAACTTTTTTTAAAAGTTTAGATCTATGGATGGATGTTTGTTAGAGTTTGTAGCCTAAACGGCTTAACGGATCTCCATGAAATTCGGCACTGATGTAGAGCATAGTCTGGAAGAACACATAGGCTACTTTTTATCCTGGAAATAGTTACGGTTCCCGTTGGATACATTAATTTTGTTTTTAATGTTTACTCGATAATTCTGCAACGATTCAACTTATGTTATTGAAATTTAGCATATATATTTAACAAAATCTGGACCACAGTGGGATAAGGTTCATCCCCGAAAAATGACAGGTTCCCGAGGGATATGTAGTTTTTTTGTTATTTACATGTTTACAAGATTAGTCCGTAGTGGCTAAACAACTTATTGTGATTTTGTATAGATACAGACCATAGTATGGTATAACACGTGGAATCCTTTTCTACCCCGAAAATGTTAGGTTTCCGAGGATATGTGTTTTTTTCTTATTTACATGTTAACGCGTTAACCCCGCAGTGGCTAAAAATATTTTACTGAAATTTAGTAGAGATATAGAACATAGTCTGTAATAACATGTGTGATACTTTTCATCGACGAAAAATGTCGGGTTCCGGAGGGATATGTAGTTATTTGTTATTTACGTATTTACTCGATAATTCCGCAATGGCTTGACTTATCTAATTGAGATTTTGAATAGTAATAAAATATAGTCTGGAGTAACACATGGACTATGTGGTTGCGAGTGGTTGCAGAAAAAAAGGTTAAATGTCACTACAAGAGAATGCAGATGGTGTCAGGCGTTTGCAGTTAGATTCTGGTGGATTAAGGGAGTTTTTTTTTTATACAAAAAGGAGGCAAACGAGCAAGCGGCCACCTAAATCCGCCAAAATGGCGAAGCGACCGCTGCCCATGGACATCCGCAATTGCAAATGCGTTGCATACCCTAAAACGACGGAGGAGGAGACGCACATAAAGAGGATATTTCCCCTTTCTATGCGTCTCCTCCACCGTCTAATCCACTTTCCCATACAATCCTTCTCTTATAAGAAAAAGGTGGGACGGGAAAGGGACTAAAAATTGGGCCCCCGGCACCACACTCATCAGACGAAACGCGGAATTGCTTCCACTTCACGCCCGTCTTCTGTGTGGTCGTGGTATTACACCGGGCGAGCCGACCCATTCGTGGGAAGATGTTAAAGCGGGCTCTACCGCTGTTGCTCGCTTAAGTTAGTTTTTGGTGGTTTTGGATGATTTATAGCTGAAGACTGTTGGCAACCGGTGAAGCAGGCGGTTATCTTTTTATTCAAATTTTGCCAATTTAATTATGTACTTCGTGTCTTTTTTTCTTCTTTTAATGCTGCGCTGACGAAGTCGCGTGGAACAGCTATTATACATATAGCACGAATCACGCCAAATGAAATTCTATATGTACATATAATAAAATTGAGTGTCTATTGAGTGTGTATAATAAAAAAGAAAAATTCCAGATTTCGGGAAGATGATGTATTTGCGTAGCTGATAACGAAAATCGCATTCAAAATTTTTTGTCTGTCTGTCTGTCCGCAAGCCGCGTTTGTTCCGGGTAATGGTAATCTCTGAAACGGCTGGGTCGCTTCGACCAGACTTTCCCTGAAAGGTAGCTGACATAGACGGGCTACTTTTTTATCTTAATATTGCGTGGACGAAGTCGCGGGCAACAGCTAGTTATATAATAAACCGTAAACAGACACCACTTCGTGCTTGTAGGATGGCAGCAATCTCAGCATATTTTTGAATAATTCTTTTTTTAATAAAAAGCCCTACACTTACGACACGCTTTAGGCTATATATAATCACGCTATTAATCTTAGGGGGTAAATAAATTGGAAGAAAACATTCATGTGGGAATGGCACCATAAACTACAAGCTGCCAATGTTGAGGAAACAAGCTTATTAAGGTAACGGTAATTTTGACAATTGCTATTAAGAATTTGACAAATGTAAACAATAAAATAAAGTTTTTATAATTTCATGCGGATGAAGCCGCACGGGAACAGCTAGTGTTTACATACGTATTCTTTGAGAGTTTAAATACTGCTATGAAAATTTAAATATTAGGTTAGTGTTTAGTTATTAGCAACTGACACATGTGTTCATACAATCCTAATAGATTAGTTAAATTGGTGGAAATTTCTCAATCAATCATCCGATAACTTATAACATGTCAAAGAGTAACCTTATCTGACCTTTCTGAACAAATTATTTAATGTAATTTGGCTTGGAATTATACAGTTGCAAATGTTGCCAGTAACTTCTAATGATAAAGAATCATTAGAAGTTACTGGCAACTTTTTAAAATAGTATCCTTACATTATAAAATGAACAAAAATCGTGTCTAACGGTAGTTTTTAATTATGATTGTGATAAAATAAACGTTACACCTCATCATTCCACGACTCACAAAATGATACTTGTTCTATCTACAACAATAAACTTGGAGATCAATAGGCGGTGGAAAACTTATATAATCTAATTAAGATTTGATTGTTATTCGTACTATTTTATTACATTTGTATGTAAACAACACCCCCATTAATATTATGCGTTGCGGTCGAGCACGACATTTGCGGCAGTTTCTAATCTGACTTCGCGACTCCTTAATTGTTTCTCTTGATAACCCCAGCTGAACTAATTCTCTACACTTATTGCGTTATCAAAAACAAACAACTATTCGCCTCACGTCGCGAATGACTAAGCTTTGAATCGATTTATAGTGCAGCAGTACTTTTCTATTAAAAATTAAGGCTGCTATCAATGTTGAATTAGCGCAAAATTTCTTAATGAATCTGCCCTACATTGTTCAATTATTCAAATGAAGCAAATAAACTAAGGAACTTTGGGTTCTGCATACTCTGCATTCCTGACTCATCTTCCGAGTATGGATACGGGTTAATTAATGTTACATGAGACTGCAGTATTCACTTTAATAATAAATAATATTAATTGAAAACTACAGATGTTAAAGGTAAAAATTTACTAATATTTTTGATGAAAGAACAGCTCTGTAACAGAATGTAGTTAATCTGTGACATATTTACTCTGGGTCAGAACATTTGACAACTGGATTAAGGGTACACGGTGGCCACGTCTACAATTAAATACATCTATAACATTAATAAAATACAGTTAATAATATTTAGTTTAATTTGCACACTACAAATTACTACAAGCGCAACTCCTTACCCTTGACTAATTTAGAATACACGGTACTGCAACGATATGCTCTTACTTACTTCACTTGTAAGATTACGCTAAAATTTAAGCTAGATACTAATATTACAAAGAGAAAAGATTTTTGTATGTATTGAAATAACTCAAAAACTACTGGGCCGATTTCAAAAATTCTTTCACCATTAGAAAGCTACGTTATCAGTGAATATATTAATTAAGTGCTACGTTTTTTACTATTTTTTTAATTTCACGCGGGCGAAGTTACGAGCAACAGCTAGTAATTTATAAAACGGGACATTTTACATTTCTTCCTACTTCTATGTATTTAACATATTTTAAGGATATCTACAAAAAATATCCAATGAGACACATTCTATAAATGTAATTTTGTCAGTAATTAATACTAGGAATCAAGGTATAAGAGTATAAGCCCTTCATTATTAAACTAATGCTCGAATAAGCGTGTCGCGGAGCTATTCCGCGTGTTATCCGAACCATAATGCAAACACAAAAGCTCTTGACATTGCGTGATAAGCGCTAATGATAAGCGAAAGTTGCTTTAAGCTGTAAGCTTTTTATCAATATGCCAAATAATTGCTTGTGTATGACATTGACAAATTGGTAGACTTGCCCTTAGCTATTCCACAGTTAACGCCACTTTGACACAAATTACAACGTTAAGTGCAATCTTCGTATGTTTTATGTATCAAATGCTCTCATATAAGTCACTTTAGAGCGTGCGCACACCGTTGATTAAACTATCGCACAGCTGTTTAGTCTCGCTTTGATTCCTGTGAGCTTATATGGAGGTGCGCACACTACTTGATTTTTAGTTGTGCAACAAAACTGTTGAATCAGCTGCGAAACAAACGACAATTGACAATCGCACAACAGTTGTGCGATAGTTTAGTCAAAGGTCGCCCGCTCTTAGACTACAAGTATCAGAAAAGGTTCGTTAACTAATTCTGAAATCCTAAAATTTTAATGCAACTAGCATTGAATGAAATATACAAATTGCAAGATAAATTTTAAATTAAAAAGCAAATTAAATGTCTTATATTAATGGATTAATTTATGCATTTAGGGTACAGGGTGAAAGTGAAATTGAACCAGTGTACTTTCGCTTTAAATCTAAGGAACTAACAATTCTTATTAGTCTATACAAAATAAAATTTAACCAGGTAAAACGAAAGACTCATATCGACAGACTCTAATACTGATTATGCACAGAAGCTTTGTCTATGGCGATGTGCGCGGGATATTTGGTTTTAGCGGGAAGGGGAGTCGTGGTTAAACTCTCTGCAAACGACTAATCGTAGTCTCAGGTTTGTCAAAGAGAATGAAACAAATAACGACGTGTTTTAACTGCAATGAAGTCATCACCTGTGACAGCGCCCTCTGTGATTACTTGCGACAGCCATATTGATTCGCGTGCGCGTATTCATGGGCCGTGCTAATTATCCAATTATAGCTGTCGTATAAGTGTTATGTCGCTCCAGCCAGTTGAAGCACCAGTTATGTGACCGACAGATGACCAATTATATGTATATTATAATAATATATTGAGTAAACATAGCTTGTATTGACGAATAACTGTGAATTTCTGTAACTCGAATGTTTGCTTTACTGTTTGAGACCTTAAGATTTAGTTAAAAAAATTAATATGTAATACGTCTATACTAGACTTAGCAGCATGGATTTTTGTTTGTGTGTATTTTATGTGCGTAAATTACTAGTCATAATGACTTAACGCCCAGTGACCCGATTGGTCGGCAAACGAGCTTTCTCCCGCTAAAGAACTTAATAATAAAATTTATAATATTATCTACCACCACTACATAAATTGAAAAAAAAAAAACTTAGAATAGTTGGTATCCTAATCGTTTGTGATCCTATGGTTGAGAAATTCTAGTGTTTATAAAGAAGTTAAGTCTAGTACTTCTGATTATTCAACTTATTACATAAGAAGCTTCGAGAAGGTACAAATTAATTGATTATGTTAGCTTAATTGAACCTTGTCGTGCTTATTTGTTCACGTAAACTATTATTATGTTAATCTTATAGGTTTCTTCCCAGAACATATTATGAGCAAGTAAACATAGGATTGTTGAATAATATTTATTCCAATATATTAATATTGAATCACACAAACACTCGTAAGACATCAATAAAAATAAAAACTGCTATAGTTTGTAATCAAATATTTTTTATAATAGCTACAACATGCACTTCTTCTCAACATGTCAAATTTATTTTCACCAATCCCGCAATATGTAAGAATTGTGAAAAACTGTCGCTTCACTTATTACCTAATATTATGTTAGTCAACTATAATATATAACTACAACTATTACTTTTAAGTGATACATTTTTCGTGATAATGATAATAGGTCTTAAATACTTCTGTGCTAATGGACATAGAAACTTACATTTATCTAAACAATCAACAATTTATCACATTGAACAATAGCAGAAACTCACAGTGCTATTTTATGAGCCAAGTCTTGCAACAAACAGACAGTTGTGAAGTAAGTCATCAGTTTCACTGCTTACTTGCGAAACTGTTGTGTACCATCTCATCTTAAAATTATTATAATACAAAAATATCCTTAAGAATACAATAATAATAATAGATAAATAAATTGTCATTTCCATAGAGATATGAAATCATTTAAGCGGCTAATTCAATTTAATCAACAATTAACTCCAGTTATCTTCGAATTATACAGTATGCAGAATAAAATAATTCTTCATGGATTACAGTTTCTTTTAAATAGAGAATGCAAACAAATGATCGTAAAGCAAGAATAATTATTAATTTATTTCTTGTCCGAGATTATGGTCTATAAAATATGTGAACATTTTTATTAAAGGGAAATATCACCATAACATCGACGTAAAAGAAATGAGTACAGATTTCTATGGTAACATTGTATTTTACGAGATAGTCGTAAAATAAAAAGACATGATTAGACGATGTCATTTCCTTAAGACGCAAAAGTATTTCGTAAGTGATGGGATTATTTTCCGATGCATATATATAATAGTTAGTTAGAACAACTATAATCTAAATTAATTAGACGTATTTTATAATTAAACCACAATGTATCTAAAAATGAAAAAAAAAATCCTTATACATATTCAGATGTTATTTTTATGCAGTTTCTTTAAAGAGAAGTCGCCGGCATGCGAATCGATTAACGTCCCCCTTTAGCCGAAAGCTAAACGAAACGCAAAAGAACTGATTCCGTTCCTTCCCCACCGGATGCTGTGAGATATCTGATTATATGCATATTAGTCCGAGATGCGTGTTGTCAATTTTTATTTTGCGATGGGTCGCGGAAGCATCGCGTGTGTCGCGCGGCGGGTGCGGCGGGCGCGGCGTACGCACCGCTCGAGCCCGCTGCGACTTCGACTCGGAGCGGAGTTCATTCGACTAGTGACAGTCGTGTGAGTTGGTCGTACTCCGCGCTCGCGTACGACTCAAACTTTACTCGCACGCTCCGACGTAACGTGAATGAAGTGGTGATATTATCGTATCGAGTTTTTTTTGGTTCTATAATACTTTCATTTTATTTATCTCGCTGACAGTTCAGCGGCTGTTGTGTTGTTCGATTTGTTCTGTGACTCTGCAAGTTGGAGGTGTACGGTTTATTTTCAATACGGCCGTCTGTTTACGGTGAGTGCGTGTTGAATTTCAATGTATGTTTATGTAGAAGTGTCGTCCAGCTGATTTATGCAGACGAGAGGAGATCGCGCCATGAACTGCATCGCCGGCCGAAGGCCGTGCGCTGCAACACAATCGGTTTCTATGTCACTTGACTTGTGCGTTCTCAGATATCCGTCTCCATACCCACAATTCATTTTTGATTTATCCTAAAATAATACGACCGACACCAAGTTGCCTTTTTAAAAAACGCCATTTGAAGGTAAACGTTAGTTTTTTTTCATAATAACTCACGCTGGTAACAAAACCAATTAAATGCGATTAAGGAAATAATTTTACAATTTTATCGCATTGTTCTCAAGCAAATGAAGCACGTTTAATGAGTTTTAAACAGAATTCCAAGTGTTTCATATTCATTAATAACCATTTAAGTATCTGCTATATTGTCAGAGCTACACGAACTAAAGGCGTTGATTTCCTATTGGCGTGCGTTGATGTCTTTTCTAGGCTTTTACAGCATTAGGCCTCCCGGGTGAGGATTATAAAATTACATAGTTTTACTCGTTAATGTTAAGTATAAAAATTGGAACAATTGAATTATGATAATCAGAATGTCCTCACTGATTCTGATAGTTGTCTCGCAAACAACACGAGTACAGCGTAAATCAAAAGTCAATATTATTACTATTTGTTGTTTACATGTCTTGGACTATAAGAGTTAACTTCTTATAAATTATTCCACCGAATCTAATAAATGCAATCGTTATACTTATATTACCTTACATTTATAATTATTAATAACGTACAGATAACATAATTTATTATTTAATAACATATTAAAACATAGACAAAATCTAGTTTTTTTTAGTTTATATGACATTAATATTTAAGGAAAATATAATTTCCCTTAGAAACATATTATAATCATGAAAGCCTTAATATGTTTTTGTCGAATCACCCATATTTAGAGTCAAGGTTATTTTAGCATAATATGACTAAGTAGGTGTATTATAAACAAAATAATTGATGTTTATTAATAATAATTTATAATATGCAAATGAGATGTAAATCTTTGTGATCGGATGCGATAAGTCCAGTACATCTCTAAAATTCAAAATGAATAGGCTAATTTGTTAAATTAAAATGGGGATTCCCTACTTATCCTGGATCTTACAACATTATCGTCATACTTATAAATGTAATATTTAAAAATAGCTTTCGCCCGCGACTTCGTCCGCGTGAAATTAAAAAATAATAGAAAATAACCTATGTTACTCACAGATAAATTACCGTTCTAATGGTGAAAGAATTTCTTAAATCGGCCCAGTAGTTTTTGCGTGAAACAAATATATACAAAAATACCAATCTTTCCTCGGAATAAATAGTATCCAATGTCCGTCTCCTGGCTCTAAGCTACCTCCTCACCAATTTTCAGCCATATCGGTATTGCCGTTCTTCAGTTATAAATAGTGTAACTAACACGATTTTCTTTTATAATATACTAGCTGTTCCCATGCGACTCCATCCCCATGAAATTATGAAAATTTTATTTTATTGTTTAAATTTGTCAAATTATCAATAGCAAATGTCAAAATGATATGACATGACAAACCTTAGCAATCTTTCTTGACGTTGGCAGCAACTTATGGTCTCTTAGGGTTTTAATCCAAAATATTTACCCCCTAAGTTTAATGGCGTGAAAATATATAGCCTAAAGCCTGATGTAAGTTTTGGGGTTTTTATTAAAAAAAGAATTATTCAAAAATATTCTGTAATTGCTGACATCTTAGGCAACAAAGAAGTGTGTGTTTACGCTTTATTATAATAGTATAGATATAGATAGATTAACGTTCATAATGTATTATCACAATATTCTACTCGGCGTTATGATTATAAAAATGTCACAATCTATTGGAAATCAGAAGCCACGAGTTGTATTACACTTAAATCAACATTATTGCAATAGACTACGCACTTAGAAAGGCTTGAATGTAAAGCATGTTTTGTAAGAGTGGTGGAAACATTACTATCAAATGACCCTTTAAAATTTCCAATACTACGGTGCAAATGAATTTGAGGGCTGAGATCATATTCAATAAATACAGAATAAAATATATCCTTAAAATTTGTCAGCGATAAGATATTTTAATCATACTCAATATTGTATTGTAATATAATAAATGCGAATATTTGGATGGATGGATGTTACAAAGTATTTCTAAAACGCCTAAACGAATTTCGATGAAATTTGGTACAGACGTTGAACATAGTCTACAAGAAAAGACAGGTCACTTACTAAGTATTTTCTTAATAACGCCCAAACGAAGTCGCGGTATAATCTATATCTTATAGATGTAATTTGTAAAGAACATGTATGTTAACTTTAACGTGATGTATTGGGTCAGCGGCCTTAAAGCCCCAACGGAAGGGACGAGCGGCCAGAAGGCCGGCGGGTAGGTTAACTACTCTATTGATGCCAATCATAGTAATATTTTCCATCATATACCATAACATAAATATTTCTAATCAACCATACTCAATTTTTTGGAATTGTATAACGATAGTGATTCATTTATTTAGCATCATTAAAAACAAGTATTGTAATGATAAACATATCTAAAACATCCGACGATCCAAAAGAAGTGACTGATCTTTTTAAAAGATGAATATAGTGAGCTATTGCTAAATAGTACAACAGCATTGGACTTCACAGTACATATAAAGTAGGTGATTTTTAGTACTATTAAAGGCATAATGTTACTTGTTAGTAATGTAAACCGAATAGTCCGTGCTGCGAGCGTCTCGTAGCAGATTAGATTACAGAAACTAAACAGATGAACACGCGCTCTGCAGTTACATTCTCTAACAATGAATTGTACCAGCAACTATCAACAATACATTTTAAACTAACTGTATATGTATATTTACAAATAATAAAAGTAAATGTAATATGAAATGACAAACTTGTTGGTCCACAAACCACCTAACTGTATTCGATTGTGTTTTATAGTGGGATTCATATTTGTAAAACGCACTCAATAGCCTTATTATTATTTTAAAAGGGCTTTTAGTGTTATAATGATAGAAGAGATTGCATTGACATTGGAATGAGCGCCCGAGGCAAACGGAACCTGTCGCAAAACTCCAACGTGCACTTACGATACATAAACCTACCAACGTACTACTTTTACGTCCGACTATACCTCTTAAAACTTTAGAACCTTAACACTTTACAGTGTTAAGTACTGGAAAAGAGATAAAAAATCATACCCCATAAAATTAACTTGTTTAAACAAAGGAAAGTTTTAGTAATTCGTATTTTATTTTACATACAAATTCATTTATGTTATACTTCTTTTAGCGTTACATAAAAAGCTATAATCGAAGGTACTTTCAATTCAATTGAACACATTATCTTTTTTAATAAAAGTATTTATAAAACTGCTTTCACCCGTTTCATGTTATCACAACTCAATTCAGTCTAAATTCAAAACTTTTATAATAACAAATTGCAATATTTGTGTTTGTTTTCTAATACAATGGAGTCATTACCGACTGTTTTATTTGTTTAGAAATAAAGAGAACAGCGACGTCTTTTCCGAGTTGAGTAGTATTTTGCACTAGTTGTTACCGTGCGACTTCATCCGCATGAATTTCAAAAAAAAATATTTTATTGTTTACATTTGTCAAATTATCAATAGCAAATGTCATAACGACATGACATGTCAAACCTTGGCAATCTTACTTTCATGATGTTGGCAGCAACTTATGGTCTCATTCCCACATTAGGGATTTTATCAAATTATTTACCCCCTAAGTTTAATGGCGTGAAAATATACATATAGCCTAAAGCGTGACGTAAGTGTAGGGCTTTTTATTAAAAAAAGAGTTATTCAAAAATATGCTGTAATCGCTGACATCTTAGGCAACAAAGAAGTGTGTGTTTACGCTTTATTATAATAGTATAGAAGTATAGGAGTATAGATAATATTTTGCATAAGCTGGGCATATGTATTTTCTAATTAGTTAAATGAAACATAATGTGATTGTAATAGAAAGGATCTAATTTTATGGCACATTTACGTGTTAAAAACATCCCAATATACCTCAGATTGTACACCAATTAACGTCTGAAAAGGCCTCGTAAGCCGAAGCCGATATAACTTCAAAGAGTAAGCGTGAAAGCCGTGTCGCGTTCACGCTGCGCTCGCCACCATTCACGTCAATTTACATCTACGTTAATAAACTTAATTATAAATAACGGCTACCGCTGTTAAAATAACACATTAAATAGCTTTTAAAATGTCGTTCATTATTTCGAATTGGATAGTGGTGAAAAACACTACAAGTTAAAATCATCATAACTATTTGCTACAAATACTGGCCGTACATCAGTCAAGTGCTCGATCAATAGATGTTTTCACATCAACTAATGAGATTTTGTTCTTGTATGTTAGTCCATGTGAACAAAGTGAACAGAATGAGATGTTCCCGCGTCCTCTCCCACGGTTCCCGTCTTTGAGTCGATCGCGCGGACACAACAAAAGCTATACATTACCCGCCGACTTTTTCTTGGCCATTGTTTTGTTCACTGCTGATACCTGGAAGTTAAAATTGTATTTTTCTTATCTTTTATGGAATCAAGATTCAAGATATGTTCCGTGTTGCTTATACTCGTATTACGAGATTGTAATATTCTTGAAGTAATAAAATAATTTATCTAAAAGTCGATTTTATAGTAAGCGTACTTTTTAGATCTAGATAGATTTTGTTGAAACTTTGGTAGACTGTGCTGCGGCTGCCAAAAAAGGTTTTAAGAACTTGTACTTTTGACGACATTTTTTTATTAGCAACGCATATGAATATCAGAATAATGTTGCATACCATTTTTGTCTTTATCTGTCGTAATTGTAGTTTTAAGAGCACCTCCACGCTGTTTGTTTTTTCTAAACGCATTGTTCGTAACGTAAACACAAGTATCTTTGAATAGTTAGAGCGCTGTTTCCTTGTATAATCTACGTGCTCATGTTAATATATTTAAATAAATACAAGATTAACAATATACAAGCGCAGTATTAAAGTGGCAATGAGTATAGGAGATGAATACATTTTCACTGGGAACTGTGCCATACGAGTACGCTAAAGTTGACAACCGACCGAGTTCACCTTATTTATTGCCCTTTTAAAAAGCGACGGCCCTTCTGTCTTACGTTTTTATCGGCGTCTGAAATAATTCCGTAATTGATTTATACGAGCAAAGAATACGGACGTCTTACACTCAAATGTAATATGTAGCAATTTAGTTATACGTTCTGCATAAATGTAGATTTTTTTTTCTTTATTTGTAAGATTGCCAACGAATAGACCCATATTATAAACGTGTTTGTCTACATTTTCGTTAATTTTGTATATTGCGTTTTAATCGTCGTAGAATTAAAAACCATGTTATGTTTTTTCTGTAACAATTAGTTTAGTTTTCTGATCTGATCATCGTTAGGTTACGCGGTCCTAAGAAATATCAATGGATTTTTTGTTACTTCTAGAATGATCTACCGTTCTCGATTACAAGAATGAATGAACAGACAGGCGATGAGAATGAATGTCGTTTTAATTAGAACCATTTCACGCACAATAGTCTCGAAACTAGCACTGCGGTCCAGTTTGATTTTAATTGCGGACTCATTAGAGCTTCGTAGCATCTTGAACTGCATCGCATGGGCGTACTGCAGACGCGCTGCTTCGACATAAGGCTCCATTCACACTAAAAAAGTATAACCTACAATAAAGAAAAAAATATTCCATTTCATTTTGTACATATTTGATGCGACGAATGACTTTTTATAAATCGTTACACTCATTTTCAATATACTTTCCTAAGCACAATTCACAATTATGAATACCGAACAATTATAACTCGTGCGATCACCTCGTTCTTTGTGAATGAGACTTTACGCAGCGAACAAAGTTTACCGTTGCCTGTTGTTATTTTTTTTTACTCCTCTTCATTTAATTCCGTGAAGTGAGGTAACGGTGTTGCTCACATTTGTTTTGGTTCGTCACATACGCTTTACACTGTTGCATATTAAATTTAAACAAGTTACATAACACTAAGCTAAAAGATGTTTATTCTTATTTCAAAACAAAACATAGATTTCAAGAAATGTAATAGTTTACACCGTTGATATGCAACTATAATATTGAGCTTTTTTTTTTTTTTATAAAATACGGTGGCAAACGAGCAAGCGGCCACCTGAATCCGCCAAAATGGCGAAGCGACCGCTGCCCATAGACTTCCGCAATTGCAGATGCGTTGCCTACCCTTATTCGACGGAGGAGGAGACGCATATAAAGAGGATATTTCCCCTTCCTATGCATCTCCTCCACCGTCAAATCCACTTCCCCTTCCCATCCTTTCCTTATAAGAAAAGTGTGGTAAAGAGAAAGGGACTTAAATTAGGCTTCTGAGTACTAATAATAGAATCTTAATGATTATTAATAAGCCTATTTTTATATTATTATTATATCGCATGTCAAAAATAAAATTTTTCGAATGCCCTTTTGAAAAATTGTAAAGAAAAAATTAAATTTAAATTCGAGTAAATTTTGCGCCTTACTTTTTATCATGTCGATATATTTAGTTATAATAAAACGATTTTAAAGTAGCAACGCAAAAAACTATTTCTCCGTCGACAGGACACCTGTTTCTTCTCATAACAAACTGCCTCGAATATTATAGATAAGATTTTTTACACATGTTTAATGTTTTTATCTTCATCCTCTTAAATGTATACTAAATGTTGGCAACATTTAAATGGAAATATCAACCAAACGAAATAATTCGTTTTTGAGTTTTTTGTCTATAATTTTCTGCAGAAGGGTAGTGTGTCTGTTACTTACTCTAATCTATGTCTGTGTCTAATATTAAACCTAATAATATAAAAAATAAAAACGAAAAATAATATTGTATTTTTAAAAGTGTCCCTGTTGAATTGTCTATTTTTTCTTGATTAGATTTAGTTTTAATAAGTCTATGGTTAGAGCACACCATTGAATAAACTATCGCAAAACTGTTTAGCCGTGATTTGATTTCTATGAGCTTATATGTGGGATATATGTGGGATATATGGGTTAGATAGCAGGAGGTGCGAACACTACACGATTTTTAGTTGTGCAACTAAACTGTTAAAAGGGCTGCGAAACAATTGACAATCGCGCAACAATTGTGCGATAGTTTATTAAAAGATGTGCGCCCGCTCTTACTGTGGTTGCTTGTAGACGCTTGGTAGCTTTTTATCCTTTTGTTTAAGTTTCTCCTAGAACGCAACAGTTAGCTTTGTCGTGGTATACAACTAAGGTCCGGAACAATTTATCTACGTCAGTTTACGCCACGTCTTTAACAACAACATAACGCCATATGGATGTGCAATTGACTGTTATATATGTAGTTTGTTTAAGTAAAAAATATAATAAAAGAAGTACTCCGTAGAGTCGTTGGTACCGTTTATGTGTTTGTGAATAATTAAAGGAACTTTAAAAGTATAAATTATAAAATAAAATAAAAATACAACTTTACCCTCTTTATGTATATTACAGTTATTACAACTAACCTCTAAAAAGTACACCTAACGGTTTCTTTGCACATTAAATTTCTTTACTACTGAATAACTATGATTTTTTTGTTTAAAAATTACGCCTTCTTGGCGTTACTGCTTAGTTCAACATATTTGGATGTAAGCCCAACATCTGTCTACAATATTTGATCGAACAAAACTTTCTAAATTTCTTCAGTCTAGCTTTCTAAGGCAGTAAGAACGCGGCGTCAGGAATTCGATCAAGTTACATGATTTAAACACGGACCATCTGATCACTTGGTAATCTATATTAAGTCTCGAGAGACGTCAAAAATGGAAGAATTTTGAGTTTTGTCGTAATTAGTCAACCAAATTTATCTGACCCGATGAGCGTTATAATTATAGCTCATTACCGCGTGTCACAAGATCCTTACCATAATGTCTCATCTTTTTACTTCGGGCCAGATTAATTTGACGCCCTATTAGCCTGAAGCATGTTACTCATGTGAACAAAACATTCTATTTAACCTTTCCATTCTCACAACCTTTTAATTTCCATTGAGAATTCTATATGTCGTGAGAATTGACTGATGCCTGTGGAATTCGTTGAGTCGGTACAACAGTATGCTGCCGGCGCACGTGGCTATGTAATACGTTACAATGATTGTAACATATTTATAGATCAACAATGATACAGTATGTAAACGATATTATTTACAAAGAATGCGCGCAGTTCGCACACATCCGATCACCGATCGTAAATAACATTGGATTTACAAACATCCCGTATTACAAACATAAAGCCATCGACAAAATACAATACATAAATATTTTCATGTCAAAATTTGGATGTCAGTAAATTTTCAATAGAACAAAATAAAAAAATTAATACGGTGATACTAAATATTAAATATTAGTTTTCGCCCGCGACTACGTTCGCGCAGAATTAAAAAAAAAGAAATGCATGAAGCCTATGTGTTCTTTCAGACTATCCTCTACATCTATGCCAAATTTCATCGAAATCCGTTCAGCCGTTTAGGCTACAAACTCTAACAAACATCCATCCATCCATCCATCTAAACTATCGCATTTATAATATTCGTATGATTGCCGGATTTTTAAATTAAAATATTCAACGTAATATCAAAGCTTAATATGTGTGTTGTACGACAATAAATTCATTAACAAATATAACGCTAACGAATAGAACTACAAATATCAGTTGTGAATATTCAATGAATATTAATGAAGGTTATCGCTACATGATGACAAGTGAGAACGCTAACGACTGCGGCCGCAACGCACCAGCGTATGTGCTCAGATTTGCATTAATTGCAATCGACATAATACGTAAATGACGTTTTACTTAGGTACATCGTACTAATATTACAAATGCGAAAGTTTAGATGAATGGATGGATGGATGTTTGTTAGAGTTTGTAGCCTAAACGGCTGAACGGATTTCGATGATATTTGGTATAAATGTAGGGGATAGTCTGGAAGAACATATAGGCCCCTCACTTTTGTTTTTTTTTTAATTCCACGCGGACGGAGTAGCGGGCGATAGCTAGTTTCTTAATAATTGTAACAAATCATTTACTTGGTAACATGTGTTAAACTTAGATGGTATATTCCAATCTCTGTACTTTGTTCCAAAAATCAATAAATTAAGTTGTGTGTTAAAAACAATTTAAACCAAACTAACAGCGACCTATATGTATACGATCACGGAATGGGGAAAGCGTGCAAGCAAACACGTGCATGAAAAATTAACTATAAACCTAGTTTACTTAAATGTTATAGAGTGTAATTACGAACTCCAACGAATTCGATTAAGTGATTCGTTCTTGAGAAATCGTTGAAGAAAATCTTTCCCACACACTGTAAGTTCTACTTTATTATACTAGAAACTTTCTTTTTTAAATGAACAAAGTTTATCTTCCCACTACATTGAAATATAATATCTGTATCTGTAAAAAGTCAATATAATAAACATTTCAATGATTTAATTCTTATCAATAATCTGTTCTTTGAATTCTGAGTGTCATTCGTTTTTTTTTGCATTTGTAATTATTTTTCTTTTAATATATTACAAATCGCTAATTCAGTTTTACAAGTTTTTGTCGTCTTTTTTTATGCCTAAGATATTCTTTACTTCCTGGAAACTGTAAGATTTATCATTTACCCCTCTTTAAACTTCTTAAATGCTTTAAGTGTTTTTTTTTTTAATCTGGTTAAGCAATAAAAGTAGCCTAGTAGCATCGTCATAAAAGACAACAAAAACATCCAAAACATAAAAAGTACAATCGTTAACATTTTTAAACTGCCACATTTTAATTTATAGCATTCTTTATGATTCAAATAACAACATGCATAAATATGCATAAAAACTAAAGCCAGGTGTTTAAATGTTAAGCTCGCGATTGAAAGTGTTAATGCCACATTCTTTGTCTTAAAGTAAAACGTCTATAAAGTAATAACGCATTTGTCGGGGGACAAGGCGAACGGCGCGCAATGAAAGTGACAACCGCACGAAAGTGGCCGGCTAGATTTATTTACACTGGTTCGGAATAGACGCGGGCACTTCTAAAACTGGTGTCCACTTAACATCTGTGGACCGGCCCGCGCCACTATTTATAACGTGGGGCTAAGATCTGCCTCCATCTACGGCAAACTAGAATGCGCTCAACGACCGACATCAATTAGCTTCGCCTCGTAAACATTGAGACATTTTTATCTATCCCTCTTTGTCTTCGAACGTGTAACTAGCTTCTTCCTACCTGTTTTTACTTAACGTCAGCCATTTTTACACGAGGTTGACGAACCGTGCCCTTTACAGCTCTTTGTTTGTAAACAACCAGAACTAATTCTGCACTCGATTCGGTCCCTTTCTGTGATTTAAAAACTAATTTCATTCAGTTTTTCCACACATGAAAGGTACATAAATCATCAAATTGCCTGTCCTGCCGCCAAACACGGAACCGATTACGACGTATTAACCTTAATTGGCGCTTTCGGAGCAATTTTGTAAATAGAACAAGTTATAAAATGTTACATAAAACACGATGACTGCAACTCAATTGAGCGATTCCTCGTCCGATACTTATGCGCACAATGCAGTGAATTCGAGAATAAAAATCGTATGATTCCGATAATCTTTACAACTCAACAAAACAAATGAAAGCGTCATTTCAAAAGAAAAAAACACGGCGTCTTATTTCTAATACAAGTGTACGATAAAAGTAAAATCTCGCGGAGGTCAATTATCAAAACTGCTGAGAGAGAAATGGAATGTGTCCATGCAATGAGATAATTTCGATTTCCTTTTATAGAAAGTAAGTCTATTTTGATAAGTAGAGAACGCATGTAGGCATGTTAACGAGCTGCTAACGCTTAACCCGAGAACCTGTTGGACAATAATAGCTGGGACCAGATAATTAATGCCTCGTTTTTAAGTGGACACAAATAGACACCGCCCGTTCATTGATTGTTGACAGCCATTTGTCAACACAACGCGGAGCCGTATGATTATAAAAATTGATTTCTTACGACCGCTTCTTTTAGTTCTTGTAAGATTATCGAGGTTTATTAATTTGATGAATAATGCATTAATACCTTAGACTTTGTAACAATCGACAATAAAAATTGTCTGCGTTTTTTGCAGTTAAAGGTTCGTGGGACTTCTTCAGTATATATGTTTTAAATGAAAGTTATAAAAAAATGTACTTCTTAAAAAGGATGTTAGATACAAAAAGGAGCGGTTACAAAGATGGAAGCAGGAACTATCAGTTAGTAAAGTCACGTCATGTTGTCGCAGGGGACGACGATCAAAGGTTCGGTATATGTCACATGGCGCCTTCCATTAGGCTTAACAGCTGTCGCATCTTTTATCCTCATTATTACACGTTATCCTATTAACTGTGATCTTTCTCTTATTTATTCTTATTGGTCATAAAATATTTGCTAGACAAATTGAATATTATACAGTAAATGGTTTTATTAATTACGAAACGAGCAAAAACAATTTTATAAAATGGAAATATTGAAGTAAAGAATATCGAAGAAGGCGCATTTATGGTCGAGATATAAAAAAGTTTACGACTCAACGTCGTAGCGGCCGCGGATACAAACAGAATAGAAGCATCAAATATTAATGCGAGTGCATCCCTCTTTCATCCTCCCTCGCCACTTCGCTCCTTTCAGATGCGTAAATAAATACAACGCCATTCAATAATACATACGATTCAACCGACGCAGAATCTATTTAAATTTTATAACATTCTTCTTTTTTTTAAGTCGCAGATTTAATTAAAAGTTAGTAAAAAATTAACAGAAACTGCAGTGTAAGTTTTTTTATGTTGATCACCGTTTTATTCATATTACATTAAAAAAAGAGTACGTAATTTAAACTGCAGAAAGCAGTAGAATAATAGATACTGAGATTATGACTTGCAATTTAGTAACTATGTGCGGGCGTTTTCCATTTTCGTCTTCTAAGCCTCATGTAGTTGGTAGTTCCCACTTAAGTCTACCTGAGGGTGAAAGTTCTGCACAAGTAAATTGCAATTGATATAGTATGTACTAGAGTGCATCCCCTAAGGGACAATTTCAGTCTCCCCTACTGTTTATTTACTTTTCTTGCGTTCAAGGGCCATGAACGAGACAGGAAAGCATTTGAGGTGAATACACTGCAACTGCGATTTCAAACGCAAAGGAAAATGCAACGTAAAACCTATAAATACAGTCAACAAAACTGTTTCCAAAAGATTTTGAATCTTTTCACAGGGACATAAGATTCGAAACGTCTTTGCACATGATTGTACACAATAGTGGCATCCTTCCTCGTATGATTCTTTTTAAAATAATCTTTTGTAATGCCTTATAAATCTTTAAATTACTTTTACCATACGTCTCGTAATTAATCCATACAAAAATTCAATTTACAAATTATCAGTATCGTAAAATCGGTTTATTTATTCTGTTCGTGAAATGTCAGTTCACATTTCATTTAGCGCGAATTGCAAATGCTATTTTCATCAAAGCGAAATTGAAATTAATCGAATAGCAGAGATAAGCGTTATGACAGAAATAACTGTTGCAATACGAGTATATCTGCATTCTATTACTTGTATGATTCCAGTATTTGAAACACAAGACAACACTGTTGTAAGCTCATCGAGTTTTATATGCAAGTAGAATCGGTTAACTTTTTCCAGCACGTAAAGAAAGCTTAAGATTTACATCTACTATAATCATAGAAATTCTGGACATTCTGTGGACATTTCCCTGATAATTTATAGTCAATATAGGTTATTTCTTTTAGTTAAAACAAATAAAATTAAACAGTCTTGAAAGATAGTTGTTTAAATTTATTGAAAATTAAAATTGGTAGTTAATTATTATCGTCCATTTATTTTTATGAAAAGTATTACTGGTTATTTTGTAATATAATTAATAAATGAAGTAAACAATTCATGTCTAATAAGCTGAGAATTTGTAGCATACCTTAACAACATTATTCGCATTTCACGGACATTCGGTATACATTCCGTGCAGTACTCAAATAACGTCCGCTTGTTTTGACACTAAACTCATCGATGCATTCCTACATTGCATATCATAAACCAACTGGATTTATTGGAGAATATTAATACATACTATCAATTGTTGTTCTAACATTAATGGAATCGTAGATTTTAATAACTAGTTCAATATAATTCTGTAAATCGTACTTCTTACTTCTTACATATATTATAAATGCGAAAGTTTAGATGGATGGATGGATGTTAGAGTTTGTAGCCAAAACGGTTAAACGGATCTGGATAAAATTTGGCATAGATATAGGACATAGTCTGGAAGTACACATAGGCTAATTACTTTTGTTTTTTTTTTAATTCCACGTGGTCGGAGTCGCGGGAAAAAGCTAGTAGTAAATAAAAGGGACCTTCGTGAGAAATAATATCTGACCTTTAATTTAATTAAATGCTCTCATATGTAATTTTTAAATTAATGTTCCATAAATATGGTTCTTCAATATTTTTCGATTAATGTTTTCAATTATATTTAGCCTAAAATGTGATAGTTGGTGTATCGTCCCCTCTTTACATTTATATGTTTATTTTAAAGAAGTACCTTCGTCAAGTCACGTCCATCAAACAAATAAAAATTCTGTACCATACACCGCCGCTTTTCCGCAGACCGATTTGTCAATTGTCAATAAGTATGACTAGCAAATGGGACCTTGCCTTGAAAGTTGTAAACATTGAACACGTTACGTATAATATTCTCTAAGAATTATACATTTACAAGTTGAAAAAAATGAGTCTCAATTGACCATATCATTTTACTTTTTATTAACCGACTTCAAAAAGGAGGAGGTTCTCAATTCGTCTGTATATTTTTTTTTATGTGTGTTACGGCATAATTTTTTTGCCCTCATAATTATCAATCTAAACATAAATTACTTAGATATTAATGATTTTCTCTAGCCTTAGGTGATAATCATTGATATAAAACAGATATTTCCAAACTACCACTACATAGTAAATTGTACGTAATAATTCGGATAAACGGCATACCTCGCGCTTTCCCTCTTCCATAATGTCCATACAAAAGACCGCAACCGAACAATGGTGATTGTCCGTAAAATACGAGTAAAGTACCAGGCGATCAGAAGCAATACAACAATAATGAAGACATTGCAAAGGTGTCTCGTAGAGGCGAACAATGGCAACGCGCCTATTCGATTTCTTTTTTTCTCTATCAATTCCATTCGGAACGTAAAAGCTTAATGAATTTTCTTAATAATAATATTAGGACAATAAGGACGTGCCTGTCAGAAGAAAAATTCTATACATTTTATTATCAACGTTTCTTATTATATCGCCTTCTCATTAATATTTTGATAAGATAAAGGTTCCATTGTTATTATGTTTGACATAAAAACAATTTTAATGAAAGCTTATCAATATAGTTTTTTTCTGAAACCGTCATAGTACTATATTACAATTAAACACTGACTGAACTGTATGTAACTCGAAAAGTTAAAGAATTAGGTGAATAGTTTATTATAACTAAAACGGAAATGTAAAATGCAACAAATGGCGTGTGTCAAGGACGTAGCGGATGCAGAAAAATAACACTCTCCTCTACATACGATCAAAGAGCCGCTGCCACGTGTTATCGCTTAACAAGCCGCGTCATCGACTTTAAAGATCGCCTTTCCCAGAAAATGAACTTATGTTTTTACCTTTTTACTTTCACCTTTACCATCAGTGGGGTAACTAACCAGATAAAATCGAATAAAGATAGGACAAATCTGCCACAGTTTTATAGCGACAAAGTAATTAATTCAGCCGACAAAAACAACGTATAATAAAGTTATGATACAGCTACGTCCTCATTACCATGGATTCTTGCCAGAAATACGACATCCAGAGATATCAGCGCGAAACTTCTAATTATAAAAAATACGTTTATAATGCGTATAATCTCGATAGACAGAAAATTTTGTATTTACTGATACATTTTCGAAACAGCAATCAAATTAAATATATCAATTTTATAAATTGAAATAGCACTCAAAGTTATTTCAATAACAACTACAATATTGACATGTACCACAACTGACTTAATTGCATTGACCTCAAAAAGGCTAAACGAGTGCAGTGTACAACCGGCCAGCAATGCTTCTAAAATTACCACATTCATTAGTTTATCTTGAGACGTGACGCCTATTATTTTATCATAAGTGTTTTTGTAGTTGAATCGTCACTAGTTGCCACTGTATAATTAAGGAACATTTGATGCGCTACCAAACGCACGTATATCGACATGTCGTTAACGATGTCCCCAATAACGGATTAGTCACTCAAATACATCTTTATTTCGTAATTATCTACCAAGAATCTGAATTCTAGCAAAACTAATGGGTTTACCTAATATTTGCAAAGGCTGTATTGCGTAGAATTCAGTATTTAAAATTCATTGAAACACCGTTTGATCATTACCCATTGGTAAGCGTATTCCGATAAGGTCATCGTACTCTTTGTTTCATCGTAATGATTAAAAAAGTTTTTAAAAAATTGTTCAATTTCATGGCGTATTTTGTACCGCTATTTTGTCCGATTTGAATTTTATATATTAAAAGAAGCTTAAAACAAAAATGGCGGACTACTTTTCTAGTAAAACTCAAGCACCTTCTTGATCACATTTACACTAGATACTTGGCAGCTCTTAGTTTTATAAACTTACAGGAATTCGAAATATAATACTTAAACGCATTTTGAAAGAATAAAACCATATTGCAATTTAGCTGTACTCGAAATTCTTTGATTTCCTTTATCATTTGTACTTCTAATCATGCATCTATGCATCAAACTTTTTTTAGAAATAAATTCTCAAGTTATTTTTAAAAATTGTTTCAAACTATTTCCTGTTAACTGTTACATCTGCGTCGTATCATATTTCTTGCAATTCAAATAAAATTTAGCCGCCCCTTCACTCGTAGTTACTAAGTACAACATAAGGCATATCGATGGAGTATGGCTATAGTTCCAAGAATCAATTCCTTGTAATGACTCGCCCTGCATCGGCCGTTCCTATAACTAATTTCACTAATGGCGGGACCGTTGACATCAAGTGCATTCACTTCAATCTATATTCATTGTCTATCGTTACTATGTAAGGTACCATACATTCTTATACTTATGTACTTCTAAATGAAGAGTTCTTAAGGTTTAGGTACCTACTGATTCAGAATGTACTGAAGATCTTTACAGTGACAATAATAGTTTATTTTCATTTTATTACGATTACAAGTATGAATTTAATTTCGGAAAATATTGTAATAGCGATTCCAAAGCCTTAACAAAGTGGGACAACGACCTAACCCACATATTATTTAAAATTATTCCAGGATATACATATTTTAAGGCCGATGTGATAATGTTTACTCATTTAATGGCTAAAGAAAGACGCTATGGGTATGTCGCATCTTGCGCAATATGTGCTCGGTCTCAGATCCGTGAGATAACGTTCACATCCGGTTAAATATGAAATGGTTTTAGAGTTCATGTGTTATGGAAAGGTTTTTGAATTAAATTTTTATTTTTAATTAGTTGTTCATCACACTGGACACTATCGAATTAAGGGTTAAAGTAATTAAAAAGTTTTAAATATAACAATCTCGTACTTCAAAATGCAATCTAAATCATTGCAGCACAGACAATAAAACACAAATTCATTGTACGAATCGTACTCTATTCGTAAAGGGACACTATAATGCGGAAGTGACTGGGTGATGTCCTGCCCCAAGCGGAATTTATAATGATCTCATCCATCATATGAAAGGGAAAAGTGCTACCGTGTGCATCGTGATTACAGCTACGCTATAATTTAAGACAGGTTTTCATTTCATTAATATTTTATAGCCAATGTTTATCAATCTAATAGGTATTAGTCATAGTTCAGTACTTACATACATTTAGAGCGTGTGCACACCTGAAACTAATCTATCGCACAACTGTTTAGTCTTGCTTTGATTCCTATGAACTTATATGGAGATGGGCACACTACTCGATTTTTAGTCATGCAACTAAACAGTTGAGCTGTGAAACAATCGACAAACGCACAACTGTTGTGCGATAGTTTAGTCAAAGGTGTGCGCCCGCATTTACTCTTACTCCTATCCCACAGTACGTATAACTTAAATAATTATTGTATTTAGTGATAGAAACTAATAAACTACACACATTTTATGTCAATTCTGACACGTCGTAATTAGTTTTGTTATTACTTCTTGAATATAATGAAACGAAAGTGATAACTGTTAATAAAGAACTTGGCATATCATTAAAGTGTAATTTGCAAAACATTTGAATCTCTATTCATACCATATTAATTGTCACAATTGAAAGAAGTGTTGAATCATTGTATGCAATGCGTACTGTACTTTTGCTACGCTCGCTATTACGACATATTATGTCAACATTATTGTAATCTATCTGTTTGTATCCAACGTGGGAGATTGCCGTATAAATTGAACGGCATTGTTTACTATATTTTCAATGCTTTATAACAAAAAAAATAAAAAAGAAACATACAGACGAATATACATTAAAATAAACGTTAAGTTACTTGCATTAATAAAATCAGCAATATTTAACAGTACATATTGTTTTTAATGTTTTAAAAAGACTAGATACAACTATGTGACTATAATTTAGAGTAGGGTGGATTAACACAACTGCAAGATTTTAAATAAGATTAGATACTAAAGTCAATCCTTATTCTTCAACATGTGAACGTTCATCAGATATTGCAAATAATTATAATTATTTGATAACGGTATGAGATTCATTACAAAGTGCATTTCATTAAATTCGTACATTGTTAAGTGCAGTTGCACTGCAGACGTGAACTAGTAATTGTTTTGTAACAAGCTCGTATCGTGTCCGAGCGCAATGACCTTCAGCATCACATGACACAAATTAAATAATCACTTTTTATTTATAAATCGATTTGTGGAATTTGTGCAACAAAATCCCTTATGTGTTAACAAAAACTTCGTTGTTTTACTGACATCGGTAGATTTTTACACGCAGAAAAAAAATACATTATAAAATTTGGTTTCCATGCTGTTGGAAATTGTATGTTTTGGTACCCGTACATTTTAGGTAAATCAAAATTGTTTAATTATTTTCAGCCTAAAATACTACTGGATTGATTTTAAATAATATTTTTTATCCGTTCATTTGTTTTCCCGATTTAAATAAAATAAAGACTCATCTTGAAGATGATAAGAATGCTGCAAAAAGCCTGCCAGGATTAGAAAAAAATGTTTCCACGGAAATAAAACAGCATGAATTCTTCAACCGATTCGTTGCGGAGTTTTTATCGCAAGGCAACATTAATGACTCTAATACACCATGAAGGCAACTGCTGTTTCATACCGCAAATGCGTACATCGGTAAATGTACACCACGAATAACTAACGATTTTATTTACTTACCCTTTGGAAATTCTATTTTATTCGCGAAGATCTTACTTACCTGGAATGGTTATAAGAAATCTATACTTCTATATCTATACTAATAATATAAAGAGCAAAGATTTGTATGTATTGGAATAACTCAAAAACTAAAGTCCTATTTCAAAATCACCATTAAAAAGCTTCTTAATTGAGTAGGCTATATTTTTCCTTTTTTTTTTAACTCCACGAGGACAAAGTTGCGAGCAACAGCCAGTATGATATACATTTCAACTACGCTAATATATTTTCTGCTACTTTCATAAATTCACAGCTAGTATGTTAACTCGAAATAATCATCACTCACTTTACGAGTATAGTCTATACAAAGTAATTTGCATAGATAACATTTTAATACCGACTTTATAGTGGTCTTAGTGTGAAGGGATTTTAAAATGATATGCGGTCGAATAAGTCGATAGTTAAGTCCCACACCGGCGCCGGCGCCAGTTGACATTCTTGCCACATCGGCGAGCAACTTTCATGAATAGTTAGCGGACTACATTGATACTGCTTTGTTGCATACTTGCTTTGTTTACATTTATGAAGAAAAAATATTATTATATTATAGTAATCTATCACTAATGCTATGTTCCTGATGTTTCTATTTATTTTATCATAAGCTTTCGGCCGCGATTCCGTCCGAGTGGAATTAAAAAAAAACGGAAGTAACCTATGTGTTCTTAGAGACTATCCTCTGCATCTGTGCCAAATTTCGTCGAAATCTGTTTAGGCTACAAACTATAACAAACATCCATCCATTCATCCATCTAAACTTTCACATTTATAATATGTATTAGTAAGATAAGATTACTTAGTGATTCATTAGTGTTATGTTGGACTAAATTTCAAAGAAGTAAAACTCAATTTACGTAGTACGGAAACGAATTTCATGAAGTTATCGAACCAAAAACACTAACGAATGGTTAAAAGTAGCTAGAAAACTGGCCATAAGTCTTAGAAATAATACCATAACCAATACAGCATCTTTTACTAATAATTCGCTGAGTAACAATTCCTTTCCTAACCAATGCTCTTCTTTTTCGACTTTGTGTGAAAAATCAAATTAATTTTCAAACAAAGGACAGTCGCAGTAACCAAGAGATATATTCTATTCCAATAGATCACTGTCTCATCAAGTAGGTCACGTTACTTAAGACGACAATAGGCTATGTAACAAAGATAATTGATTCAAATTCAGTGTCATTTGCGAGCGCTCGTGCTGTAACAGTAGAGAGAGAGAGAGAGAGAGAGAGAAATAGAATAGATATTTAAACTAACACCGGAAGGTAAAGAGTGTCTATATACTTTTGGACCTCCGACAGCGATTTAAAATATTTGAAAACATTCAATGAAAGTGAAGATTTATTGGCTTTTGAACTGTTATAGGCTATAAAATTCGTAAACCTTTAAAAACGTATTACCGACGTACGGCACGTGCCGCAATTGCACTTCTTCTAAAAACGGCAGGATTAAAAATAAATCGGTTAAGGCGACAGTCTCTTAAAAATTGCAAAGAAAATTACTAATACCTAGTTGCAGTTAACTTTCAATCAGTTAATGGGGTTTGGTAGTAATCGGTAGTTACTCTACGGGTCATTGTTGTTCTTTATAACCGTTAACCTTATGAGATTCACGTATACTCAAATCAATAGTAGGAAATAGTTTACGTTTATGTTTAGCGCTTATCGTATGACTTTTGCTCTCATAAAAGCTTATCATTTAATAAACTATTTTCTTTATATTCCTCGTGCGGTGGAGTCATAATGAGAATCAAGGCTGAGCGATGACATTACCTGTGTTTAAAGCCAATCTTAGGTCATGATTGTAAAAGTTGAATCGTAGGATTTTATAGCTTTAGCAATTTTCTAATAAGAATTTAAGCTTACTAATACGAGTATAATGAATGCGAAAGTTTAGATGGATGGATGGATGTTTGTTAGAGTTTGTAGCCTAAACTGCTGAACACATCTCGATGAAATTTTGCATGGTTGTAGAGGACAGTCTGGCACACACAGGCTACTTACTTTTGTTTTTTTTTTTTATTCCACGCGAACGGAGTCGCGGGCTAAAGATAGTTCAATATATATTTTTTTTAACTTCAATATTTACGATACTTATCCTATGTGATACTTTTGTTTCATTAACTAACACATAACAAATTGAACTAATAATCATTTACGAAAGACACCATTAAAAAAATTGTTTATAAACAGATATAAACTAATTCGTCTTTGTATAACAAACAAATTATTTATGGTATGACATAGAAAAGAAACATTACACGATAGACCAAACACACAATAAGGTCCTTGTACACGCTTGTTTCGTTTTATCGGTGTAGATTTGCACACAATGTTTAGAAACATACGGCGAACACGTTGTGTGTCACGCTTCGTGCTCTACAATAATACTGTTACACAAATACCTATCCCAAATGTCATACTTTTATTATTTTTTTCCAGCCGGTTTTGCGTTAATCTAAGACATTTCCTTAAAAGCCTTGAGGAATAACTGGCCAAAAACCGTGGCAATTTTTTATGAAATTTAGTTTATAATTAAAGCTTTAGGTGAATACAGCCAAAAGACGTTTCTACCGGAAAGTGTTATCGAAATTTTAATAACATAATATGTATTATTATATCATTCAAACAAATTAATTTAATATGTGCAATGTGCAAAGCTAGTCTTCATATGTTTAGGTTGCTACATGCGTTCTCTACACACATTAAGTAATTAGCATTATGTATTATAATATTAATTTACCACTAATATTCATATAAACCGAGCAATGTTTATTTAAGACATTGCAAATATCGGTTTGTTTGAATACTAATTCACTAAAGCTACGCCATTTTTTAGGCAAAATAACCTATCGACTCGTTGAACAAATATCATTTTTAAAAATCATAAGCCGCGCATTTCATATACTACTAACAATTCTTCTAATGAATTTATTGCCTTTTTAAGACATTAATTGTGTGATCAGACGTTAATAATGACGTTTTATAAAATAAGTAAAATCAGAAAGTACGCGCAACAAACGTTATTAATTTGCACTGGTTTCGCAGCCGTCGTACAAACATGGTTAAACGGAACTTATATGTGGCCCGCCGTGGCTACACGCAAGGGCGACAACAACCATTTAAGTACATTTATAACGTCATAAATTTATCATTATTTATTTACTGGTATTGATTTTATACGTCCACTTAATAAGACAGTACCATAGTTATCTTTAAAATATCCATTAATAGAAATTAAATATTTTAACCAATATTTAGTATCTCATAAATCTTGAATCCTAATTTATGTTGTAGATTAGGTATAATAAATGGATACTCCATTTGAAGAGTCGATTATAATGATGATAGTTGAATCGCATTGTTCCAGAAATTATCTCGATTCATCGTTATATTGTGTGCAATGAATACCTGGCCGGCTGTAGTCAGATTCTCGGGAGCCGGTCGTCCGAGACGTCCAATGTTTATCGTCCATACAGACCAATATTGACATTCTCTTTGTCTACTAACTGACGGCTAATCTCTTTGTAGTGGATTCTCTTTTGTGTTTTGTTATACGTCGCTATTTATGGCTTTCTGATTTTTACTTCAGCCCTTATACAATCATCGTATATCTCGAAGGTAAACATGACTAGGCATTTTTAATCGAGGTTTATAAGTATTTATAAGAAAAATAATAAAAAAGTAAACTGATTCAAGTTGTCAGTGTAAGGTTTCGTTGTTATTACCAGAAAAACGAAAGATATGATTGGGAATAACTAAATTCTATATCGGATAATAATTATTTACTAATTGTTCTGGTCATTTTCAAATAATGTTACCAAGTAAAAAATATAAGTGGGACTAGAAGCAATTTATATGCGTTTCGTCTTATGCCTGGTTGCCAAAGGACTTCTCTTTTTCCATACCTTCCTATTTGATTGCCTTGCCTATATTTTTACCCTATTAAAGGCCTGACAATGCAAATCGTATCCCATCACAAGAACCACGCTCTTTTGCCATCTTCCATAAAACTTTCTTTATACATAAAAGTACAAACATCGATAAAATAAACAGTTGTTTAATTATCGATCACATACTCATATGAGAATTTTCTTCTCTAGCACTGGTTAGTTTGGGCCGGCGTGTGGGCTCGGCCGGTCCACTTTCATGGTTTGTATGCCATTGAGACGCATCCACAATGTTGCACCGCCACATTCTGCGAGACGCACATCACATATATTACTAGAAAGTTCTCCCTATGAATTATGTCTGTAGGACACCAGACAGAAACGTGGAAATCAGTTTTAAATTTTCGCCAAACCTAAACCAACCTCGGAACACAAAGGTCTTAAGTCTATGTACTAAAAGCTATGAATACGAAATTTAATCAGAATTACAATAAATAAAACAATTTGAATAATCTTATAAGTAAAGAATTTGAATTGAGTAAGCAACATTCTGTTATTTGAATAACAAACACGAGCTGCCTTTTACTAAATCAAGTCGGTCGACGGTCGTATATGTTTTTGCCCAAATATGCTTCCAGAACTTTCTTAATTTAGGTACTGTGAAACTTTAAATCGTATCCCAAATGCCATTTATTCTAAATCAGAATATAAATTAAATTACATCGCCTTTGGAGGATTAAACTTCTGCCTACTGTTATTGTATAAATTCTATTTGTAAATAGTTTTATACGAGTAACTAACTTTACAACATTCTCTTTAAGAAGACATCGCAAACATTTGATTCGAGTATCCAGAATATCCTAGATAATTTATTTCAATTTCAAATAAAACTTTAGTGGTGCTGGTTCAAAACAAGATGTAGTTTAACATAATTACGATATTATATCTACATACTCATATTTCTAGGCCCATAGACAACAGGACCTCCCCGGAGACGGACCAATATAAGCAATCACGCGATTCGTTTAAAATAAAAATCATGAACACGACATAATCTTCGATAATTATCTGACTAGTGACTTCAGTACTGGCTGCTAGACCTATATAAGCATTTTATAAGAATAGCTTGTTTTTTTTTATTTATAAAAATATTAGTAGATTTTTGTTAATTTACTAATATTTCCTTTAACCATTCCAACTAAGCTCTATTTCTATTTAATTTCTTTCGATTTTTGCTGTAAATGTGTCTAAACCTGTACTATATAGTATCTATGAAAAATCATTATCGTTAAGCTGACTATTTTAATTAATGCTCTTATTTCCTGGTTGCAGGTCTGGGCCGGGCGACTGCCGACGCCCGTTATAATGTGACCGGCGCACGACAACGCGCGTCTCTCCTCAAGGTAAGCCTATCACTTACATGTTATTATTTACGCACAAATATTTATATTGACGGTGTTCTCACTGCTCGAATGCCCTCATAATTTATTAAAAAAATCAAGATACATCGTTCATAATAAAAATCTTTCCTGAACAAGATAATTGCTATTCTAATCATGTTCGAAGTAACTTTTAAGTTCTTAATGTTTTTTAATAAACTCATGACTTCTACAAATTGAAACAGAATAGTACTCTTAAGATTGATTATGTATTTAGTCGATTATCCTTAACCTTAATATTCGACGATTTATAACTTGAGACATGCAATGTTAACATTTATATCACACTTGTAATTTTATTAAATGTTTTGGGTGCTATTAATTATATTGATAGTAATAAAAACAGTTCGATTGAAGGACATATAAACAACTTGCGACATATAAATACAAACTTGTTAACAATCTTATCCTTCGCATCATCTATTTATTCGCCTATAATTGAAGTTTATTAAGAACTGATTCACACTATAACTATAGACCATAAATATACACAACAATAACTACATAGAATACCAATTCGTAAAGCGAACTTCAATGTAACCGCTTTCGTCAAATCCAGACGTCCTCAGACATGCCGAAAGTTTTCACGGTCTTGCAAGTGTAATGACATCAACCAAAATTGTACCAGTAAAATTATCGAACAAGCATTGAGATAAATTCGTCGCTAAAACAAGTCCCGCAGTGATCAGGTAACCTTTAAAGGTCTGATTGTTCGAGCTCGCCGCTGGGCGCGCCGCGCGTGGCCATGAAGCCGCGGTCAACGAAATCTCTCACTTGTATTTTGTATAACATACTTTTTCAATCATATCGTACTCAATATGTCTATATTAATTGATTTCATTTTACTTTACGCAAAATCCTTGCCAAACCAATCGTTGATTGTTGCTCAAGGAAATATGAAACTCACTAACCTCTTGAGGTAACGACTTATTTTCGAAAAAGGATTGTTAACTTAAGTCTTTTAAGAAAGTCGTACCATCAGTCAATGAAGGTTTAGTGATCGGTTGAACGTAGGACATGAATTACCATTGGACCAGTTACATTCATGCGCTAATTGACAACGTCTAGCCAGCCGTTTGGAAACGCATCCATAATTTGAGTGTAAATTGAACGGACCCCAAGAAATTATCGACTCTAGCAACAATTTCCTGTTCGACACTCTGGAGTTAATATGTTTCATCAATATTTGATCTCCTAGCAGTGGAATTAGTTTTAGCTGGTTTGTACAATTTAAGATACCCCATTTTTTTAATTCTATGTGGAGTAATAGTTCACTTTAGAAAACACATGCCTGAAAATTGTACAGAATTGGTATTTTGAACTTGTACGCCAGATTTTGAATTGGTGGCCAATCAACAATGTGAAACTTAATGCAATTAAAAGATAAAATTCTTGTTGTTACCACGCCCATTTTGTTAAGAACTTATCGAGATAAATTTTTCACATTTGACAAGGATAGAAAGCTGCAAAGTGTGTCTTCGATGTAGACAAATAAATGTTTATACAGCGTCTCACAATGCTAAACAGCCGTAGTAAAAAATTTTTTGATACTTCATCAATCGAATCTCTATTAGTGACGACCGTGACGACCGAAAAGTAAAGATGTCTCGGCACATGTTTCACTCTTTAGGGTCACAATATTTTCTATAATTTTAGGACAATCATGTATGTAAGTCCTAGTATACACTTGATGAATATTTGTTGGGTGTATGTAACTGAATATACATATCGAATTTTCTTCTAGATTACACTTGCAAAAAGTTTTGCACATGTAATCTAGAAGAGAATGCACTGAAAATGGACATCTCTCTCTTTTAGACATACACCTATCTCACCGCTAAATCAATTTGTCGAAATTGACATTCCCATCCATTTATCAGAAAGTTAGATGTTCAGCACCGAACTCGTAATATGCGAACATTTTGATTGACTTGTAATTTATTATCCTAAAAGGTACTAAAGCTTGGTGAAATTAGTCTAGTCAGTAGGTCGGCGGTCGCTGTTAGTAATCAATGGCACACTTACCCAAGCGAGTGACAAAACGTGCAGCTGCGGGGAACCGAATCATTATTGTTAATATTAAAAACATACGAAGCGGTCGAACCAGATCAGAACCAGTACAAACTTAACAAACGAGGCAAATTTAGTAACATGTTTAAGTTTAATTAAACTTAATAAAAACTTGTATATGAAAGTCTTGACCGTGCACCAAATAAAGTTTCTTTTGGTAACAATTTTAATTTAATACAAATACTGTACCTTTTTATCAAAACCGGATAAACGTCGAGAATCGATGGTAATTAATGCTATATATTCATTTATGTCCTTTTCAACGACTTATGATTCTACACACCTTTTAGCCTAATATAAAATAGATCAAAAACATCTGATATATCGCACTTTAGCTTGCAATTATATATTTGTAAGATATATGTATAAACATATTGCACAGTTCATCGTAATTATAACAACGCTCGCTGTACTTGTGGGCATTATGATTTATGTAAAAAGTATACTCGAACGGGATTGCCAGACATCACTTACATATCTTAATAATATTTCCCAAGACAACAGCAATGACTCATGTAGAAAGCAAAACCAACAACATTCTTTTTAAATTATATTCTCTCGGAAACATATGATACATACTTATTAAGTTGATATTTTACAAAATTATGTCATATTTCGTATGTAAGAGAAATAAGAGAAATGTCTACACATGTGTGAAATCATCACAAATTGTAAACATGCTAAAAGTATTGTTAACTTCCTATGGCCATGAATGTATAAATGCACTGCCAATTTGCATTGCCAATCTATTTATGAATTTATTTGAGTTACGCAAAATATAACATAAAAATGAACATTATGAAAAGTTTCAACCGTACAAAAATTTGCATTGTAAAATATGGAACGTATTTTTCAACTTGTCACTATTAAAAAACATAGTTTCTTAACAAAATTATCGTGTTTTCTACCAAGTATTGACAAACTCATCACTACAAGTAGTTCCCAGAGCAGCCTTACTGTGTCAATAAGCGATGTCCTGAGCTAGACTCGAGCCTCGCACGGTAGTTACCTAATATGCAAATCTGCCCGACATCGTGCCTGTCCAGTTAGCGGGCAACACTTTCTCGACGCGGACACTTTATTACCATACAATGGCAATAGGCTTTATTGCCGCCGATGCCAACAGTACACGCACGAACGACCGTCCTCTAAAGACATGTAAAATCATAATCACTACTGGCAACAATAAACTTGGAGTGGTACCAACGCACGAACCGCTTACTGTACTTTATTACCTTGCATTCTATACTTGTCACAATGTAATAGCCCTATTTAACAGCTAAGCAAAACAAAGGAATCCGAATCATACTGAAAACGTACATAAACAGCAAAGTTTTGATTTGGAAGCGATCAAAGTCATAACACTATAAACTTTAAATCGATTCCTTGGCAATCGGATAACATAACAGCTGTAAAATGGGCGATAACAATCCTACTCCTACATATATATTTTTTACAAGAGCGAGTCACCCCACGTATTCATTATCACATCCCACCTGCGGCCGGGGTGCCGGCGACGGAGCCCGACCGTGACTGTAGAAAGTTGGGAATGCACGATCCCCTACTTGCTCAACGTGTCGATTCACGCACTCGTATTAATTAAAGGAAACAGATACGCATCTCAGATATGTATGCACGTTAAGGAGGATAAGTCGGCGCTGCTGCTAGCTGTAGACTCAATTAACGGAGCCCTTATCATTGCTTTGATGAAGATTCAAGCTGCAAGCCGTGGCGCCGAATATTCTCAGAAGCACTCGACACGGCTCGAGTTGAAAGCTATATTTGTGTGCAACCCTGCGCTCGCACCTCTGTTCCGCGACTGTCGTCTCGCTCACGCATGCATGTCAAGGTAGGGTTCAACATTCGAGGATTTAGTACGCGCCGATAATAATACGTCGAAACGGAACATTCGAAGCGGTGTCTTGTGGATTTGTTTTATATAAACGTGAACGATTTCATTGGGTCAGATTCTAATCAAACGTGAGATCCGAACTAAATGATCGAATTTACGATAAATATCAATCGATTCAATATTAAGTTGTTGGTAAACTTTTGATGAACTCATACTAAGCAAGCTTAAAATTGCCAAAAGCTGCCGCGTGTTCATATCGGGCTGGGCGGCGGCGGCGGCTGGAGATCATTGCCAGATGCCGGCGATAGATCGCGACTCACGACGGGGTCAACAGCCACTGCCCTTGTTTCGCAAATTAAAATATTTACGCGATCATACAATAAGCAACGTCGCCTCGCTCATGACTAGGTTCAAGGGAACGAACAATGTTGACAGGCGGATATATTGTTATTACACAATGAGCCATGTCGTAACATACTTACGATCATCGCGACTGTATTACCGTTCAACAATAGCCGGCATACAGTTTGACCCCAAAACATTCAACAAAAAGTTTGCGAGTATCTTATTTTTACCAATACAATAGAAGACATGTTAAGGGGAGGGACTACGTACCATGTCATCATATTAAAATTAACAATGCGCACATACAGCTTATTGCAGGCAAATTATTTTTACTTCCTGTGGTTAACATTGTACATAAATGGTTTTTAATATTTACCAAATGTATAGATAACTTTAATCAAGCGATATAAATCATTTCTTTAGCTCGTTGGTTGCTTTCACTTTCCTGATGTTAATAAGACTTCAAGGTCAGGTTTACCTACTTATCAATTTTATTTTTATTAAAGTATCTCTTAAATCAAGCTGTAACGATTCATTTATACATATATCATTTAACTTTTCGTTCAATTAGAAGGAAAGATATCCCTTTCTATTACGACTAATTGATTTAGATTGATTTTTTTTGGTGGTAGTGTTAGCACATATTCTACTTCGATCAATCTATTACTGAGTAACAAAATCTTTTTATTAATCAGTTTCTCAATCAAATTGTTTTGGTGGATACGTTTGATGTAACAAAACAATTCAACCAATACACACTTCATGTAACGATTGCTTGTATTTCTTTTATGAAAGTACAATTACTTAACCATTCTTTCACTAATGTAAGTAGGCGTCGTTGAATTCAAATCAGCGATGCATAGAAATTGAAAGTAGATATAATAAAGGTCTACATATCAAAAAATGCACACGTTCCCTTACCGACGCTGGCTTCGGATGAATGAGCTATTGAGTTAATGGATAAGGCCGAACCTTGATCTAATTGACAGTGACAATTCTAGATCATAGTCGATCTGTCACCTATCTCCTTGAGAACATGCAAAGATATATTGCAGATAGTCCAGTTTAAAGTACACTTTTTATTGCAATGTCCACGATTCATCCATAATTAATTAACACTGATCAGTAAGAAATGTGAACAAATTATAAAAACTATTGCAAAATTCTGTGATCACAAAACAAAAGAGTTAAGTAAGATACCAGCTAAATTAGCTAGAGAAAATGAATGTTTTGTTTTGAAGATAATGGTTTTATTTGTAAACATAAAATCACCAGCTGTTTTTCTCCCTCCATGTCGTATCTGTCGCACGGAGTTCACATCTGCATTATCACTTCCGCAGTTTATATCTATAGCAAAGTTTCCACTTTGCAACACATGTTAGAATTTTATTCTACGCACTTCTAAACACTAATAATAATACATATTTTTTTTATTATATTTGTCAGGTGTTTGCGATGTGGTACACGTGGACCGTGTTACTGCTGGTGTCCTGTGCGCTGGTCGCGGCGGAGGGCCAGGCGGAGGCCGCAGCGGGGGCGCAGACCGAGGCCCCGGTGACGGCGACGCCAGGGCCCACCGCGACGCCCCGCGCGCCACCCCGCTCGCCGCCCCGCACGCTCGACCGACAAGCCGCAGAGCTCGCCTGGCGATCCTGGCTGCAAAGCCCCGAGAGCGGCAATCCCAACGCCCCCGCGAGACGAATCACAACTAAATCCTTGTTCATCACTCCCCTCGTCTGCCCCAAAGGACAGCGACTCGATCGGAACGGCTGTGTTCAGGTAATTGCTATTTCCATTACAATGTGTATCTACGATTATACTTGATTTTCAGATATTAATGAAATTTAGATAAGCCATGTCTATGATGTAATATTGAAAATGCAAATAGACAAAGAGTTCAAAATAAATGGTGGCTGTCAACTACTGACCAGCCATTTCACTTAGCCTAAAATTATCGTAATCAAGCTGTAAAGGTACGAGTCGATTGGCGTAATTGTGTCAACTAAGATCGTTAATTTATGGTTTCTTACGATGAATGATGGGCCACGGCCTTAAACTCCCCTTGACTGCATAAACTTTTATTTCAGGCCAATGTATATAATTATTGTTAAATATTATTCTTTTTTTTTACAGGTAGTGACCGTCGACAAAAATGAACACGAACGCATCTTACTTGAACATCTAAATGCATTGTTCACATCGGCGCCTGGCGGTAGCGATGTGCAATACGACTACGGTGATGAAGAACCGGGCCCTCTGCAGCTCTCTATACCCATCGGTTATGATGCGCAAGCAGCTCCTCTGCAATCTCAAGATCAAGGCGACACGGTAAATGCTTTAAAATACTAAAGTACGACCAGAAAAGTTTACATTTTTCTCGTAACAATAAATCTTGTTTTACCCAACCATTCGTCGACTTATTACACAAGTCCATAACTTAAAAAAAATTACATATTAACATGCGTAATATATGTTTTCAGGGGCAGGACCTCAACTACGTGAAAATCGACAAAAAGGGCGATGATGCACAAACAAACGACGCCAGCATAGAAGCTGAATTAGAACTGCTGAAACTCCAACAAGGTCACAACAATACAACTGGTACTAAAGGCAACCACGTTGTAAGCCAAAACGCACTCACCAATTTCTTAGCTTACCACGAAAAACCAAAGCGTGACAGTCCTATGATCAATTCTAGTGAAATAGAAACTTTGAATTCCTCGGACGTCGGACAAAAGGAAGAAGTTTTTGGACATGTAGCTGTTGATCCCGTATTATACGATACTTCTTATCAAAATCAACAATTGCCAACAGAACACGAAATTGAATATTCTAGTGAAACATCATCGACTGACAGCCCATTAAATGCGCCCAACGATCCAACTATCGAAAGCAGCTCTACAATCTCTAATAATGCATCGAAACAAACAGACTCGCCAGAATTGAAGAAGGAAAATGCTAATTCTAAATTAAACCCAGAACATGATTACTCCGACATTGGCGAAGCGATAAAGATAATAAGCCGATTCGCTGAAGTTACTACTGACGACAATTTTGCTAAAGACAAAAGTAATTCCTCGAAAGAAGAAACTAGCAGCATTTTGGGTACTCGTACGAAACTTCAATACCGACGTAACAAACCAAAACCGGCAGAACCGGCGGAGGATACAGCGGTCAAGACCCAAGACCAGATATCGGATGACGAAAAACACCAACGAAACCATCCAACTAAAAATCTATACTTCAGGTATTCTTGGCCAAACCATTTACGTTCACCACAATCTGACTATCCTTTCAAAAATGTACAAGACTACTGGCCGGGACAGCGCCACATCGGAGGAGTTTACGCAATGCACGAGAATCCACGGCGACATCACCACACTTATCCCCATAATTATTTCCGACCACGCACGTATCCTTACACAGACTACTCTCAGCTGTACCCGAGGCTGCGTGAAAGCTACCCCGGACTTCATCGATACCCTCACCGAGTGGCGCGTCACGAGTCTAGTCCGATGCGACCCCACACCAATGATCAAGACCTATACACCTTACTCGGTCTCAGACATTGGTTCAGTGGCGAAGGCACTTCGAAGAGATAGGTCGCTTTCCCAACATCGTAGATAAAATTGACGTTACCCGACGACATATAATGGAAGCTATGGGAAAATGTTTAACTCAAATATTAACTCTCAAATAAACAATTGCATTTAAAATTAATATTTGTTAACAATTGTCAACTTAGAAACTTCGTGTCGTCTTCTTGTCCATAGCTTTCAATATATTAGCTTATTTATTTCAAAGCCAAATATTACAGTCATAGTTAATTATTTTCTTAGCTGTATAAGTTCTTGTAAATACTCTTCATATTAAGCGTTTAATTGCAACTAAAAATGTAATTGTTCTAATAGTATTATCGTTGTTTTGTATTATGTAAATTGTTGTATCAATAATTATTTAATTTATGTCTATTTTAACGATGTATATTTTTCTCGCTTTTTATATTTGTTGTTGTGAATTAGTCGAATGTACCTAATGCAAAAATGTGTTGTCGTATTTAGTTGTCGTACAAATGTAACCGGCGCGGGCTTGCCACAGATAATAATCGAAATGATTATTATTATAAAGTAGGTACTTACTTGTAGATAGAGCTGTGGACGCATACTTTTTTTACTTTTTCAATGTAGATATAGATAGGTTTGTATTCTATTAATTGAATTTTCAATACAATCAAAATCAATTTAGAATCATTCAACCCACCTACCTGCCTAGTATGAAAACTTTCTCAATGCAAGATATTTTTATAAGAAAACTTCTTGATTTAACAATTTTGCTTTAGATAAAAATCTTGCCAAATCTTATTATCAATGCATATAAACTTAATTATTACATATGTCTATGCAAAATAATGTCTTGTAATGCATATACTACTATGAATAATGAAATAATCTATGTAATGTTATTAAAATTAAATTCTTATTGAAACAAAAATAACTGAATAATTACCCATATAATGATCCCACCAAAGTTTAGTTTAAGTCTTTAGTATCTTATTACAATAAAATTATTTAATACTAATATGTAAGATGTATATCTAAGTGAATAAATATTTTCAGAGCAATCCTTAAAATATAGTATTCAAATACATACTAAATCATATTACTTAAATTTTGCGGAGATGAAACTAATATTTTAAAATAATATAACTATACAATCTAATCAAATCGATTTAAATATTTTTAAACCAGTGTATCACATGTAGTATTCTTAGCTTAAAAGATAAAATATTTTACTATCTCAGTCTGTTACTATTTTTGGATATGTCAGTTTCATAAAATAATTTTAATTATGTACATCTACTGATTCCTGAGTAAGAATTTTAAGCAACTAAACTATAACAACTATTGCAATTTTTAACTATTCTGTACAAATAGAATAAGTATTAACCATATCAATGTTGGAAACTTGTTCTTAACTAAAAAAATGTATTTTAAAAAACTTTTTCTGCATACTGATGAATACATAATCAAAAATATCAATGCCAGTATTTTATTGTAAATATAAATGTTATATTAAAACGATTGAAATGAAATCACATAATGTATTTTTATTTTACTCGCGAATAAAACACATTGATGCGTTTAGGATATTTTATTGGAAAAAAAACATTTTCTTACTAAGAGTATGAACTATTAGAGCTACACATGATAAACAACATTGTTCACATATATGAGATTCTCTGATCTTGCATATACATCAAGGCACAAGCTTAAAAATAACCCAAACATACAACACATACAAACATAATGTAAACAATTGTGATTTATAAAATTGTATGTCAATAAAAATAATTAAAACATTGGGTAATAATCAAGACCATGATATAATTTACAACCTGATTTTTTTTTTGCATAACACATTTTAATAGCCAGCTATACAATATAAAAAAATAAAAGAAATTAAATTATTTTCTAATATTTAGTGTCAACATTTTACAAAACTAAGTATTAACCTTACGAGTAAATATTTTGTACAAAATATCACAATGATACTCTAAATACTTAAGATATCTTGGTGACACAAAAATTTCACTAAATAGCCTTACGCTTAAAAATTTACTCTTTAGTGTGGCATTGCATTGTTGCACAATAACATATAAAATTCTACATTTGTATATAAATTTTCTACCTGAAGTATATGCAAGAACAGCTTGGATTTTATTGTAAAGAAGAGTATCGGAAATATTTACTGGGCTTTTTTGTTCAGAGTATAATCTCTATTTAACCACCCAGCCTCTTGTTACAAACTTAACATTGATACTTTGTCTTTTTGAATATATCATGAAATTACAACTTAATAATATGTAAGTACTATCGGAAACAAATATCCATCCAAATTTGAAAGTTTCCATTTTGTGATCTCATCTGAACTCATAAATTTGGATGCTGTGTTCCGGGACATGACTTAAAGTCAAAGATTGATACCTGAAAATTATTAAATACTCAATATGGCAACGTAAAATAAATTTATAAACATAAAAGAAACTTATAACAGTCATGAATAGACTCTTACCCCATACCTATTAACTATCACTTACAATTATAAAAACATTACAATTAACATTAGCTTACCATTCAGAACTTCTATGATAATAGTAACCCTCTATTGTGGCAGCAGACTTATGGAAGCATATGTAATAGAAACCAGCAAATGAAGCACCATTAATATCTTTGATTGTATGGTCAGGCACAAGAAAATGTTCTTTCCATCTCATAAATACATAATCAGCTTTTTCAAGTGTGTCATAGTCAAATGAATCTGAATTAAATGTCTTCAAATATGGTACAAAAAGGTCAAATTTACTCTGCAATTTAAACAACATGAAATTTATCAACACAAAATTTTATAGGATAAGTAATACAGTTAAAGTGCTATAAGACCAGATACATTTATTTATTTACTTATTTAGTTATTTATTTATTTCAACAAAATACAGTTTGATATAATTGTGTTGACACAGCTTGGTGCCATTTAACATTCAACAATACATATTATAGAGTAAATGGGATTGATATGACAAGTGTTCTAATTAGAACTTCCTACAATATCTTTTTTAAACAATGACTATGGTACAAAGTTTATATTTACATTAAGCTTACCCAATGTTTTCTATCAACATCCTCATCGGCGTCCCATTTTCTTGTGAGGAAGGGATATTTAGCCGATATAATTTCGCCATCAAAAAACGTGGTCAGTGTGGGAAATTCTTCTGTTAGCCCCTTAATCTTAAGATAGCCACAAAGATATGAATTTTCCTCATCAACATGCTGAAATAACAAAGAGTTATATAATTTAAGTCATCAAAACTTTTATCATCCTAACCACACTTTCGAATGTTTATCTTGTTATTTGTTTACAATAACATACATATTTCACCAGTTACTAACCTAAAAATTAGTTATATATATAACATCGAATAATAAAAAACAATCTCAAGAAACAGAAAAGCAGATTTTCTGTATTTGCGTATTTTGTTTTAAAATACTAACCTGTAAAACTACTTCGACTTCGTAAGAGTTTCCTTTGGATGCCTGATGACCGTGAAATTTTGATCCGTTATATAGTAATGACTTTGTTACACCGGGTTGCTTTGAGTTTGCAGGGGGAGGTGGAGTTATATCAACTTTAACTGGCATTATTTTCCATTAAAACGGTGACCTAACTTACACAAAATAAACTGTATGTAATGATGACAGATAATTTGACAACCACATTCACAAATATCTTTCTCCATTTTTCTTTGACAAGTTTAATTTTCATTAGATTCTACATGAAGATTTATCTGTATCCATATTGAAAGTATCTCAAAAATAAATTTTTATTTGATTTACCATTATTGACTTCACTGAAAAATATTTTTAACTTCTCAACAGCATATCCAAATACAAAGAATAACACATAAAAACTCAAAAATCATGAAGGGCTTTGAAGATTGGTTAGATTTTAATTTAACGTATTAAAATAAAACTAAATAAAACAGCAACAAGCGTAAAACTTAGGAAAATAGTTAAAAGAATGAAAATTCAGTGAAATCAGGTGCAATAATTTTATCTGGTATACGTCATCTACAAATCTATGGTATTAATATAATGGTAGGGTTTCATCGTTTCGTTGGTTTCGTTGACCGAACATCTTGTTTATAAATTGTTTTGTTTTGTAGTTTAATTTAACAAATGTTTTTATAATCGTTGCTGTAACATCATGATTTCTTATATAGTTGTGCAAAGCATAAGTATTACTAAGCGCCATATTTCTGTGTACCTTTTGTGATCAAAAAGCAATAGTCGCGATATTTTCTCACATAATTATGGTTAACTGACGTTACTCTGTGCATCCTCAATTATGGCAGAGCCAGGTTATTATCACGGCGATTATATTCGACACCCAGTCCTTTATGAACTTGGTATCAAATATGGAATTAAGACGGAATGTATTCCAGAAATAGCATTGCCGTCTAAGTTGGAGGAACTCAAGGATGTCATACGTAGAGAGATACGTAAAGAGTTGAAAATAAAAGAAGGCGCGGAGAAACTCCGTGAAGTGGCAACTGATCGAAAATCACTTTCTGACGTAGGAAATATTGTGAAAGAGGCTAATATAAAACTAAATGAACTCAAATCAGATTTATACGAACTGGAGTCCCAGTTACTTCTGTCCCGAGGTCAATCTACTCCAACATCTCCCGAAGACTTATCTTATGATGAAGAAATTATCCTGGCATCGGAGGCAGCGCAGCAGCAGCGGCAGCTGGGCGAGGGGACTGCAGACCGCAAACTGGCCTCACTGGAAAAACAGTTGAATATTGAACTAAAGGTAAAACAAGGTGCCGAAAATATGATTCAAAGCATAAGCAGTAGTAACCAATCCCGTGATAAAAAGCTATTGGCAGAGGCACATCAGATGCTTGCTGATTCTAAAGATAAAATTGAATACCTTAAGTTACGTATATCCAAAATGTGTAAACAGCAAAAGGAGGATAATGCCGGTGCCAATGGTGATGGCAGAACCTCCGATATGAGTGGAGTAGATCCATTGCTTGATGAAAGGATAGCAGAGCTGAGAAATCGTTTACGCATAGAGGCTGCAGTTGTTGAAGGATCCAAGAATGCTATCAGATTATTGCAAAGTGATAAAAAGGTGACAGATAAGAAAGCACTGCAGGAAGCCCAGACAAGTCTTCTGGAATCATCTCAAAAGTTGGATTTATTACGCTTATCCTTGGACATGCGCCGTCAAGAACTTCCAGTGGAGAGTCCTGCATTTATTGAATTAGGACATGAGTTACGCAGTACTGGCTCAAGCCCGGGATATGTTAGCTTATCTTGGGGTGGTGGATCAAGAGCTCAGTTTATGTCACCAACACCCATGATTAGTCCATGTGTACAAGTTACCGGTACCCTTGAGGTAAGATTAATGGGTTGTCAAGATCTTTTGGAGGAGGTGCCTGGCCGCAGCAGACGTGATCCATTAGCCAGCCCTTCTGACTTGAAGTCCTTTGTAAAGGGTGTCACAATTCGTAATTCTATGAAGTACACATACAGCATTAAAGAAGATACAAGTAATGAAATTATGGCTGTCCTAAAATTGGACAATCACACAGTGGCTCAAACAAGTTGGCGGCCATGTTCTCAACAGGCTTGGGATCAGAGGTAAGGCATTCATTAAAATATCTGAATAACATATCATCCCAACTAAACAGGTAAGTATATTTTTTGTTTTCCAATTGGTTTACAATGTAGGCACTCTATCATATAAAGAAATAGTGACTATAATTGTAATGATGTGCTACTGGCAAGATCAGAAACCATAAGATTTCATTATAAAACATATTAAATATTGTAAATGTAATTGGATTAAAAAAATAAAGTCAAGGCTTTATGCTGTATTTTGATACCTATAGGGTTCACATTAAATCTCAGTATTTCATAACTTGAAAAAGTAAAACCACTGTTTTATTTCAAGACATTTTTGTGTAACAGTATTGAATCTTGCATCATGGATTTCTACATGTATTGCTCAATAAAATGCACTTTCAATTTTTGACTACATTTAATGTATTTTATTGCAATGTTGTAATTTTGAATGGGTATTATAATAAAAAACCATTTATTTTATAATTATGCAGTTACTATAAACATAGTGGGTTGTACTAATATTCCCCCTTCCCTTGAAATGTAATCTCCAACTTGTATGATTACTCACCTAATCTTATCTGTAGGCCATGCTTACATATTTATATAATGACTAAGACACCTGACACACAAGCAATTTTATGGTACCTATATGTACCTAATATAACTTTATATATAGCACTTTGTATTTCATATTGTTTACATTTTTGACTGTTATTTAAGTTATGATTTCATTTAAATTTTCTTTAACTATACTATTAATGCTTTTCAGTATCCCTATAAGAAATGTCTAATAAGAACAAAGACCATCTATTTTGTAGTGTTATAAAATAAAAGGTATACTTGCAACCCACCCAATTTTGTTAAACTCTGATACCTTAGCATGGGAAAGCTTTCTATCGGTGGATTTCAACTGTCTGCTTATGATTCAGTCATTTTTTTATTTACCAGCCACATATGTGGCTTAGACTTTAAGCCATAAAATAATATATCATGCCTAGGTAGCGACATTTTCATGACTATTAATTGCTATAATAAATTATAAATAGTTGTTAAACTGATTTGTGGAGTAAAATGTAATGTAATTTTTATTAAAAAAAATGAACATTCACTTCAACTCCTCGGTGTTTTGTCTATCAAGAACAAAGCAAGATTAGTAAATTTTAAGTGTAGGAACTAAACCATACCAATAAACCAGAACAATATGTTCCAACAGATTTTTAGAGTATAATAAATCTGTATCACAAAAAAATGTTATTTGACCACTGATACCCTTTAACATTGGCAACAATCAGAGAGTTATTAAGGTCAATTCAATGTTCTTATTGGTAAAAAAAAAATAGACAAAGACAAATTGGAATTAGGACATGTTGATATTGCTAGTATTTTAAACTATTTAGATATAACATGTTTTCCTTTATTTGACCTTATAAATTAAATTTCCAGATTCACAATTAAGCTGGACAAATCAAGAGAACTTGAAATAGGTGTTCACTGGAAAGATTGGCGTGGTCTGTGTGGAGTCAAATTTTTGCGATTGGAAGAATTCATTGACGACATTCGACACGGAATGGCTTTAGAACTTGAACCTCAAGGCCTTTTGTTTGCAGAAATTAAGTTCTTGAATCCAATAATTTCGAGAAAACCAAAACTGCAGCGTCAAAGAAAGATAATTAAACAGCAAGGAAAGAATATTCCCCGCCCACCCTATGGCGAAATGCATATTCCAGCTGTTATACTGGGCCGACTTTTAAAACGTTCATCCCCATCTATTCAAAATATCCAGTCAGCCCATATAAGTCAACCCCAGCAACATATTTATGAGCCACCTTCTATTGACAGCAAGGAGATTGAAAATCCAAATGCTACCTTTGTAGGCATGGCAGGTGTGAGACCACTTGGCTTACCTGCCACTCCAATTACACCTCAAGTGCCTATCACACCCCCTCCGAAACCGAGTCTGCCTTTACACCCTCCCCCTAATGTTTCTACACTTCGAATGGAAAAAGAACTACAGGAAGCATTCGCGTTTTTAGAAGATTCATACACTAGGGATAATTATGTTCCAAAAGACCCACAAACACCATCATGCAACACACCATTAGTTGAATATCCACCGTCACCATCCCCTAAACTTGTTTTGGAATATCCAAGTAATGAAGATCAGATTGTTGAAATTACTAGTAACATGAGGTTGTCGTCTTCTCGCTCGTCTTCTGTTATTGAAACGCTAGGCAAAGAAATCGATTCAAGGAGACAGTCTGGCGAAATGTCAATGGAAAGTTTCAGACTTCTTAGTGTCCTGGGAAGGGGTCATTTCGGGAAAGTAATCTTATCACAGTACAAACCTACTAATGAATATTTTGCAATCAAAGCTTTAAAGAAGAGTGATATAATTGCTAGGGATGAAGTAGATTCCCTTTTATCTGAGAAAAGGATTTTTGAGGTAGCTAATGCTATAAGACACCCATTTTTGGTGAATTTGTTTGCATGTTTCCAGACTGAACAACATGTTTGCTTTGTAATGGAATATGCTGCAGGAGGTGATCTTATGATGCACATTCATACTGATGTTTTCACAGAACCTAGGGCAGTGTTTTATGCAGCTTGTGTAGTATTAGGCCTACAGTATTTACACGAAAATAATATTATTTATAGAGATTTAAAATTAGATAACTTACTGCTTGATACTGAAGGATATGTTAAAATTGCTGATTTCGGTTTGTGTAAAGAAGGGATGGGATGGGGAGATCGTACTGGAACATTCTGTGGCACTCCAGAGTTTTTAGCACCGGAAGTGTTAACAGAAACGTCTTATACAAGAGCAGTTGATTGGTGGGGTCTTGGTGTTTTGATATTTGAAATGTTAGTCGGCGAATCGCCATTCCCTGGGGAAGACGAAGGTGAAGTCTTTGATTCAATTGTTAATGATGAAATACGTTATCCTAGAACTTTATCTTTAGAAGCTATAGCATTAATGCGCCGTTTATTAAGGAAAAATCCAGAAAGACGTTTAGGTTCATCCGAAAGGGATGCAGAAGATGTTAAGAAACAAGCATTTTTCCGTAACGTTAACTGGGAGCAATTGCTTCTTCGCAAAGTAAAGCCGCCATTCGTGCCAACTATAAACAACTTAGAAGATGTTAGTAACTTCGATAGTGAGTTTACCTCTGAAGCGCCGTTACTGACCCCACCAAAAGAGCCACGCCCACTAAGTGCTACAGATCATAAACTGTTCCAAGACTTTACATATATGGCAGATTGGTGCTAGGCAGCAAGCAAGTAAAGTTGTTATTATTAATATATAGTATAGTTTCATTATTATAAAAACTATAAACCCCCTTTGCCTTACAAAACTGAGTGAATTTCTGTATTTTTTATATCTATCTAATTGATACTATGTAAGGGTGTCTGAAGAGATACTCATTTTAACTTGTATGTAATGCAGTTAAATGCAATATTTTATAATTATTGAAATTGTGTAATTTAAGACCGTAAGTTTTAAATAATGCTAATCTTTATTTTTTTAAACATCATGTTTATGTAGTTATAAAATTGAATAACTTAGAATATAATGATTATTGTTAAGAAAAGGCGTGTCAAATAAATCTTTACGTTTTCAGTCAATTGTTTACTTATTCATTTAAATAAAGTTATCATTAAACGCTGTCATTATTTTTTAACTAAATCTATAATGACTTAATATCTTTATGTAAAAAATGAGCACAATAACATAACACCTTCGAGGAGAAGATATCTATTTACAACAGTTTAAGTTTATAACAATTTAATTTAATGAATTTAAAAATATTACCAGTATTAACTTAACTGAGTATTTTCTCCAAATACATAATCTAAGTTGAAGACAAATATATATGAAACAGTTTTTAACTAATCTGAACATTATTTTAAAGTGAAAAAAATAAAGAATTTTAAAAGTACAATTTCAAATATGAGTTGAAATTAACGTAAAGTTCACACTATGTACACAACTCACACACAGAACTAAGTCTCAAATATGAATTCATTTAAGGTTCACATCCGTGAGCCTTTGTGTTGGAGCACCTTGGCCCTATCTGTTGGCTCAATATCATTGCTGTTCAAAGAATTTCCACATTCTCTACTCACAACACAGAGAAATTCAGAATGCTCATCATTGCCATAATTGTACTGCGAGCCAATATTTATCAACTGCTCGAACTTCCATCCGTCTGACAAAGTCGACATCATTTGTGTCAACTCTTCTTCATGGAATTGTAATACTCTGTAGACATGCTTTTTAGAATCTTTCAGTGGCCGTCGTTCCCGCAAACATATTCTTTCCTTAACTAATCTGATGAGTTCAGTAATGTTATAAAATTCAGCTTCTTCCAAAACTCCCTCCTCAGCAATGTCGTTATTGATAACGAGTTTGCCGTGTCGAAGATAATTTAACACTGGTGAAAAATACGTTGGATCTCTATCTATTAAATATGCTCCGGTTTCATCCTGGAACACACGTCTTTATATTATTTATGACCAAAAGTATCAATTAAAACGTATGATGTAAACAGAACCAAAATCATACTAACCCTGTCTGAAATTAAGTCACTGTCCTCTTGCACCAATCGATAAAGAAACGAATTTGGGTCTCTTGACAATGTTGTCTTTGTAGTTAAGAAGTAAGTTCCGCCAACGTTTAGTTTAACCCATTGTTTACTACTTCGTCTTTCATTGTTAAATTGTTGTGTATTTTCTTTTAAATAATCGCCATCACACATCGAGTCCGCCATGGTTGGAAAGTATAGACAAAAAATCTTGCATAGAGCATTTTTGTACGTTGACGTCGGAACTTTACTGTTTAATTCATTAAAAGTGAATAATTTTACTCTCAACCAAGTCCAAATTATTATTATGAACTTGGTATATGTAAGGTCTACAGTTATTTAATAAAATAGATGCCCTGTACCTATAAACAACGACTTGTAAGAATACTGGAAGGTTTTGAATTTTTTTTGGTCTGGATTTTATATTCTGTGGTGTTTAGATTTTTTTTTCTTGTTTATTGAATCTTTTTTCATTGTCTATGGAAAGCTTACTTTCGTCCGTCACAGAAAGTTCGAATTTTTATTTTGGAAATTAATCTCTAACATAATTTAGCTTTGAGTTATCTTAGTAAATACATATTGTAGAATGTGTTTAGATAGAATGTTCCTTTCATAAAGTAATACTAGAAAATCATGATGAGCAACAATATAGAAAACGACAGATCAAGCTCAACTGGAAAAATGTATCCAATAGATCTTGCACCACAAAAGATTACTATAGTTAAGAGCATGTCCAATACAGAAGTGAAAATGGCTCATTTAATTACTGGTCAAACAAAAACATCAGGGTCCGGTCAATTAATAACTCACGCTGGCTCTGTTGGCTTAATGCGTTCAACTGCACAAATTATAACTCCTGGCGTCTCATCTCAGGTAATTATCTATTTTTAACATTTTACTATTCTAATATTACAATATTTATCGCTCCAACTGTATTGTTACATTCAATTTTAGTTTTATCGAGTAGAACCAAATCACATTATCATAATGCGCGTCAAAAATGATGGTTGGCAAAAACTACGAGTTATTTTGCACAACCGTAAACCTATTTCCAAACAAACTGCATCCTTAACATCAATCTATCCATATATTTAAATTGTTTACAACAAGAAATATGTACAGAAGCTTGTGAAACCAACTTAACCTTTCTTCAGTTTAGCCTTTGTTAAACTAACCTTTTATATAATATTTCCTTTGTATCTCATGATTCAAATTAACAAAAGCTTCAAATCCTATTATAATTCTTGTTTCAACATTATTAAATCGTTAGATTTCTAAAATATGTAGTTTTCTACTATACTAAATGCTACTAAACTAGATACTAAATGCCACTTTCACCTTTGTGATGCCCCAGAATCAAATTTTCTTGGCCCTCTGAATTTTCCATATATGCTTTTGATTGCTTGTTATAACCTTATATCTACATCACACTTTTGTTTTCAATGACTAATCTATCTTCTATTAATACATATAAAAAATAATCCAACTCTGGCTTACTAAAACAAATAATGATCAATACTTAAGAAATGTTCAATTCTATCTTACAGCCACAGATGATAGTAAGCGGGCCTCCAATCTTCCAAGGTACCCCAATAATAAGCCAAGGCTCACAGTTATTAGGACAGACGTCACAGATTATAAGCCAATCACAGATAATAAACTCCAGCGGTATCATAAGTCCAGGCACACAAATAATCAGTCAAGGAAGCCAATTATCTGCACAAGTTTCTAACTCCAGTAGCTCTGTGTCTAATATACAATCAAGTGTAGCATCATCAATTAGTGGAACACAAGTGCTTAATGTTGGTGGACAACTTGTGAGTGGATCTGGCAATCTGGTTGTCAGCTCTTCTGTTAGAACAATACCTCCAAGTGTGCGAGTGCTACCTCCTTTACCTCATAATAGACCAGGTAAGTTATGTCAGCTTCTATTTATAATGACTATCAGTTAGAATCAGATTATTGTAGGACATGAATTACATTACTAGTGTTGTTGTTTCATTTTATTACTCGCTGTTGCCTGTGACTCTGTCTACACACAATTTAAAAAATAAAAAAAAATTAAACAATAGCCTATGAAATGCTGGAAGTACCAGCCTATGTTCTATGTCACTATGTTAAAAAGATCTATAATTTAAACCCAAAAGCAATATATTGATTTAATCGGTATTAAAGATATTGTTATCAAGTTAAGAGATTTTTTTTTCCTTCAGTACTGTCAAGTGTGAATGTGAGTACAGCAAGTGGTGTGTTAGTGAGCAAAGCAGTGACGAGTCATGTGCCAAGAGGTCTGGCCGCTGGGGCCTCACTGGCGGTACGTCCAGTAACACCCATAGCTGCCTCACAATCTGCCGGCAATCAAGGTAAGGGTAATATGTAATGTTTAAAAGAAATATTATACATTTAGATAGAATTGGTTTACCATCAAGTAACTCCAGATGTTTTACAAAGTTAACAGAATATAAATGAAAAATGTTTTGCCAAAACACAAATAGGATTTTTAATAACAAAACATAAATAAAATGTAATACATTTTATTGTGATATTCCTGTTCAAAATGTGTTAATATTATTCATGTTTAAATAATCAAACTCACTTTACATGTAATCCAAAATTACTATATTATTTAATAAATAATACTTAAAAGATACACATAATGTTTACATTTTTAGTAATCTATTGACATTTCAATGTCATAGAGTAGACAACATAGATTTCATGACAAAGTTTATTTAAGCACATTAATGACCACAGATAGCTAATAAGTGACAGTAATTATTTCTTGTTTTGGGTTTAATCTTTTTTTTTTATAAAAGTAATATTCTTATTTCTATCAAAGTGCCTTCTTCAGTTATTTTTACTACAATCAGTGCATATTTCTTTTAGAAAAGGGCAGAACAAAATTACTTGTTTATTACCGGTGACATGTGTACAAAAGTGTAACTTTATTAATATCCTGCTTATGACAGTATACTTTGTAACCAGACAAGTGTACCACTGAACTTGCATGTGATAAAGTTCATCTCATAAGTTTTTTTATATGCCGTTGGCTGCTCTTCAACCAAGGTGTTGTAAATCTTCACTGGATTCATGGATGGGTGGGCGCTCAGTGCGTTTGGACTCATCTCACACCATCATCGGTGTAGAGTAGCGGCGGAACAGGCGGCGCTCGGTCGCCAGCCGTGGGCTCGGTGCCGGAGCCCTTGAGCGGTGGTAGGTACCTCCCTTGCAGGGAGACCAACAACGTAGCCGTTACCACCGCGGCATTATTATCTGTTGGCCCAAGTAATCAAACTGTCCAACATCAAATACACAAAAGGTTACAAATTAAGGTATGTGGCCTTGTGTACTTCTCCCTTGACAAGAACAGTTTTTGTACTGATAAGGATGATGTCACCTGGGCCCAAAGGGGATAAATACTCCAATATAGATTTCATTATTTCTAAAAGTTTGGTCATATGAATTTTCAGTTTAACTGTAACATTATAAAATGTATCCATGCTTGCAGGTGGCAGTGCATGGTCGAGTGGGAAAAATCGTAATGCGCTAGTGTACCAGGGGCGCGGGCTGGGGTCTCGCGCCCGCGCGCCCACCCCCACGTCTACGCCTCCCGCGGCCTCGCCCACGCCCACGCCGGTGTCAACGCCCACACCGCAGCCCAGCCAATCTCCGCACTCTTCTATCATCACTTTGACTACCAGCTCAATACTCACTTGTAAGATATTTAAATGTCTTACCATTGATTACTTAGAGTAGATTTCTCATACTAAATGTACACTAAGTGGGACCCTGGGTGCGTCAGTTTAATAATTTATAATGCTCAACAGCCAGTGGAGTAATATCAAATGCGGTGCGTGGGGCGGCGCCGCGTGCGCCCACGCCCACTCCCATATCGACGACCGCCGCGCCGCGCCCCCTGCCGCTACTGCAAAGAAGCTACCAACCTACTAAGGTTAGCTATTACTTTTTTGAGGTTAATAGTTTTCATTAAGCACCATTTGACTCCAATTTTACTTTTTAGGTTGTAAGCGTTGCGAATGTGGGCGTCCGCGGTGTGGTGGGCAACAGCGCGCCCTCACAGCTGTACTACGAGGTGCCGCTCGGCAGCCAGCAGCACGTCGCCCACCAGCAGCAGCAGCACGCGCCGCAGCTGCTACACCAGGTGCAGCAGCTGCCGCGCCCTCTCACACCCTACAACCACAACCAGGCCGCAGTACAAGGTTTGTATCACATCACGAACATTATTGTTCATGAATGTTCTTTAGCATTTTGAAATGGATGTAAAATTATTTTTTATTTTGTTCTTAAGAATGTGTCCTGTTTGTATAGTAAGCGTTGTGAACAGCGGCCAGAGTGTGAACGAGGCGCGACAGCTGGCCACCTCGCTTGCCGCCTCCACCATCCTGCCCAGACCTTCTATACTAAGAAAACGAGATATAGATGGGTAAAAAATTATTATTAAAAATATATATACAAAAACAATTAATTGGTTCGTTAACTATGTGCAATATTTTAAATCTATAAACTGAGGCTAATGACGATATGCTAAGGGGTATTTTTCAAAATATATTACTAGGGTTGACTTTTCAGTCACAGTAAGTACGATAACAATTAATGTAACAATTATATTTGCAGTTCACCGTCAAAGATCGGCAGCTATCTGGCGGGCGGCGGCACTTTCTCTCTGGGCGTGTACCGCGAGGTTACCAGCGTGGGGTCAGTGATCGGCGGCGCGCCGGGCTGGGAGGACGTGCCGGCGGGCGGGCGCGGCCCCGGCTCCGGCTCCACCACCATGTCGGCCGCCTCCTCGCCGCCGCACGACGACACCGAGCATGCGCAGCCCGTCCTCGCACCCGCGCCTACGCACACACCCGATCTCTCACCGCGCAAGAAGCCTAGAAAGCAAATGTAACTACATAAATAAAACTTTTTTTTAACTGATAACTGATTACAATCGATGTGATACGAATTATAACCATTGCAGGTTGAGTAATGAGGTGCGGCAGTGCGAGTTGACGACGGAGGACGCTCCGCCCACGCCACCGCCCCCCGCCAACCCTCCCAAGCGTAAGTAAAACTCATGTAAACATTTAATTTAATAGCTTTGAAGTCTTCGTTTTTTATGAAGTATAAATAGCCCTTGACCACGATCCTACCTCATATTAGGTACCCTACGCTAGCACCACTGACGACATGACAACTATATGGAGACCAGCTGTACATGTTTTTTTTTTTAATATATATTATAAGGTGGCAAACGAGCAAGCGGCCTCCTAAGTCCGCCAAAATGGCGAAGCGATCGCTGCCCATAGACATCCGCAATTGCAGATGCGTTGCCTACACTAAATCGACGGAGGAGGAGACTCACATAAAGAGGGTATTTCCCCTTCCTATGCGTCTCCTCCAACGTCAAATCCACTTTCCCATCCAATCCTTACCTTGTAAGAAGAGGGTGATCCGGGAAAGGGACCAAAATTCGGCCTCCGGCACCACACTAATCAGACGAAACGCGGAATTGCTCCCACTTCACGCCTGTCTTCTGTGTGGCCGTGGTATTTCACCGGGCGAGCTGACCCATTGGTGCAAAGATGTTAAAGTGGGCTCTACCACTGTTAAATATTCAGTTGTAATAAAGTATGTTTTGTTTCAGGTCCGCAGCTGGGGTCGGGGTACGTGTGCGGGTGGCGCGGCACGGCGCTGCACTTTGTGCGGCCGGCGGACGTGCGCCGCCGCGAGCCGCGCGCGCGCGACATCCTCGCCATCGCCAGCCAGCGCCACGTGCTCGCCAGCGCAGACGGCTGGAAGGTGCACCACCTCACCGCGCAGATGGACGACCTGGTGAATTACACACTCATAACACCACACACCAACTCGCACCAACTCACACCAACTCAAACCACCACACACCAACTTACACCAACTCACACCACCTCACACCAACTCACACCAACTAACACCAACTCACACCACCTCACACCAACTCACACCACCTCACACCAACTCAAACCACCTCACACCAACTTACACCAACTCACACCACCTCACACCAACTAACACCAACTCACACCACCTCACACCAACTCACACCACCTCACACCAACTAACACCAACTCACACCACCTCACACCACCTCACACCAACTCACACGACCTCACACCAACTCAAACCACCTCACACCAACTCAAACCACCTCACACCAGCTCAAACCACCTCACACCAACTCAAACCAACTCACATTGTTCTTTTTCTAAAAAATAAATGTTAGACTGTAAAATTATGTTAGTAAAAATTGAGAAAAAAAATTATAAGGGTTGGTTTTTATCAATTTCGCATTTCTATAGAATTCGACTATATGATAAAATTCTTACTATTTTACTAATGTTATAAATGCAAAAGTTTAGATTAAAGAATGGATCGATGGTTGTTAGAAGAATCTCCTAAACGGCTGAACGGATCTCGATGAAATTTGGTATAAATGTAGAACATAGGATATCTAACATTTTTTTTTAATTCAGTGCAGACCGAGTCGAAGGTTACTATTTTATAAAAAAAACGAAAAAAAAAGCTCTTATTAAAGGTGTATTGTATTGCAGGTGTCGCTGGAGGCGGACGTAGGGTCGCAGCTGGCGGGCGTGCTGCGCGCGCTCGAGACCGCCTCGGGCCGCGCGCTCGCCGCGCTGCAGCCGCACGAACACGCGCTACTAGAACTACTAAAGGTACCTACACCGCACTACACTACACTTCTACACTTCACCACACTGCACTAGACTATACTACACCACACCACACTACACTACACTGCACCACACCATACTATATACACCTTCTTATAAACATTAAGAGTGATTGGGTACTGGCCAGATGTGATACCAAGCATAAATATAATTTCTCATTCCCATTGAAATCGACTACATACACCCCATTGACTCAGCTTTATACAGTACACAGAATAAAGACGTTATTAATTTCTATTATATTTTTTTTTAATATGAATAATATGGCACAGTAATTGAGGAAGTATTTTTCAATATTGTTCCCAGGGTAACATTCAAAGGAGCAAGATAGTTTGCGAAGGTATACAGGAGGCGCGCGAGGACATCCTGCGGGTGTTCAAGCACAGGAACTTCGTGTCGGACATCTTGACGCGGCAGGCGGACAAGCGCTGCTACAGGAAACACCGCTCGCAGTCCTAGCAAATAATCATAGAAGTTTATTTTATTTTTGCCACAGAATATGCAATCATACAACCATAGACATATGACAAGTCTATGGTATAAATATATACACTGTAAATATTGTAAATATTGTTTACGTATAAAACTTATATTTTATATCAGTAATGTAACTCTTAACTATGAAATACCTTGAACGAGTTGTGTTTAGATTGTAATTAGATTTTATGAGAATAATAAAGCAACTGATGACTTATATTAGCTTTTATTTTTATTTTTTGTATAACTTTATTCTAACCTTTCAAATAAGAAACTGAAAATGTTCTTTTGGGAATGTATGTTTTTAGTTTAAAATGGTACCTAGTTTTTTTTCGATATGCAAAGACTACTAATAGGCATCCAGACAGGCATACATATGAGTTGCAAAGTTATATTGGACGGAACAACAGGATACGAGAAAGTATTTTACTTGCTTTATAAGAGAAGCGGCGGTACACCAAGATGATCGACGACGCCCATACATACGATGCGTTGACGGCCTATTTTTGAATGAATTAGTTTGGCCGAGGCCTTCAGGTTAATAGCATTTTCATTACTTTTTTGACCGAACAAACGCAGAAAGTGTATCTGGGCCTTTCAGGCATAATCCAAACATTTTCATTCAATTAAACAATATGCATTCGTAATAACTAGCCTACCTAGCTTTTATCTTTTTTTTAACTTGTGTAAGTATAGTTTATTATGAATTTGACGACAAAAATTAATAATGATGTTTATATATTTTTTACCAAATACAACTGTTCATTATGATATTTGCCTTTTTCAAAAGAAAACATTATAATTGTCTATAACTATAACTCTTAATGGCGGGAAAAATCAGTTTCTTATAAGTTTTCCCGCGCTGCGTGATTCTCATAACTACTTGACGATTTTAATTAATTTGGTTTAAAACTAGGTATTGTTATAATGTCTGTGAAAAAGTCGACTAAATTAAACGCCATGTCCGATGATTTAGATGAATCTCACTATGGAAAATTCTCACCTAAAAACAAGAAGGTTCAAAAGCGCCAAAGAATTGAAACACAAGAAGAGGGAAATCCAACAACTAATAATACCACTGTATTTAAGAAAAAGCGAAACGATGAAAGCGTCAAAATTGGCGGCGAGCCTCGTCGAAAACTAGTAAATGCTATGAATGAACAAATCGTGACGAGGTAATAATCTTATAAATCACTGTTTTTTTTGGTTATTTTAAGGTATAACATTTATTATACTTTCCAGAAAACAAACGTACGAAAATTTACTCAGAAGTTTAATGGAAGTTGTAACTAATCTAGAGGCAGATTACAATGTTTTGAAAGAAAATGAACAAAAGCTAGAACAATTAACGGCATCTTTCATTAAATGCATTCAACAGGCTACCAATTCTCACAAACAAAAATTGAAGACTTTAAAAGAAATCCATGGTGCATTTAAAAAAGAGTAATAAACACAATTGTACATGTATTGAATGTAATTTTCTTTTTTGTCATATTCTTAATTCTATGTTTTTTAACAGATGTGAAGAAATGGAAGCAGATCATAAAGCGGAAACCAATAAACTTGGAGAAGAATTAGAAGAGGATATGAGAAAATTAGAAGAGAATCTTGTTGCGAAAATAAAACGCAATGAGTGGGAAAATTTGCAAAAAAAATTCTTTCAAGTAATGCGAAACCATTGTTAATTTGTTAAAATTCCTATTTATTAAATTTATTCTATAATTCCTAGTTTTGCAACTTCGCAAACTCTTTCTCTATTTTTGTAATATTAATTCTAATTTGTGTTTTGAATAAATTATTTTAAACTTCTGTTTCGTTTTATTTACTTGTTTTAGCATAAACTAAGCACAATAGACAGGCTTAAGCCTAATATAATATCCACATTTTTGCCACCAACCATAAAAATAAAATGAACATCTGGAAGTATTTCCTAATTATTATTGTTTAATGTATCGAATTTTATACTGGCTGGTACTACAAACTGAAACAAAAGTAACAAAAAAAAACAACTACATAACACTCATTTATTTTAACATTTCTATACATTAAACTAAACAATAAGGACTACAATTCAGATTTTTTTTATCATGACTATCATTCTTTGAATATGTTCTTTATGTCTGCACTGCCCAGTACTTGAGCAGTAACTAAATCTGGATTCTTAGTAGTTTTGGAAGATATTTGACGTTCCGCTGAAACAGCGGCAATTGATTTTTCAATTAATTCATTTTCTGACACTCCTTCCGATTTGAACTTTTCATATTGTTGTATTAATCTTTTAGTTTGTGTCTCTCCTGATGGATTTAACATGTTTATTCCTAATCCATGGCCCTCTGCATGGAACTTTCTGTAATAAATATATATTTTTTTAAATACAGATAGAGAAAATCTTTAATCAACAATCAATAATTAAATCAAAATTATCTTACACAAAGAAAGCAATCACTTAGTACATTTAAGTATTTATAAGTAATTTGACGAATTTACTTACGCTCTAATTGCATCCTCTTTATACAGAATTTGTCTAATCTTCTTCACCTCAGGTTTAGGTCTTGCAAACTTGGGTTCTTCATTTGGAGGGAATGCTCTATACACATCAAACCAAAGTGGCCGGTCGTCAGGCTTCATTGCCCCACGTGTAAGGAGACCTTCCACTCTATAAAATATCGTAAACCATAAGACAGTTTTATAAAGAATATAATAACAATAATTTACCTTGCAATTGAAATAATGTTATTGTACACATATTCTCTTTCAAAATAAATACGTGCTAAGTATTAAGCAAGTCCCACCAAAATAATTTCACAGAACTTTCAAGTTTTTGTGTTTAAAAAGAAGCAGATAATGTGATAGCATAGTACTAAGTTTTGTATCAATTTACATACCTTGTAAATATTGTACCAATTCTTTCTAAGCGACTAGTAGCCATTTTGCATTAAATTTTATTATCGTTTGGTAATAACAAGGAAGAATATATTTATAATATTTAATTTAAGGTTAAAAGTAGGCACAACAAAAATAACTTTTTGACATTTTAATTATGAGTGAATGAGAGATCAAAGAGTATCTCACCGTTTTTACTAATATCTGTCAGTGTCAGTGCTTTGTCATAGAGATTTGTCGTTTTTAAAATCTTCATCATCACTGCACTCTTCAAATAAAACGAAAACTGAATAGGAAAATTGAATTACATTTAGGCATCCTTTATTACCTTGTTTTTCCATAAAGAGAAAACCCTATTTTTGATGGATAACTTGGCTAGGCACAATTTGATAATAAACGCAAATAATGCATAGTTATAAAAATGAAGTAATAAAATGCTCCAACATCGCTCAATCGTACATTTAATTTGCATACTTAACTTAACAGCTACCGTCTGAGCTTGGTCTGAGCCGTAGCTAGACCCCTCGAATCGGAATATGCTATAGACTTAGTATTCAATCGAAACTAATGTTTAGGTAATAAATCCATGTCTCTTCGCAGTGGCAATATAAGTAAGAAGGAGTAAGAAACAAATAGTTTCAATAATGGCTCTGTTATGTTTATTATATATACAATAATAATAATTAACATCATAACTACACTGCGGATTTTTGGTCGCTTACACTAAATTCTTAATTTTAATATTGAGTAGCGATTAGCAAGCACCGTGTTTTTACATGATATATTTCATAGAATCCTGTTTCAAACAAAGTATTTCACAAGTACAAAGCACGGACGACTCACGTTTATTAGTAATCATTATCTTATCTAGGAGCGATAAGCCTGTGCTAAAAAACACACCCGTGTTTCTTGTGTCGTACCATAACCACAAGTTTTATAAAAACTCCCTTGTATTGTTGTTATTACTTGGTAAAATCTGTTTTTAAAATTGCTAAGATGGTTCAAAAGAAGCCCTTACTGTTCTACTTCGCCGCTATTTTAGGTAAGCTCTTGCTTTGTATAATACATGTAATAGGTCCTTGGTAATAAGATTACATCGTAACTGGTTAAGTAGGTAAGCTGTTCAATAAAATATTCTAGGGCACAAACGAACCAAATAATATTTAAAAGATAAAATCGTTTTATTTGTACAATAGGTTTTGTTTAACATTATATTTGAAAAACTACGTTTTTGTCAATGGTGTGTCCAATAACATCCCTGTTAATTGTGAAAACTAATTCATAGTGTATTCTGAATTCTTTCAGTTATATTAAGTACCATCGCTCAAGAAGCAGAAGCGAGAAGAAAAATTCTTAGAGGAAGACGTGTTATGACAAGGACGTACTACCGTGAGTCATTGTTTTTCTTCCCAAATAACTTAAACGGAATGCCATTTAAAATTATGTTAATTGTGTTATCAAAAGAATTATATTCTCCAATCGGCAGATATAAGCCAGTAAAATTACAATACACTCTTGAAATATTTGCATCCCTTTCATTTCCTTTTTAAGAAATAAGGATAGCAATAGTTTCTCATACAAAAGTGGCGCCATTTTTAAATCATACGTTGTCTTCCAGATGGCAACGCTGTACCGGCATGGGCGATCAGTTTAATGGCGGGAATAGGAATGCTGCTCGTTGGCGGAGTTCTGTACGTGGTGATGCGTAAGATAGTGCTCTCCTCCGAAACTGGCTCCCTCAACACATACCAGCCGGCGTTACAAAACGAAGATGTTTGATTCGCTAATTTATCAATAATTTACTAATATAACGACTTTTAATAGGTTAGATGATAAGTTTAAAGTTAACTTGAAACGAAAATACAAGAACGTAAAATAAAAGTTCATGACTATGAAGTCATTAACTTACAAAATATTGTAATACGTAAAACTGTTTTTACATTTATTTCAAATGTTTAATGTTAAGACTTTTACAATAAAACAACAAAATAAAATGGAATCGAATTAAATCTTTTTATTGAACCACGAATGTCTGATTTGAATACATTAAGAGATTAATCATTTAGTTAGTGGCTGCGACAGACATGTTAAAACTCTCTGCGGTGATACTTGTCGGGGTCATAGTATGACGTCACCACGACCCGGTTGCTGAACTTGCGCCCTGTCAGCGTCTGTTGCGCCTTTTGACAATCTGCGATACTGTTGAACTCGACAAACACCTGAACAAAATAACCAAATATTAATGACAATAAAAAAAAAAACAAATATGAGTCACTTCAAAAAAACAATTAAATGACTTCTCATTCTTTAAAAATATTCCCTCACCTTTCCACATCCGGGGACATCTACCCCCTCTAGAGGTCTCGGTATCTCAATGCTGCGGACACATCCATACTTATTGCACTCCTCTCTGAAAAAAAATCGCAACAACTGAAAAATAGATTACAGGATGTTTCAAAATATAACAAAGATGCTGAATTTGAAATTTTCATCTCAGGAACTAGTAAACGGACTCGCAATTGTGTTCAATGAAGGTAAAATAGAATAGAATATTTTGTTCTAGGGTGCAAGAAGTAATAAACAAGGACCAAAATATATTCCACTGCAATATGAGTTGTTTATATTGAAATGGTGAATACTTACTTAATATCTTCGAGAATGTCTTCATATTCCTCTTCGTCGCGTAGTTCGTCCGGTGTGACCATGTTGAGGAGACAGAGCACCTCCGTGGCGGGGCCGGCGCCCGCCAGCGTCAGCCCGGCCACCTGCAGCGTCACCGGCGCCGCGCCAGTCATCGCTGCATACACATTAAAAAAGTTTTACAATCAACTCATTGGGATACAGACTGTCGCAATATACCGTGTACAAAAACATTTGTTTAATCATAACATTTCAATTAGACAATTTGTAAAATGCTTGTACACACGATTTCTGGACACCCTGTATATGACAAAAAAAAACAAACAGTCAAAAATTTAATATTTTTTGTTACTCATACTCAATAATAGTAATATTTTACTTTAGTATAGTTTTATATCAAAATATTGTAAAGTGTACTAAAATTGATTAAATTTGACTTACCACAACATTTCATACTAAAGTTACACAGAATACATAAATGGTATGTCGTCAACATGCAAGCCAATCTTGACCTAGATCATACCTTAGTATGCAAACAAAAATAATACAAGGTTTAACAATCTGCTAAAAAAAATAGATAGAAGGTTAGAAATGTAAAAAATAAATGTTTTCAATTACATTGGATGTACACACCCAGCGTAGAATTCTTGGCACCGATGCTCGCTCGCTGCACAATTAACTTCTTATCTCCTAGTTGCATACCATTTAAACCTGCAATAGCCTTTTAAGAAAAACAAAAAATGCATTATTGATAATATTCTTGATCCAAATAAATTGCATAATTCGTAAAATATTAATTTACCTGATCGGTCATAGATATGTCTACATATTCAGCAAAAGCATAGCCTTTGCTGAGGCCCGTAGAGGAGTCCTTCACCAAATTGAATGCACGGAGCTGACCAAATGACATCAGAAGTTCTTTCACCTGTCACACACACCTATATGTAAGTCCTTTGCCAATAACACTTCTACAAGGACTATATATAATAATTGCTTTATTATATATTGTTACAACTAATTGAACAAAACTTTAGTTCCCGTTACACATTAATTGCAGCGTAGATATGAATAATTACAATCTGACCTGCGACTAGCTGCATGTTAGAATCAGATATGAATGGTGCTGACTTGCCTTATCATGCCGGCGTCTCGGGCAAGTACGAGACTTGTGTGAGACTGAGAGACAACAGTGACACGCGGGCCGCGAATGTGCCAAATCTATGCTAGGGAGGGGCAGAAAGCAAACTATCAGTTACTTGTCTCAAATGTATCTCGAGTGTGTAATGTACACACTCGTCCGTTACGAGTACCTGAAAATACCTGAAAGGGACCAAAACATAACTCGATTCGCTGCTTGCTGCACCATAGCCCTGTCAACTGTTGAATCTCGTCCTGAAAATGGCAGCGGCCTCTACGAATATTTTAATGGGAACTATCTAAATAACCTAAAATCGACAAAATCTATGCAAATCACGTCCGGGTCATAATTTGATTACTGAAAAAACATTAAATAATGTCTTATAACTGAAATTGTCTCTTTGGGAAATTCTCTTATTATACGCAATGACATTCATCACCATTTTTGCCTTTGGAAAATATCACTAAAATTTTTTAATATTCTGTATTGCAAATATATTGTGCAATATTTTCCAAGGCTATAATATTAAGTTTCAACAGAGATGGTTGCACCCTAGATGGTACTCCATCTGAAACATATAATAATGCATGTTTAGTTGCACTTTGAGAACTGAAATTTTTGTGAACAATCACAATAATGTCCTATCTTTGAATAGAAAACTAAATGGCAGTCAGCTTTCATTATTTATATTGTTTTTGTATATGAAAACATATAGTATGTTGCATACAAATGTATAGGGCAAAAATACTACTAATGAAATTAATTCAAAAATTATTACCAACTTTTAAAATTATTTACCCTTTAACAAATTCATTTCCAAATTTAGTTTTTGTCATTTTTTTTTGCCCCTGACCTTTCTGAGTTCTAAAATAAATACAGTCAACTTACATATAATTAAGTAATAAAACCCACTTACTTGATCCTCATTGAGATAGTTGGGGAGGCCGCCAATGAATATTTTATGTGGAGAATCTGGCACAACTGTACTTATAACACCAGCTGGAAAAAAATTGCTACATAAAAAGAACAATCCTCAACCCAACAGCAGGCACATATCCTAACTGCACTAATATGACACAATTTTCTTTTTTCCACATCTATATAAATATAAACAGTGTAAAATGACATACCTGGCACATTGATTGCTGGATTCTCGGTGCCAGGCATTGGTTGATAATCATGCGGCCTCCTTATCTTCAAACTCTGACCTTTGAAGTTTATCCCATCGAAAGCCATAGCTTGAGTTGTTTCATCAATAGATCTGAACTCAAGGAATGCAAAGTTTTTGTCCAAGTTAATCTGGCAAGCTAAAACTGGATTACCAGCTGCTTGCGCTAAACCTGACAGGTGCATCTGCTGATTGAAAAACTCCATTGTCTCCTCTTCAGTGACTCCAAATGGTATGTTTCCGACGTACAATCTTCGCGCTTGTCTTGTTATTGTTGATCCGACTACAGGCACTGCAGCTTGTGGCGTGTCTGCAACGATGTTCGCAGGTATTTGTCCGGCTGCCTGCATGGCTTTGTACTGCAGTGGAGTGATATGCTCAAATCCCGGTGGCGGTACATCCCAATATAGCGAAGGCTTGCGGCGACGGGATCTCTTAGCTGGTGATCTTGATTTACTTCTCCTCTTCTCTCTTCGGTCTCTCGATCGAGATCTTGTTCGTCGGCGTTCCCTCGAACGTGATCTACGTCGCCGATCTATGACGCCAAAATGTTTCGGATTAAAATAAGCTTAATATGTTACATATAACAAATTTAAAGTAACACATACCTTTATCTTCACCCATGGTATACTTAAAGTTATTAAAATATGAATATCTTTATTCTGAAAATGTTTAGTGGAACATCGAATACAAAACACACAGAATTCACAAAATGGCTTCTCTTCCTTTTAGTGCATTTGACATTTAGTTGATTTCGTAGGTTGGTATTGCAATTTTATTCGTTCTGTGGTATAAAAGACAGAGAGAGGGACTTAGCCACTGTTCATCCATAGACAAAGATAAAGGTAATACAGTAATACATTGGCAATCAAGGTTGAAAGTTAAACATTCTTTGAGAATGAATGAAAGATCTGTCACATCTACATCATTCACATTTTGATTTGACGTTGGCGGGTTGTCGGCTTGTGATGGAGGGAGGATTTGGAAGTGAAAGTTTTTTCTTTAAAACAAGTTCGAATAGTGTTGTATTAGTATTTTAATTATTCAATGGATGTAGAAGTTCCTCAGTGTAAAGTCAATTCATTAGTCACCCTTGATAGATTTTCGTAAACAATGGTGCGTGTTAAACTTATGTGAATGTTTTTATTTAATTTTGCGATATAAATAAAGTTTTTATTTACAAGTTACAATCTTTGTATTAATAAAATAAAAATGGGTGCTACGGAGAATGTACTACAATACTTGCTGGGTTACTTTTAAATTTTATTAACATTTTTTATTTTCAGGATCACCTACCTGATGATGGCTTAAAATATAGAAAAAACAACAACAACTACAAAGAAAACGGTTCGTATGATAACGAAACCAAATTAAACAATAAGAGCGATGATACACGAAAAGGGAAAGTTATTGGATTAGTTTTTGTGTCTTTGCTTTTGGATCTTTTGGCATTTACAATGATTTTACCATTGTTGCCTTCTTTACTTGATTACTATGACAAAGAGGAGGGTAAAGGTAATTCATTGTATGCATCGTTAGTGTATGCTGTGAGAAGCTTCCAGAATTTTACTGGAGCACCTGATAGATTTGCATCAGTGCTATTTGGAGGAGCACTGGGATCTATGTACAGTTTCTTGCAATTCCTCACAAGTCCTATTGTTGGGAGCTTATCAGATGCATATGGAAGAAAACCCATGCTGTTAATTTGCTTGGTAAGTATATCCAAAACATCATAATGAATCTTGATGATATTTGGCACAGATAGTCTTGTGCACACAGTCTTGAAGAATACATAAGCTTCTTAAAAAATATTTAATTTAATGTGGACAAATTCATACTCCACAATAGTATTAAATAATATAGTTTCTTGCAATAGTTTGTTGTATGTCTTAGTGCTTGGGATCTTGTATTTGATACAGTATCTTAGAAATTAGTATAAAGTACTTGTAGATAAATGTATATAAGTTGAAATGTAATGATAAAATTTAAGAGATGTTCCATATCAAAGATAACATAAGTCCATGTTTCAAATATCTATAAATGTTAGATATTATGTAAGTATAACATGTCTGATGTCCCAAATAAGTTCTGTTAATATTTACTTAAAATTTATGTTTAAGTAAACCAATGCACTGCAAAATCTAATTGGATAATTAATATTTTCCTTATAATGATTGATTTTATCAAGGGTAAATGGATGTGAAATTTTCCTTTGTTTTTCTGTTCCTAATGATTTCCTAATTCAATTATTAATTAACTTTGAAAGTGATGTGTAATTATAATTTACATTTTAAATTATAAATAAATCACACCTTTTGATTACAAAATATTTAAAAAAAAACGCATAAGAAAGTGTGCTGCAATTTATTTTTTTAGTAGCTTTCGCTCGCGACTTTGTTCGCGTGGAACTAAAAAAAATGTTAGTAAGCCTATGTGTTCTTCCAGACTATTGCCTACATATATGTCAAATTTCATCAATATCTATTCAGCAGTTTAGTTTAACAAACATCCATCCATATAAACATTCACATTTATAATATTAGTATGATTTTATTCTTATCAGTCATGAACCGAATTTTCCGAAAACTGTTCTATCTATCTATAACATAAACTTTGTTTTTTATCATAATAATTTATTTTAGGCGGGGATCGCATTGTCTCATGCATTATGGAGTTGTGCAAGTACATTCAGTGTGTTTGTGTTAGCCCGGTTCATAGGAGGGTTGAGCAAGGCTAATGTTAGCCTCAGTATGGCCATTGTCACCGATGCTTCAGGGGAGAAGACTAGAGCACGTGGAATGGTAATAGATTTAAAGAATTTCAGTAACTACAGATAAATTAAAAAAAACACACACATGAAAATATTTATGGTTCAGAAATTGTAAAAATACAAATATAATTTTTTATTGTGAAACTGTTGTTGAAATTGTTGGGTTAAATTAGCTCAGCTGATGTTTACTTTAATAATAGTTTGTTGCTTAGAATATTACCTAACCTAATACGAAATAAAAATATTGGATAATTAATCAGATATTCCAAATATCCCTGTTAACCTTTGGTACTAAGTAGGTACTTTTAGTATTAAAAATTACCTATTATATTGTATTTTGCAACATACATCATTTAGTCTAAACTAAGTCGTAGCTTTTTAAATATACTTATTTCTTTGTATAATCTATGAATATGTATTTTAGGCTCTTGTTGGTTTAGCGTTTTCAATTGGATTCATAGTGGGTCCGATGGCAGGCGCCTGGTTCGCGAAGACTAACGACGCTAACTTCGGCCTTTGGGGACAGAGACCTGCCTTGTATGCTCTCTCTCTTTCACTCGCAAACATCGCACTCGTATTCTTGTTTTTGCCAGAAACATTGTCAAAGGTTTGTACATTCATCCAACTTGCAGAATACTTAATCATACCAATATAGCCCTTTTCCACAAAGCAACTAGGCGCACGACTTTAACACCACCTCTTATTTTTATTGCCCACATAAATCAATGGAAAAGGGGTTTAAAAAGTAAACTGCATTTTTAAATATTTTTTTTGACTTATAAGACTTTTTCTTTCAGGATAAAAGATCACCTCTATCGCTGTCTCTTTCTAAAGCCATCGAATATGTGTCCCCTTGGCACCTTTTAAAATTCTCCGCAATTGAGAATCTTTCCCAGCATCAAAACAAAGTATTATCTAAATTGGGACTGATTTATTTCATGTATTTGTTTATTTACTCCGGCCTCGAGTTCACTATAACTTTCCTGACACACCACACTTTCGCCTACACAGCTATGCAGCAAGGGAAAATGTTTCTAGTTATAGGTAAGTCAGTTTTAATATATTCCTTTAATTTTACATAAGAATGTGCAATTTCAAAGTGGCTTATAAGCCAAATGGAATTTATATTGCTTCTACAAAATTGTACTGTCTTATTGAATTCCTCGGTTCAAGGTCATATGATAAATTCGCATTCTACAATTGAAACATTCTTTTCTCTTGACAATGAATAGGTTTAGTTTTTATAAACATATGACTCAATCGACGGGGACATTGATTGTACAAAAAGAGACTATTGTATATTCCATTTGTACTATCAAATGTAATAATACAAATATATTACTGTTTAACGTCTGTAATAATTTACATAAATTATTAATATAATATTATAAAGGGGAAAGATTTGTATTTTTGTATGTATTGAAATAATTCAAAACCTACTGGGCAGATTTTAAAAATTCTTTTACCATTAAATAGCTATGTAATCACTGAGTAACATAGGCTATGTTTTTCTATTATTTTTCTAATTTCACGGGGACGAAGTCGCGAGCAATAGGCTAGTTATTAATAAAACAATTTTGGATTTAATTAATTAGCGAACTTATACTTTTAATCGCTTCACCTCTTTTAGGTGCTTCCAATTAGCGGAAGATAGTTAACAGGATTAAATAGTAAAAAGATATTGGTAAGATGATACGGAAGCCATACATGTCTTATAATTCTTGTATCAACGTTTTGTTACACTTTGACTACTTATTTTCACATACTATTTACATTTACTTTTCAAACTTTGAGACACAAATGAAAGTACACTTTGCCGGTTTTAACGGTACAAGCGCCCTGGGAGACTTTCTACCCTTTTACGTAGGTTTATGTGAGGCTGTAATTCACAAACTTAAGACTAAGAATTTTAATAAGGTCAATTTGACCATAAATACATTTATATGGATTTGTGAGTGGTTTTTTAATGATGTATTAAATAGTGCGTGACCATGAACCCAGCTGAATATAAGTGTTAATGTGGTCGAAGATTGAACGCGCTAATTTAATAGTTTGTTGTTTGCACTAGTGCAACATATTTCATTCACGCGCAGGTGAATCTGGCTATACTGTTGACTGTGATCAGGTGTGATAATGGCGGCGCTGCAGGGCGGCGCGGCGCGGCGGCTGGGCGCGCGCGGGGCGGAGCGCGCGGCGCGGGCGGCGCTGGCGCTCACGCCCGCCTCCTTCCTGTGCGTGGCGCTCGCCGCGCGCCCCGCGCCCGCCCTGCTGCCGCCCCTCGCCTGGCTGTGGGCGGGACTGGTGCTATTCGCACTGTGTAAGTGGACTATTATTTTCTAAGGATCATTTCATTATAATTTATCAATTACCCTTAACAGACGAAAATAGGTAAAAGAGGTCCCCTGCCTCTTGAAGACATTGTTTTTTTTATTTAAGAATTGACTTAGTGCAATAAACGTAAAAAAAATTGTTTGTATTCAATATCTTGAAAAAATGTTTTGCATAGTTTTAAGCGGATATAATATCCCTCCATATTAATAGCCGTCAGGCATTCTTTAGCTTTTTATACAAGACCCTACTATATCATTTTTGTTATCTGTCCCTGGTATCTTGTCGAATTACAGTTTTATTTTGAATCCGTGTGGTTTTCCAATTTGTGTGTATAGCGACAGCATTCGCGGTGTCGTGTATGACGACGCTGGCGGCCGCGCAGGCGCCGGCGCGCGCGCGCGGGGCGGTGCTGGGCGCGCTGCGCTCGCTGGGCGCGCTCGCCCGCGCCGCCGGCCCGCTGCTCGCCTCCGCAGGTCGGCATACTAAATAAATGTCCTCAAATATATACTTGTCATATTGTAACATTCATATATCTATACTAAACTATTGTAAAGAGATTTGTATTGTTGTACGTATTGAAATAACTCAAAAACTACTGGGCCGATTTAAAAAAAATCTTCCACTGTTAGAAAGCTACGTTATCGCTTAACATAGGCTTTATTTTAAAGTTTCACGTGGACGAAGATGCGAGCAGCAGCTTGTCGAATATATCTTCATACTCTTATATCACACTGTTCTAAAAACATTATAAATGCGAATGTTTAGGTAAATGTGGATGGATGTTTGTTAGAAATTTCCAGTACGGTTCAACGGAACTCAATGAAATTTGGCATAGAACATAATATGCAAGAACGCAATACCTAATTAATAAGTTTTTAACGAAGTCGTGTGGAAAAGTTTCATATTTCATAACTTGTTAGACTAAATAGCTATATAATATTTTGTGTATATATTTTTTTTCAATTCCAGCATACTGGTGGTCGGGCGCGGCAGTGACCTACTCTCTGGGCTCAATAGTCCTCATCATTCCAGCTGTGATGCTATTCAGACTGAAATCATGAACAATATTAACTATAATAAAACTTTACACAAGCAATATTTAAATATAAAGACAATTTACTTATTCTTTTACAATTTTTCTACTATTTACTTTTTTCGTATTACGATTGTATTAAAAATCCAACTCGATTAACAATCAGTATTAAATTATTTATTTAATAAGCATTGTTTTATTTTACCGTCTTTTATTAAGGTGAGATTCTTTAATCTATAGTAATATTATAAAGAGGAAAGATTTTTATTTTTGTATGTAATTTAAAACTACTGGGCCGATTTTAAAAATTCCTTCACCGTTAGAAAGGTAATTTATCTGTGAGTAATATAGGCTACATTTTTTTTAATTTCACGAGGACGAAGTCGCGAGCAACAGCTAGTCATATATTTAAATTCACTTGTCGTTTATGTTAATTATTGTAGATACAAGCAAATATTTCCATAAAATCAATTATGCATACAAAATTAACATTCAAATTACCATAAAATGTTAATTGGATATTAATAAAACGGGTATTTTATCTAAAAATTTCAGGTACGTGACTAGTTTTACGTCAACAATTTTAATTGTTTTGACGAGACTTTATTTTTATGTCGAAATAGAAAAGTAAGACCTTTCTCAGCTCTGCTAAAAATTAAAAGGTAAATGGACGAATTGGATTTGTAAAGCGCTAAAATTAATGTAAGAGCATTTAAAGTTACGAAAAAGAACCTGGCTGTTTTCATAAACATAATCTGTCTATTTTTTGTTTTCATTATCGTTTCCATGGTAACAGTTGTTTTGATGTCACATTGAAAGCATCAGAGTTTCGTAATAAAATGCCATTATTTAGCAACAAATTCACACCAAAAACTATACCTGTTCGTCGAAATGATACTTCGGTGATAAGAAACGAGTTCGGCAGCGACTACGCATCTAAGGAATTATCCATAGATTTAAGTCCTCTTAAGATAAAATTAGGCGATTTTGAAGTTTCATTTGAAGAAGGCCAATGGATACCAGGTAGATTAGAATAGTTTGAACAATTCGTATTTATAAAATGTTACCAAATGCAAAAATAGCGACTTTTTAATACATGTAATTATTCCAATTTTCTTTAGATATTTCGCCCATGACTGTCCACGTGGAATTAAGATAAGCATAAAGCCTAGGTGTTCTTCTAAACTATTCTCTACTAAACTAATTTTCATTGAGATCCGTTCAGCAAGCTACAAATTCTGACAAACATTTATTTAAACTTTCGCATTTATATTAGTTACACAACCAACCGAATATTTTAGCGTCCGGTCGTGCGGGCGCAGCTCACAAGGAGAATCTTCGTCTCAAAAAGGAATTAGAGCAATTAGAGGAAGAGAACAACATGTTGCGTCTCAAGTTCGAGATCCTGTTGGACATGATGACTGACAAGACTGTGGAGGCGGAGCAGCAGCAGCAAGCTGACATGCAGCGCGCGCAGAGCCTCAGCTCATTGAAGAAGAATAAAAAGCAAAAGTGGTGAACGAGAGTATTAAAATGCGTTTCCACTGCATCGACACTTATGTATACATAGTTTAATATCTGGTATGTCAAAGAGAATATAATGCCAGGTTCACACTTGGCCAGTACAATAGGACAGTAGCGCAGGCCTGGTATTGATTGTAATCTCACTGGCATCAGTTAGTGTTCACATTGTGACATTTAAATGCCAGTCCAGTTATTGAGTGTTACTGGCTACATTCGTCGAAGTGTGAACCAGGCGTAAGGAACAATCTCTTAATTAAGGTGTAATTGCCGCTCAGTGTTTATAGGTTTTAGTGTAAATATTAAAGTACCCAATGTTCTACATACATTAAAATATGTTAAATAAAAGTAAAATTTTAGCAGGGATTTTTTTTTAAAATAGAACTTTAAATCCTCAAGAGTCTTCAAGGTTTTATAACAAAAATATACAAACATAAATGTTTCATTTTATTTTCAATAATATAACAATAACAGACCTATACAAGATAATCTTAGAGTAATGGCGTCGGATGCTTACAAACAAATATTACACTTATGACACATTTATACAAAAACCAGTAACCAGCGGTTTAAAAGACTAAGGGCCTGTCCCACCACTGGCTAATAGAGGCTCAGATAGCTTAAAAGTGACATCACTGTCAGATAGAGTACCAAAATCCGATATTTCCATCACATATTTTATGCGTTGGATTGTTATCTGGCAATTTACAAAAATTGTGGGATAAGCCCTAAACATTGCTTTCATCAAATGGAACACGTTGCGGGTTAAATATAATACTATTGATTGTTGGGGCAACGGGACCTCGTGTGGCCGCTCTGCCTGCAGAGGCCGCACTTCCTGCCCCCGCCTCCGCCCCCAGCACTGCCCCCGCCCCTTCCGCTAGCATTGCCCCCGCCTCTTCCGCTAGCATTTCCCCCGCCCCTTCCGCTAGTATTGCCCCCGCCCCGCCCACGGCCTCTACCTCTGCTACTGCTACTGCTACCACTATTATTATTCCACTCCACTGAAAGACCGACAAATAATTAAAAATATCACATTATATATTTTTTCGATCGTCATTTGATTAACAAATGAAGATTATGATTAAAAAAAAATTACCAGTAGTATCGGAATCCGCCCATTGGAAGAAATTACACCGCGAGCTGAATTCTTTTGGGCATCCGTAAAATGGCCGCCCCTTGTTAGGTCCTTCTTTTTGTACTGTTACACTGGAATAATTGAAGAATACTTTGTTACTTTCAATTCTACATTTTCTTTTATAACCAAAATAAGTAAAACTGAATACTTTCGGCCAGTTAGTGACCAGACTTATGTGACCCGGTGACCATAAGTCAAAATGATGACACCTAACTAGTGCCACAATGTCAAGGTCAAAAAGTGTCATAAGATCAATTTCCTAATGCATTTGTTATATTTCTTTTTTATGACATTTTCTATGGCTTTTATCTAGTAAAGGAGATAGCGAGAGTGAGTCACTGACCTCTATAAATGGACAGGCTATAAGACGTGGTATTTTCTTAATTTTCGCCATTATGGCGCTGACAGTATCGGTTAACCACACTGGTAAGGATTCAAATTAATAATGGGGATTAAATTAACTATCTCTAGTGAACACGAGTTTTAAAAAGCGAAAAATGTGATTTTCGAGGAAAAAAAAATCTTTAAATCTCACCGTCTGGCAGGGACACCACAGTTGCATATCACATTGTCCTCATTCGGCTGATAGTCAGTCCTGCTGTAAGTGGGCGCTACGCCCCAGCCACGCGAGCCGGAGCCCCCGCTGCCCGCGGAGCCCCGCCCCGAGTCCGCCGGAGTCTCCGAGCTGCTTTGTACTGTATTCTCTGACTCCGGAGCCCATAGAAAGAAGTCACACCCACCACTTTCCCTCATTGCTGCACATTTGTAGAATTTTTTACCTGTAAATGTGTGAGAATATATTAAAAAACTACAAATTATTTAAGAATGTATTTATGATGATTTTTTTTTCATGTAGCACAAAGTAATAAAAACTACATTATAGTTTACCTAGATATATGAAAATGTCGTAATCGTCGGTTCACACCTGGCCAGTACTGGTTAGTAGCTATCAATAACTGGACTGGCGATCAACTGGCTTAGTGTGACAATAATTAACGCCAGTGTGTCCATACAATCTATTCCTGGCTAGCGCAACTGTCTAACTGTACTGGCCAAGTGTGAACCGGGCTTTATATTGGATACTACGTAGGAGCATTAAATTTCGTATATTTACCGAAATTAGCATTCTGTTTTCTTACAGTGAGCTGTATTGCTGGCTTGTTGCAGCCACACTGGACATTGTTATCCTCATCGCCAACTCCCCGCGGCGTCGGCATTCTCGTCTGCGCTGTATTTTGCACCCTATTGCTATTACCTGTAGGTGCAATTTGCTCTGCTTGTCTATTTATAGTTGGCATGTTTCCAATAGTAGTTTGCCTTTGAGGTCTGACGTCATTCGTATTCGCTGTATTTATGCGATTTTCGACTATCGGTCTACTGTTATTAGGTATATTTTGGTTTGAGTTTATAGTTCTAACAGAGGAAGGGTTTATTTGCAGTATATCTAGGAAGGCGGGGTCGCAGCCGCCGATACAGCCGTCGTAAGGCGGCGGATACAAATGACTTATAGAATTGTTTCGCCATTCGAATTTAACTATATTATAGTTTGGACCGCACTGAAATATAATTTATTATTAGTATAGATGGAAAATGAATTAAAAATATCAATACAATATCCATAGACAAAGTGTTTAATAACATAGTTTTTGTACTTTTAACAATTCTACCGAGATAACGTCCACGCGGAATTAAAAAAAACTTAGTAACCCGTGTGGTTTCCGTCTCATGTGAGATCTATTAAGTCATTTTGGAGATAAATAGTAACATCCATCCATTCAAACCTTAGCATTTATAATATTACTATCTTACGCCCGCGACTCTATCCGCGTCGAATTAACAAAAAAACAAAAGTAAGTAGCCTACATGTTCTTCCAGACTATCCTCTACATCAAAATTTCATCGAGATCCGTTCAGTACTTTAGGCTACAAACTCTAACAAACATCCATCTAAACTTTCGCATTTATAACATTAGTAAGAAGTAAATCTTACCGTAGGACAAGTTCTATCTTGAACTTGTAGAGATTTGACGACTTTCGGCAGCCAAACCGCGTTCTTACAACTCGGATACGATTCACAACTTATAAATAATTCCTCCGCGTTATTCTTTTTCTGTTTCAATACCATTCCTGATCCGCATTTTGGACATTTAAATACTAAAAAAAAACAACAAAATGCTTATCAATAAAAATATTTTCAATAATATGTTAAAAGTGTTAATGCTAAGTACAATTTTTTAAATGTCACTTACCAGTAGGCATGTTGACTGGTAATGTTTCAGTAGTGGGAACGTATTCATTAGGTCGTTCGTTGAACCTCTCCGCTAACGCGTTGTCTATTTTATCTGCTTCTGCTGTCACCATTATGTACGCCTCTTTGTATCTCGCTACCTAGAAATTAATATCATATTGCATATAAAGTTTTAATTCTAATACCGATTTTCTGGGTTTGATTTTGGTTTTTGAAACAAGGGAAATAAATGTAGATTTATTTAAAATCTTTGTAAGTCGTTCGACCATTTTACTTATTAGGAAAAACAATAAAATCAAATATCTCTTAATGATAAAACACTTTTTGTTTTTTCCACTATACCGTGCATCACGCTAGTGAAAACGAGAATTAAACTGTTAATTTATACTAATATTATAAAAAGGAAGGATTTGTATTTTTGTATGTATTGAAATAACTCAAAATCTACTAGGCTGATTTCAAAAATTCACCATTTATCATTTTTTATTATTTTTTAATTTCACGCAGGGAAAGTTGCGAGCCAAAGCTAGTATTTAAGAAGCTTAAAATTCTGAAAAGCTACATAGCTCAGATAACCTGTTCAGCTAAGACGAGGTCGGGCTGCTTGGTGCCCTCGCTGATAGCTTTGAGGTCAGCCTCGAGCTGCGCGCGCAGCGCCGGGCGCGCCATGTGCAGCCCCATGGCGTCGTACCCCTCCACCAGCCCCATGCCCAGCAGCCCCGGCACGAAGTGCACCGCGTCCGCCAGCGCCACGTACGAGCGACTCTTTATCGTCTCTATGTGCTCCGCGTGCGTCGCGTCCGTGCCTACATGCTCAATGTTTTACAGGGAATTTAATTTGCTACCCCCACTTACTGTGTAATATTGAAATGTTTAAACACTTTTAGGACTGTGATTTAATATTTATTATAATGTTATAAATGGGAAAGTTTGGATGGATTGATATTTGTTATTACGTATCAAAGGATTGCAATATTTGGACATAGTTTGGAAAAACATATAGGGTACTTTTTTTTCAAATTTCGCGCGGACGAAGTCGCGGGCGACCACTAGGTGTTTTAATATAGACATGATAAATATCTTCAAGTAAAATGTTCAGCTATCACAGAAATTCCAAGGAGACAGTTTGTTTGTAATAGCTGAAGTAATTAAAACATTTATCTCTTTCTCACCAATTCCGTGTTTCTCCATGAGAGCGATAAGATCGGCCTCCGTCAACAAGTTGGGCGGCGACGTGTTGCCTTCCACTAAGTCGATACTCGTAGGATTGAATGTTTGTCCATTCTGCAAAACATACCAACTTATATTTTTTTTTTTTTTTTTTTATAATATAAGATGGCAAACGAGCAAGCGGCCACCTGAATCCACCGAAATGGAAAGCGACCGCTGCCCATAAACATCCGCAATTGCAGATGCGTTGCCTACCCTTAATTGACGGAAGAGGAGACGCACATAAAGATGACATGTACCCATTCTATGCGTCTCCTCCACCGTCAAATCCACTTTTCCTTCCCATCCTTTCCTCTTAAGAAAAGGGTGGAAAGGGAAAGGGACTAAACTTAGGCCTCCGGCACCACACTCCTCAGACGAAACACGGAATTGCTTCCACTTCAAGCCTGTCTTCTGTGTGGTCGTGGTATTACACCGGGCGAGCCGGCCCATTCGTGCGAGGATGTTAAAGCGGGCTCTACCACTGTCAAATGAAATATCATATATGAATATATTTGACTGTAAAACAAAAAAGGTCACTTTTTCTGCACAATAAATAACAATAAATATTGAGAATTGGTCACTAGGTTAGACCTTAGCGCAGAATATATAAAACCAACACTAGGAGAAACAACGTCAAGACTTTGAATGCGATAGTTTTTTTGTGTTTATATTTACCTCATAAACATGAATTTCTTTAGAAGACCATTTATCATAAGGATAGACTTCCAGATAATTCCTCGCGATGATCATAAGTCCGCTGGCGCTGAAGGTCTCATCGGCGAGGTGTATGGTGACGGTGGTCTCCTGGCCTTGCGCGTCCTTGGCGCAGCACGCCAGGAACGACCGCACTATGAACTCGTATAACCGCTGCTCGTTGCCCGACAGATCTTTAAATTAATTATACTAATATAGTGTGATAGTAGAGAAATTACCTCTAATTTAGTTTATAATTTAAAGCATTAAGAATCTTACTATAATATTTTTACTAATCCGATTGTTTAGATGGATGGATGTTTGTTAGAAGGTATCTCGAGAACGGCTCAACGGAACTGGATAAAACTTGGCAAAGATATCTACTATTGTTGTTAAAGTTTGTAGTCTAAACTGCTTAATAGATCTCGATGAAATTGGACACAGATATAGAACATAGTCTGGAAGAACACATAAACTAGTCACAAAGTTTCTTTTAGATTCCGCCCGGACAATGTCGTGGGCAGACTCATATAACTATAGTTTACTATTTGAGAGTATATACATGTCAAAGAAATTTCCCAATTCACTTTCCTCATTACAAAGGTGTTAGAAAATGTTAATTCATAATTCAATGTCTCCAAACTGATGGTACCATGTTGTCTAATTTTTTTAACAATTTTAAACTACTTACTGTTGGTATACTTTGTTGGATGTATGGGAGGGTGAGCTTTATCACTCTTATTCCCTTGTCGCGGTGTGGGCCCCCCCTCGTCCAGTATCCGCTGAGCGAACCCCCCCCAGTTGGGGTCCCCCGTGTGATGTTCCACAAGTTGTCGCAAGTTCATCTCCTTTGGAAACTCATTAGTTTCCGTACGCGGGTAGCTGATGAAACCTTGCGTGTACAATTTTTCCGCTAAACGCATTGTTTCTTTGGCGTTTATTTTAAGTTTCCGTGATGCTAATTTTTCCAATTCCTGAGAAATTGAAATAAAGGTATTTGAGTCTATACTAATATTGTAAAGATTTGCATTTTTTGGATTTTCATATGTATTAAAATAACTTAAAAACTGGGCCGATTTCAAAAATTCTTTCACCATTAACAAATGTTTTCACTGAGTAACATAGCCTATATTTTTAATTACACTCGGAAGATGTCGTGAGCAACAGCTAGTCTTTAATAAAAACAATAATATAATAGATTAAAACCTACCACTGTATCTAATGGCAAAGGTCTCCATTTAGACTTAGGCTTTGTTCTGACATTCACAACTTTAGCGAGTGGGTTCTCTTTGCACACATCATGCAGGATTTCACAACTTTCTTGATCAAACAGTCTTATTCTGTCCCATGCAAAATCAACACTTAGATTGTTCATGGTGTGGTTCACTGGAAACAAAAAATAAGAAAACCATTTTTAAATTTGTACACAGATAAATATTAAATTGATTATAATAAAAAATATAACTATAAGACTTTGTGGAATTTAAAAAAAATTGTTAGTCTATGCCAAATTTCATTGATAATCTATTAAAAATCTTTTGGTAAGCTAGTTTTGTATGGATGGTGATATCCATCCATCCATCCAAACTTTTGCATTTATAATCATCATCAACTTGCCCTTATCCCTTATGAAGGGTCGGCACAGTATGCATATGTAATATTAGTAAGAAATATGATTATTTCAGAACCTTTTATGTTACATATGGGAACAAATTAACTTGGTCTCTTTACCTTTTATTTTCCAAAATGTTTCAGATACAAAGTTGTTTACATCCCTGTATCTTTCCACAACAAATCCTAGAGTTGGAAATTGACAAGATCCATAACTTATTAAACTGTCTGCCAGTTTTGATGGGAAAACTTTCTGTAGCCTTAGAGTCTGAAATCTTGTAAAAGCAGCTCCTATAAGTAAAAAAAAATATTTAAATAATAGTAAGTAGTATAAAACTACTTAACTATTTAAAAATAGCTCTAATCTAATTTTTCTTTAAGATTAAGATAATTCTTAATTTTAGACAAATGTTTAGTATTGTATTATCTGTGGTTTAATGAATGATGCATTTACATAATTTACCTATCCTTAAATCAAGTTCTTGCCTCACATCAACAGCGTTACTGATATTCCTGTTTGGTTGCTCTAAGTTCTGTAATGCACGGTTTACTGACACAGATGTTATCTCAGAGAACTTTGCTCGGTATATTCTCAGATTGCTCTTAACTGAGCTACACACCTCTATAATCTCAAAGCCTATGTTTTCCCCTTCTCTGTCACAATCCGTCCAGATAATCAGTCCTTGACAACTTCTTACTTCCTTTTCTAATGTTTTCTGTAATAAAATATTAGTTTTCCAGATTAAAAAAATAAAATATCATCATTTTTTTTTTAATTGATCATTACCTTAATTTTTTCGTAGTTTTCCGGACAATACTTTATAACTGGTGCATCGAAAAGTGTTAAAGGGTTACATGATTGCCAACTTTTATATGAACTTGCAAATTCTAGTGCAAGAAGATGGCCAGATACTGAAGTCATTACCATTTGGCATTTTTGTCCCATCACTTGTGCTTCAAACTCATAGATTTTATTGTACTGGGATAGTCCTTCTCTCTGAAATATTAATAAAAAGTTAAGACAGGCCAGGCCGGTAACTTCTACGTGTAAAAAATACAGTAAATGTCGAGTACCCTTTTTGATGTTCCTCTTGATAAATGAAGCGCAATATTCTTAGCAGCGTCATTTTTTTCCGCGACATTAAGGTATTTCATCGTTTGTGATTTACTTCTTTGAACCAAAATTGAACCATAACTCGAAGTTACTACGAAATTATTTTTTCTTATAAGAGTGAAGAAAAATATACGCATAAAATACATATTCTTACTCTTATAATATCTTAATTACATTTGCATGCTATTAAAAATTAATATTAAAGTGATATTCCATTTAAATTACTTAGAAAGTACAAAATAATGCCGCCAAAAATAAAATTAAGAACTCATAACAAACCAGGCATTGGACATAATTGACATTTGTTATCAACAGCAACTGACGTTACTATTAATGACTAAAAAGAGAAAGGAAGAGAAAGTTTTCTACTTTTTTGTAGATTGTATCAGCGCGGCACCAAAAATACATTTTTTTGTTGTTAAAAACACTATATTAAAACTATGCAAAGTCTGATCACTAAAATAGAAACCTTTTCACTTGGGATCCACAATCTTCATTGATAATGCAACACTTCTAATTACGTCAAGTTTGTTATGTTTTTATTTTGACATTTATTTGACATGTGTGGTTATTTGTGTTTATTACAAAAGCAATTGAGTTAATTATAATATTATACATATGTACAAATGTTAGGATGATAATTACGCATTTAATGTCATCTAATGAATTGAACATAGTTAAAATGTGTTTCTTAGTTAATTGTCTTAAACGATTCAAAAGTTCACAACAATGGTTAAGTCGTCAAAAAGCAGATCCCTACGTGGAAAAGGCCAAAATATATAATTACAGGTGAATATTGGGAAGAAATGAACAATTTATAATAAAAATTATTCATTCGTTTTGTCATTTTGTTCATTATATATGTACTACATAAAAAATAATTTTAGGTGTCGAAGTGCTTTTAAGCTTTTGGAAATGAATGAGAAAACCAATATCCTCACACCAGGATTAACTGTTATCGATCTAGGTGCTTCTCCAGGCTCATGGACACAAGTCGCAGTTCAGAAAACAAACTCTGATGGAGCTGACAAAAGTAAGCCAAAGGGAACTGTACTGTCGATCGACAAACTTCAAATATTTCCTATACAGGTGTGTACAATATTTATTATTTCCTTAAATATTTTGTTCAACCAATTTTTTCTACTTAGTTTCAAAAATAATATGAACAAAGAAAAACAAAAGCCAGCTAATAAAGTAATTTACAAAGTCAAGGTTGTGTATATCATTAGTCATCTATTGTTAATTGTATAATGCACAAGTTATATTTCCAGGGTGCTACAATTATGAGTAATATGGATTTCTCAACAATAGCAGCTCATGATAAAGTGGTGGAATCACTCAATGGCAAGAAGGTTGACTTAGTGTTATCTGATATGGCCCCAAGTGCGACTGGCATTAGAGAATTAGACAAGGATAGAATTTTAGGACTCTGTTATATGGCAATACGGTTTGCCGCTCTAGTCACTAAAGTTGATGGAAATTTATTATTTAAAGTATGGGATGGGAAGGAGGTACCAATATTGGAGATGGATTTAGAAAGATTTTATAAAAGTACAAAGATACTGAAGCCAAAAGCGAGTAGGTCTGACTCATCTGAGAAGTTTATTCTTGCAAGAGGATTTAAGGGTATTCAGAGGCCATTGCAAAATGGACGCTGGGGATAAAACTCCTATTAATTTGAAAATGTCATATACAATGCAAGATAATTAAAAACAAAAGGTATTATCAAGATAATGTAAATATTATTTTGTTTCAGTTTTAAATAGTGTAGGATAGTTAAATAATTAGCACTTTAATGCTATCTAAGATTGAATATATTTGCAATTTTTTTCTTCATATTCTGTATTTGTTCTAAGTATACAAAGATTAAACTATTGCAATGATCATAATGTTTAAAAAAGATTGTCTATTTTTTAAATAAAGTCCATATCTTTGGGTAGAATAAAAATGGTACTTCAGATTGATTAATTAACTCATATTGACACCATTTGTTTTTAATTAGTTAAGTCATAATAAAATGTTACTAGTCTTGTAGTAATAATGTCTTCCATTATCATACTAATATTATAAATGCAAAAGTTTAGATGGATGGATGTTTGTTAGAGTTTGTAGCCTGAACGGCTGAACGGATTTCAATGAAATTTGGTACAGACGTAGAGGATGGTCTGGAAGAACACATAGGCTACTCACTTTTGTTTTTTTTTTATTCCACGCGGACGGAGTCGCGGGCAAAAGCTAGTAAATAATAATTTAAATACAGATGTATCTTTTTTTTACCATTTTTATAACAAATGCCATTTGTATTAGGAAGTACTTATTATATCAAATAAAAGACAATGTTTTAATAATTTGAATATAATTTATTTCATTCTATCATTTTATATGAAGCATATAATTTTCTCATTCACTACATACATACACTAAGTAAACAAAAATACTATTGTTACTTTATGCATATAGCATATATTTTTACATACATATCTAAGTGTATTTAAAATTACAAGATAAGCTTTAATTTATTAACCAATAAAAGACTCCTGATTTTGATAAAAAAATATCACAAGTAATTGTTGTAAAATGCCAACAAATCTAAGCATTAATGTTGTAAAATTTGGACGTAAATAGTTTACAAATAATCTTTTTAAAATCAGTAAAAATATGTCTCCTGTATACATGGCAAGATGGAAATAAAGCTTTTAGCTTAGTTGCTTTAAAAAAGTAAACTAATCTATAATGCAAAACTAAATATAGTCAAATTCAATAGAAATGAGAAATTATATTTACACATTTCATTTCACTGGCTAAATTCTTTTCTGAAGTTTTAATATTTAAATTACACAAACATGTCTGTTGTTAAATAGTCTGTGATAACAATCTTATCAAAGTATAATTGTTTACATAGGCTTATCATTTCTCGTTTTTATTGAATTTGATCACACAATCACTTGTTTTGCCTTTATGATGTTCCATGAATTAATATTTAATTATGCTTGCTTTTAATTTTTGTTTCTTATTTTAATTGATCATGAAGTTCTAGTCAATAGCAATAAAGATGCAAGATCTATAGAAGCGTCAAATTACTTTGTCACCATTTAAGGCGTTCCAACTCTTAAAAGATGGCTCAGAAAGATGATTAAAAAAACATCAAAAGTGTAGCACCATCGTTAATAGGCGCTTTGGCCAAATATTAGTGAGATAGATAAACTAAAGACAACTGTTAAAATAGCCGTAGAAAAACTCATGTGCGTGTGTCGTAAGGCCTTATAAGTACCTCTCTGTTAACGTTAACTAAACTGGTTGTTTTACCTATTTCTATATGACTTATTCTTAAAAGTCTTTGCGCATATACTGTGCTAAAATTATTACATTAATACTGCAAATTATGTACGCTACAAAATATAACTAAGACTAAAACGTTAAAATAGCGTGTAACATTTATATAGCACATCTAGCATATAAATGACATAATTTTAATTACTGTATCAACTTAAGGAATTGAAGGCAATCCAAATACTATATAAGAAAATATATTACTATGACTAGTGCAGATGTGCTTATAGCTTTAAAACATTTCATTTAGAATACGTTTATGCCACGTTTGCACTAAACTAGTAATTTAGTCGAGAACCGAATAATTTAGAATATTTTTGTTATATGATTTGCTAATCTACAAGACTAAGCTTTTGATTAGATCCGTTTTAGTCATTTAATTACTTGCTACTCGACTAAATTACTAGCTTGTGCGATATAGGCAATAGTGCCACTATGATATTTCCGTAGGTAATTCGCCAGGCGAGTCAGTAGCTCTAAACGTGTTTATGTATTGAGTTACATATCTTAAGAGATCTAAAGCTTCGTTGGATGGCTCTATATATCAGTAATGTATTACACGAAATGCGTGCGCGTGCCGTGTGAGAGTTTGTTGAGTTGTGCGGCGGAGAGGAGGCTGGAGTGCGCGGCGTGGTCGAGGAGTAACAGCCGTTCGCCGCGCTCGTCGGCCAAGTGCCGCGCGCACTGCATCGCTGACACCTCCATGGAGAAGCTGGTCACAGCACAGATCGCGTACACGAATGACGCCACGAAAAGCGCACAAGTGAAGTCTGAAATGAATAAGCTTCTTCAATATACTGACTTCGTCTGAAACTAAACGAAAAAATTACTGTATAATGATAACGATGGTAAAGTCAAGTGTGTCCAAAGTACCTCGTGACAATTCTATTGGAGTAAAGGTAAAGTAAAAGTGTCGTTTTAAATGTGCTTAAAACGAATTACTTACGGTACATATTGTGACCATTAAACAGGTTGATAATGCACGGATATCCGTCTCCGATAATAATAGCTGATATCAACAGTAAGAGATCAATGATCGCTGCTACAATCCAGGGAAATATGTACTCCTTCTTGTACTTGACGGCTCCGTGGAGCAGCGAGATAGAACACATCAAGTATATCGATGTCAGTATGGTACTGGTGTAGAGGACTATCACTGTTACTGAAATAAAACGTTTGAAGTTTTAGTAAGTTTTATTGTTTTCAAACGTACGTGCAAGGGAAGCAAAAAGTTTTGCAATTTATTTAATTGTTTATCAATGATAATTTATTCGCTCCATCAACAAAACACCAATAATAGAAAGTTTAAGTCTACCACAACTAATTTGTTTACTTTTAGAGTTACATTTGTTACGACTAAATAAAATTTACGTGTTTTATATAATAATATTTTGTAAACTTACCGGATGCTAGATATTGGGCATTAGCAAATCTCCGTTGATTATTAGTACTAATAACATCCCCTTCGTGAAATCTTAACTGATTACCGTAAGCTACTTCGTAAAACCCTCGCCTCTCAGCATCGTCTTCCATGTCATTATGAAGCAAAGTGAGCATTTCACCCACATGAGATATACCAACTAATAGTATTATCAGAATAAAAGATGATAGCGCCTGAAAATATAAAATAGCTTATCTTAATATAAAATATCTTTACCAAAAAATACGCATTGCGTTTTTCGTAGGTATACTTACAATTTGATGGACGGCAATAAGAATTGTGCCTTGACGTAAATTGAAAAAGAACAAAAAATTGTTCACCCGCCTTATCATTTTGACTAATAATTTACATTCCTTTGGGTTATCAAACATTTTTGTTAGACGGAGTAGTTTACAGCATAGTTGGTGAGTGATATAAACATCCAGGCGCTTCAAAGCGAAAGTAAGGTCGAGGTATTCTGCGCATGTTTTACATGATCGATTTTTCTACTTTTCTAGTGCGCATGTTTTTAATATTTGATATTATTTTGAAAGTTTAGACGCACCACCCAGATGGTTGTCAATAGATATTATTGACAAACATATGCTTAGGTGGTACAAAAGTAAATACATAGGTATGTACGAGTGCAAGGTTGTATATTAAGGAATTTTATTGAACATTTGATTTTTTTTATTCCATTGTCTAATTCCTTACTGATCACAATGGTATAAGCTTTTAAATAAAAAAAATCAAATATGAGAAATCAACAATCTTTGATTCTGTTTAAACAATGGTTTTCTAACTTGTACGTTCAGAACTCACACGGTGTTCCATTCGCTAATTTTGCTGATAATATTATCATGTCTTGTTAATTGATTACCTATGTTAACGATCAGCGTACACTTCGGTTAAGTTGCTATTTAGCCATTTTAGGCGCCTACTCGCTCGTTGCTTTGCAAAAAAAGTCGCTTTATACGGTGGCAGGAAAAGCGTTGAATAAGGAAGGTATAAGGAAGGCAGTTTTGCATTTGACAGATAAAAAAATTCAAACACATTCAATTATTATAAATTAGTTTTAATTCACAACTTACAATAGTAGTGATAACATTATGACTTTATGTACCAAACTTTTAGTTGGCGTTAGTATATTTGGATTATATTATATTGAACTAAAATCTATCACAAATAAAAAAATAATATGTACATGAATTTTGCTTAACGCCTTAATTGATTTCGAAAATCATACCATTGAACAAACTTTTTAACGTAATGAATACATTGGACAACTATGTGAGAAATAAAAAGCGATTTACATTAGCAACTAGCAGTTCATATCTTGGTTAACTATGGGTTTAAAATAATTTATATCAAGTAGATGCGTTAATGCGTACTGTGGACGCCCTCTGCCCCACTTTGGGGACATAGGAAAAGGAGAGAGAGATGCGTTAATAGTAGATATTATGACATAAAGTATTATACATTCAATTTGTCATAAGTAGGACAAAAAAATGTTCGCTATTTTTTAATTTTAACTGTATATTTAAACCCCAGAACCATTTGGTGCCTTGATAAATCTATTGGATAATGGACATGACTTACGGCCGAATATTAAAACGACATTTAAATATGTAACAGCGTTTTAAATTAAAGGCCACGGATTAAATCCGAATTTCATAAAAATTTTGACATCTGTGTTTAAGATTCGCTTTAGAACTCGGCCGTTTATTTCTTAAACACATGGGAATTTATAAATTAATTTGAATTACTTTTGTTTTTAATTTAATTACGTTACATATTTTTTAAATAGATTATAATATTCAAAGCAGAGCGAACATTTATTATAAATAATCAAATTTCTTTATAAAACCATTGATTTTTAGATTGTTTGTAAACGAAAATATGGTTTATGTCACAAATCCTCACGTAGTCGAAGGCAGTCTATGCCAATCGTTATGAATTAGTTACGTTCTAGGGACGGATTGAACTAAACTTGTTTGATACTGTTACAAAGTTATTTTCATACATACGTACATGTCAAAAGCATTTTGTTATATTGACATTGCAATTAAGTGTATTTAAATTTAGAGCCCTGTTATAAAAATCAAAATCATCGATTATCGTAGAAAAAAAATTATCGCATTTTATGTAAAGTTGAAAAAATCTGCTTAATTAAAATTAGCCGTATTTCATATGTTTGTTTTATTGTGTATTTTTATGAAAATAAATTGTTTTGTACTTTAAGAGACGAAGTGTTAACCATTTCAAAAACAGGTGCTATTTTTTCAATGAACCAGAGACTCTAAATTTAAAGTATTAAATTCCTGTTAGTAGAAGCGAACAATAAATGCAAAATCATCAATGTATTGTCATATGATAGTTATATTATAGACCGACAAAGTTATCTGACCCAATGTGTAACAAACTAAAATATGACGGCTCACTAGCGCCCTCCTGTCAATGTGAAAGTGTCAAAAGATCCTTTTTGTACTACAGCTGTCATTGTTATGTCAAGTATTTTTTCTTTTATGTAATTTTATATGGAGATGAATTTTTATATATTTTTGCATAACAGCACCTTTTATCGGGCCAGATATCTTCGTTTGATTGTGGATTTCAAGTGCAGTTACATTTGTATTGACATATGTCTATTTTGTCAAAGAGTATGTGTGGAATGACAATACATTGACATAATCTCTATTTTGTCAAAGAGTATGTGGAATTACACAATGTGGTATTACATGTGTCACTGCAGTCGACACCCACAATTATACACAACCGTGATTGAAACATGCGAACGAGTGTTACGATTACAATATACAGACTTATTTCTAAAATACGCAAATGTATAATATAAATAATAACTAAGAAAATAGCCGATATAAATACAAGGTTAAATTTGTTTGGAGTTGCCATTGTTTGATTCAATTTACATGAAACCAGAATATAATGTAGACAAAATGTAAACACTAATTTCTGAACTATTAAAGGACTATGAAGGTCTCATAATACACTTATTAAGATTTTAAAACGACTCCTACACACTTAAGGAGTGTTTGATACATTTTATGTGTTTTAATTCAGACAAATAGTCAATCATTGCTTTATGTACATTTTAGTTTCATTAAATGTTAGTGGACAAGTATACATGACGTGAAAAAAGTAAATTTTTACCTTAAATTTATCACATTAATTAACCATACACGAGTAAGTCATTACGCCTACAATGTTAGAATAGATGGTGTTCAAGTTAGTACTTATATTCAAAATTCCACGAATTATACAAAGTATAAAAAATATATTAGAAAAACGTTCGTATTCGCACACGTAAAAATAACTAGATATAACCGTGAATATGTTAAAAGGTACAAAATTATTAAATACAGTAATACTCTAGAATAGCATAAGAACAAAAGAGACTCTAGCCAGTTACATATACATTAAATTATAACTGTAAAGACGAACTATTCAGTTAAAACGGTGCAGTTGGAGTGAACAGTTAAATATTTGCTAAACACGTAACATATTAACTGAATAGTTCGACAGTTCAGTCAAAATTGTCAGTTAGACCTGAGCTCTGTATCTGGCTTCATTCAAGAAGGCAATAAGGGACTAAAAAAAATTAGGATTCCTTATTCAGTGTCTATACAAAGTGCACTCAAAGGAATAGAATATGGGTTTGCACTCGCCTCATGTTATTATACATACTTAGCGTAGAACTGACACAGATATGAATAAAGAGGAATTAATACAGTATACTCTTTTTTGTATTAAAAGGTGGCAAACGAGCAGGCGGCCACCTGAATCCGCCGAAGAAGTACTTTCTCTTTACTGAGAAGTAATCTATTAAGATATCAGATGGTTATAAATTCATTTATACACATTTTAATATCAGCGAGCCACAAAAAACTATGGCAATCTAGGCTGGAGATTCTCCTACCATTAATATTTTTGTTTTTGAAGTCTTTTTTTATATACATTTTATATTTTTGGGGCAGCAGCTGCTTTATGCATTGAGTTTCAAAGAATCGTTTCTCTGTTCCAATTGAGCCAATACTACTCTGGTACTGTTTTTTTTTCATTAAAGCTATATAAACCAATTTACAACCAACTGATATTAATTCCACTTACATATTTGTTAAACATCGGCTGTACTCATTAATATCACCACATAACAGTTAACACTAATGTATTTATCTAGGCACAATGATAATTACAATAGTATATAGTATATAGTACATAAGTTCATTTGAATAAATGGACAAATCGGGATGCTATGATATTAACATAATTACATAACACTTATATTCACAATGTATTCTGTTAAGTAACAATACCTTAATTTACCTTATAATACTAATCACAAATCCGTTGTCGTTTACAGCCTGTAATTTGTTAGCGTACAATACTTGGACAAGAATTATTAACTTTTTTATATTATAAGGTGGCAAACGAGCAAACGACCACTTGAATTTGCCGAAATAACGAAGCGACCGCTGCCCAGACATCTGCGATTACAGATACTTGCCACCAACAAAAGATGCACAGAAAGAGGATAATTTATTTTTTATGCATCTCTGTCAAAATGGCACCCCTTCCCACCACTTTCCATACAAAAAAAGGGCGGGTATAGAAAGGGATTACATTTTTTATTAGTTTGCTTGATTATTCTGAATTACAGAATAGAAAAGCTACTGGAACCAACGAAATTGAGTTTGTCAGAACAGAGTCTTGAATACTTTTTGTTTATATAACTTTTTCTAGTCAAATCTTTAGAATTTGTGTAAAAAATCGTGGTTGGTTTTTGTGAAACTTCATTTGCAACTATTAGAAACATTTTTTTCAAAGTGATTGCTTACAATATTAATAATAATAACGGTCAGAATAGTTGTAGAATGACATCAAAATATGTCGTAAATTCAATTGTGTTAATGTTGCCTTTTCTCATTATACAACTGGCAAATAAACCTTATATAAGCTAGTTGTATAGGAAATAGTCTTAATTGTGAAGTTATTACTTACATCTTAAAACATTATCATATTAAATTTCAGATGAAAAACATTTTTCAAAGAACATTGGACAGCGCAAAAATTTAGAAAGTTTTCGTTGTAAGATTTTGTATTTGATCTTATTATATTCGAATGCTTCAAATACCACATTTTACTCTACATTGTTTAATAATTGATTTTAAATATTAACAGACAAAATGAAATGTGAAAATGAGGCATTCAAACATTAATAATCAAATCTCTTTGCCCCATTAACAAAAGTTTTATATCTATAAAATAGACTAGAAAAATAGCTTTTTTATCCTTCCAAAATCCAAATGGCATTTAGTAGAAAGTATTATAATTACAGATGAGGCATGAATAAATCCATTCCATCCGTGCATATTATAAAAGGCTTGAACTAATGGGTGGGTTCACACCTGTTCAATACAGTTGGTAAGTAGAGCTCAACTGGACTGGCAATCAACTAGTATGAACTAGCATCAGTGAGTCCAGTCCATACAATCCATGCCTGGAGCCACAACTGTCCAACTATATGGCAAAGTGTGAACTGGGCATAAAGCTACGGGAGTTGGGTTTTTCACGTAATAGTGCAAGAGTTCCGACCTGTACAATTGAGCCTGGTGTTATGAGGGTGCTTCGGTGGCCGAGCTCGATGTCTGCTGGGGGCTGCAGAGATCGCGTACGACTTTAGATGAGACTTCAACGTGGTCGGCAGCGGCAGTCGCTCCAGGCCGTACACGGACGTGCGCGCCACTATCGCACGACAACACAGCTCTTGAAGACTGAGAACTGAAAATGAAACATCAATCTATACTAATATTATAAAGAGGAAATAAAAAATATTTTTGTATGTATTGAAATAACTCAAAAACTAGAGCTACGTTATCGGGGAGTAACATAGGCTAATATTTTTTACTATTTTTTTATTTCACGAGGGTTTAGTCGCGATTAACAGCTAGTCTGTTTAATATAGAAGTAATTAAAATCAAATCATCCATCCGAATTTAAATGATACATGACGTGTTTTATATACTACACCTCAGTAACTTCCAAGAAAAATACGTCGACGACTACGTAATAAAAAGTATTTTGAATACAAGAAACAATAGATAAAGTCACATTCCAAAAAACAATAATTGAAAAGGAAAATTATAGTTTAGTCACTCAATAAGGATGTAAGAATTTTTTATCATAATTATATTGTAACCTAAGTGATATATCACACATAAATGACTAACTTTTAGTCACAACTCAATCTACGCTAAATTAAAAAAATACTATTAATAGTTCATCCACACTATGTCCTACATCTGTGCCAAATTTAATTGAAATACATTAAGACTTTCTGGAGATACCTCATAACAAACATCCATCCATCTAATCTTTGCATATTAGTAAGATGTTTACCTTTATTGCTTCTCCAGAGTCTCTCCATGCCGTTCCTGTGCAATGCCATTCGGGATAATTCACAGAAGCTCTCTCGAATGTTAAAGTCGCAGAGTGGACTGACTTCGAAAAATGCCATATGATTCTTGGCCGCGTACTGCTCCGCATCACGTTCTTGTACTTGACGTTTGAATGCGAGGTGCAATCGGTTGCCGACTAACACTTTAGGTACACCTGGTGCATGCTAGAATAAGATATTTTAAAGTAATAAATAAACTATCCCAATAGCCTAATAATATATGTAATACCTATCATTAAATCTAGAGAATTTTTACCTTTAAATATAAAAACATTAAATAATACTTATTCAGAAAATGTTAATAAGCTACACAATAAAATCAGGTCTACGAAATTTCACGCATATATGCTTCAGTCCCATTTTTTTTAAATAATATACTAAATCATCACCTACTAAATTTTCTACAATGTGATTATTTCATGTTAGTTTAAACATTAAAAAAATTAAACTGAATCACATTTGCTTTTATTCCCCTCACTTTAATAATGCACAATTATTTACTAAAGAACCTTTAGCTTACCTTTTCAACTTCTTCTAGCCACCTGTCTATGCTATCAAAAGACCATTTGTTTGTTATATCATAGACCAGCAGTATACCTTGAGCACCACGAGAGTATGAGCGAATTATTGTACAGAACCGACCCTGGCCTGAGGTGTCCCACAGCTGAAGTTTCACTCTTTTACCATCCAATAGGATTGTTGTGGTTTTATAAGCTGTAAATGCAAATTAATACTTTACAAACATTTCCAGCTCTTACATTATTTTATCCTTGTGTGTTTTAAAAACCTTAACACTTAGACACTTTATCATACTAATATTATAAATCATACTAATATTATAATATTATAAATGCGAAAGTTTGGATGGATGGATGGATGGATGTTTGTTAGAGTTTGTAGCCTAAACAGCTGAACGGATTTCAATGAAAATTGGTATAGATGTAGAGCATAGTCTGGAAGAACACATAGGCTACCTACTTTTGTTTTTTTTTTTAAATTCCACGCAGACGGAGTCGCGGGCGAAAGCAAATACAATCTAAATCTATCCTAACATAATAAAGCGTACACAGAAACTACAAGCTGTCAACATCAAGAGGACATGGTTATTATGGTAACGATAATTTTGACATTTACAATTGAGATTTTCACTATCAAAATTATATTTTCATGTGGATGATGCCACACGGGAACTGCTAGTCAAGAATAAATGAAGAGTAAATGCAACATCAGACACCTTGGCTCACATTAAAATGAAAGTTAATTGTATCATTGGTTTCTTCGAACACTTATTGATATAATAGTGTAAGCTGTAGATTATGATTAAAGAATAATTACCACTTCCACTGCAGAATGGTGAATCAGCAGATCCATCCTCAAGGTCTTGGAGAATTTCTTGTTTCCCCACATCAGAGTCCCCTACAAGAAGCACCTTCAGGAGATAGTCATATGACTTAGGAGCTGCCGGTGGCCTGCCTAAAATCAAAATTTCCAATTACAATATTTCATTTATATTGAAGATATTGGTAAGCAAAGCATGTACAACTATGCCCATTAAAATAACATTATGTAGAACTAATAAATCATGATTGTTTTTATTTTATTTATTACTAAAAATTAAAAACGTTATTAGACGAATTAAAACTGATTCGCTCCAGTAATTTACGAGTGCTTGTAAACTGGGACATGATATAGTTGTAAAAAGAAACAATACCTGTTCTTTGATGATGAGATCGAGGTAATGTGGTGCTGCCATTTTGCGCGACCTGGTTAGTCGCTTGCTGTGGTGCTGCTACCATTCCTGTCGTCGTAAACATAGTTCCAAATAATCTCTCCTGATCTCCAGGTGGTCTTTACCACACGCAATCGTATACATAATACCGTCCAAAATTAATCGATTGCGTTTTCCATGTACAAAACAAGATTCATATCATGCAACTATTATGAGTTTCCAAGTTCTTTTTACGGGTTTATAACTAATACTTTTAAACACAACACTTTCAGTCTGTACACAAAATATACATACACAGTTCACAAGGTCGACACTTATTATTGCACTGTTCTACTCGTTTGTTCTAATTACACAGGAAGAATTAATTGACATGAAATGTAAACTACATCACCAATAAAATTAGTTTACATTTATGCGACACAAAAACATTTCACATCACACAAAAATAGGCAAAATCTGGTGAACGACGAAAGACATTGAACAAAGATAATATAAACAAGAAGTCATTTTATTGCGACTTTTTTTATAATCTATGGTAACAGATGGCATGGTTTAAATGACGTCTCATTTTTTATTTGTTTTAATAAACAAAAAATTAGTCCTGAAAATATCCTCCCTGATTTATTTAATAATCGAAAATAGGTTTTGATTTCATAAATTAATAAGAAAATATTCTTAAATCAGGGTACTTAACGCTCTGAGATATGTATAGTCGTTCAAGTCCATTTTTATCAATTTAACATGTCCTTTTACAAAACTACCCTTTTGTGCACAGCTTTCATGCTTCCTATTTAGTTAAATTTTATTAATATTGAAGAAGTTAGCTGTTTCTGTAAATGGGTGCTCTTACCACTTGTCTTGCCTTTGCAAGCTCGTTCACAGTAATATAAGAGTAAGAAAAATAATACTAGAATTTGAAAAAAATATTTATTCTTATAATTTATAGTATAAAGGCACAATAAAATATTTGTCTTTCAGTTACATTTTTTTTGTAAAAGTTTACCCTAGTTGTTAATAGCTATCCGAAAAAGTGCTACTTATGCTTAACTCTAACAATATCTTAAATGTATATATTCGAATGATTTAGGAACAATTAAAAAGTATCTTGTAGATTGTCTTTCTTATTAATATGTTTCATAGCCAGGCAATTGGAATGTCGCGCTGTACTTTTCCACCTCACCCCTGAGGTCAGCTACCTTTTTGTTAAGATCAGCATTTTCATCTATAGTTTTGTTGAAATCTACTATTTTCGGGCCCGATATTTTCGTAATCTCTTGTCCAAGTTTAAGAGCCTTGTCGATAAAATCGACTACTCTATCGATGTCGACTTCCTTTAAACCCCGTGTGGTTAACGCTGGAGTACCTGTGGAATAATTATACGTTAATTTGTATACATTCTTCATTAAAGTATTGTAACTTTTGATACACAGACGACTATTTTTTTACTTTCTGAAGTAAACCGCAGTTTGAAAATCAAAATGTGTATACCATTCCAACATCAGCATTTTTTTAAATAATAGCTGTCGCCCCGAAATTATCCAGGTAAAAAAAAAATTGCCAAGTTAAAAAAGTGTACTATTCTAGACTGTATTCGATTTCTGTTCCAAATTTGATGCAGATCAATTTAACTATTAACTAAGGCATAACCAACAAGAAATAGTACTTTGCACAAGTTTTCTTCATTTATCATCACCAGCTCACTATACGTCCCCACCAAGGAGCTCGGAGCCTATCCTAAGTTAAGGTGACTAGGCCATAGTCAACCACGTTGGCCAAGTGCGGGTTGGTTGACTTCACACATATCTTTGAATTTCTTCACCGATATGTGCAGGTTGCATCACGATGTTTTCCTTCACCGTAAGAATATCGGGTAAATTATGTACATATGAAAATTCGAAAATTCGAAAATCACATTGGTACATGGCGGCGGGATTCGGAACTCAAGACCTGTAGATTACAAGTCAAGTGCTTAAACCACTGAGCCACCGACGCTCTTCATTAGGGTCTTACAATAACACCAGACCTTATTATGAATTGTATGAATTTCGGTATTAAAAATGTGCATTATAGTTTACCTAGTCGTATTCCACTTGGGTTGAGAGCACTCTTGTCTCCAGGCACGGTGTTCTTGTTGCAGGCGATGCTGCACAGCTCGAGGATGCGCTCAGCGCGCGCGCCGCTCAGTCCCGCGCGCCGCATGTCCACCAGCACCAGGTGCACGTCTGTGCCTCCGGTGGCGATGTCATAACCTCGTGACATCAGACCTTCGCATAAACGCTTTGCGTTCTTCACTACCTGTTTAAGTAAAATATAGCATTCAATGAAAAATCTACATCACAATCATTTTAAATGCATAGTATTGTAGATTAATACAATGATTTTTATAATGATATTTTCACAAATAAACAAAAAACACGCCAATTTTTTCATCAAATATTTTAACCAAAACAAACAAACAATTAATTTTTAAGTGGTTCATAGAGGAATTTACTATTTTTAAGGGTAGTTAGTAATCAAAATGTGTTCTAGAGACCACTAAAAATGCTTACTTCTAGATGACGTTAAACAGTCTAATTGTCCAGATAAAATTATAAAATAAATAAATTTAGCTTGTGTAGTGGTTATAACTTCTTGTTATGACCACTACACAAGCCTGGTTGTTTAATAACTCACTTGTTTCTGATATTCAATGAACTCGGGAGATATAGTTTGCTTCATAGTTGTAGCGATGGCTGCAATAGCGTGATTGTGAGGACCTCCTTGCAGACCAGGGAAAACGGCCTGGTTTATCTTGCTCTCGAAATCAAACATGACTTTAGTGCCGTTTGCATTCACCGAGCGAACACCTTTGCGGAAGAATATCACACCTGCTCTTGGACCTCGCAACGTTTTGTGCGTTGTTGTTGTAACTATGTCACAATATTCGAAAGGACTTGGGATGACACCTGGAAATATTACATATAAATAAAGAAAAAAAAACAAAACGAAACATTGTTTACTTTAAAGACGTGAGTTTTTTACCTGCAGCAACAAGTCCAGACACATGTGCCATATCAGCCATCAAGTAAGCACCATTCTCATCAGCAATTTGCCTAAACCGTTTGTAATCCAAACAGCGCGAGTAGCAACTGATACCAGCTATTATAAGACGAGGCTTAAATAACTTAGCTGTTTCCGCCAACTTGTCATAATCGATTAAGCCAGTCTTAGGATCCACCTGTAAGAAAAATTAAAAGTTACGAAACGGTAATAAAGTTAAGAATTATTATTAATTAATAACTGTGAGAAATGTTTAATAATGCAAGCAGATAAAATAATCAACCTTGAGATATTGTTTTTGTTACATTAAATAGTTTAATAAACAAAGATATCTGATAATAACCTTGTAAGGCATGCTTTCAAAGAAGATAGAAGTGGCAGAGATTTTCTTTGTAGCGGTGAAGAATCCATGAGTAAGATGACCACCATCGGGAAGATCTAACCCCATAATCCTGCCATGAGGTTCCACAACACCAGTGTATACGGCAAAGTTAGCAGGAGAACCTGAAATATATATTCATAGTACCAAAACTTTGACAAAATCCTTACGGGCAGCAGTCATTTTGCTTTTGACCAAATCAGATAGTGTTTTGCTGGTTTGGCATTCTAATAATAGGAAGTTACTCTTTATACTTTTATGCTTAGTAAACTGTAAGTAGGTGTTAAAGAACACCATTGATAGAACTGTAATTTCCCACTGACAATACAAGTGTTTATAAGTAAAAACTAATATGCATTGAAAGTGGGTGAAAGTATGTTTTCTTAATATATTACCTGAATATGGCTGAACATTGACACCCCACTGCTCATCGCTCAGTCTAAATGCTTCAAGAGAACGTTTTTGTGCCAATATTTCAATTTCATCTATGTATTCATTACCTCCATAGTACCTGTATACATATTAAAAAATTAAATTCACTTTAATAGTGTTTAAAATTTCTCAATTGAGTGCATCTCATAAATAAAATAGCTAATTTTTTTAGCTTCAAAAATTGTTGAGAGAAATTTGCTATAGCTTTTGATTAAGTTAATAGTTGCCAATTAATTATATATTTATACTGGATGATGAGAGGATTTATGTTAATGGTTCTTATAAGAGTATTATTATTAAACTTAAAATGAATTATAAATTCCTATAAATACAGTGATTTACTTTACCTTTGATGTGGCATTCCTTCAGAATACTTATTGTGAAGACAGGAACTGAGGCATTGCAGTACTGGTACTGATGTGAAATTTTCCGAAGCTATCATCTCCAAGCCATGTCGTTGTCGCTGCTTTTCTTTCTTTATTATTTCAAAAAGCTCGGGGTCCGTATCCCACAAATTACCATTCAGAAGACTGTTCATGATTGCTGATTTATGTAGAAATTTCTTTGATATAAAAGTCTGAAATTAACTGTAAATGTTACTTAAAGTATTAATTGTATTCATCTGGCGAACGTGTGCCGACTACGATGCAAATAATTGTTAAGGTCTTTTAATACAAAGATCGCGGTCGAATTGACCTCACAATGTTATCGTCATAACGCAATCACAAACAAATGTTGATTCTTATTTGTTTCGACAGTACGATAACATCAGTTCTATATCGTCACTACATGCGTAATATTCACTAGTTTCCCAGTAATTCTTATGTTATTAGCACATCGTACGTGATATTACTTACTTCTATTTAAAGTTACTTAAGTTAACCTCTTTATGACATGTGTTTGAATTTAAATAAGAGCCAATAAATGGACAAAAACTTTAATGTCCCTTATTGGTCAAATTAAAACATAAACATACCTTAAAGTTTATATTCCTCTGTGCTGAAATTTTGATGTTCTCTATCAGTGACCCCGAAGTTGGACATAATTTCGAAAATGCTGTACTATAACACTGTTTCAGTAATTTGCCATTCATTTTTGATATAAAATCGAGCAGTAAGTCTTCGACACTCTGTTTAATAAAGAAGTGTGTTTATATTAACATGAACGAAATTAATCAATACTGATAACCCATTATGAACTTTATAATCGTATACCTTGACGTTTGTAGGTTTAAAAATAACAGAGTTGCCAACCTGACCCTTCTTGTCGATAAAGTTGGTAGTGTTGTTAATTGGAGCATTACTTTGTTATTATACTGTTTTATTCTTCTTTCCATTTAATTGTTTTCAAAAACTCAAAAAGATGATAATAATACACGATTCCACATAAATTATGTGCGTTACAATTTAAGAACAGGAATTATTTTATTAAAAGGGCCTCTATTGATTAGACAATCTATACAAATATTCTAAAGAGGAGAGATTTGTATTTTTGTATTGAAGTAATCCAAAAGCTACTGGGCCGATTTCAATAATTCTATTACCATTAAAAAGCTACGTTATCAGTGAGTAACATAGGCTATCTATAATTTTTTTTATTTCTCGCCGACGAAATAGCAACAATAGCTAGTTTATTCATATAGACAATGAATTTCTTATGGGTATTATGTAGAAGTTATGAGTGCGACCACTGATAAACTAAAACATTAGAGATAAAAAGCAGCTCATTTCAATGGGATTCAGGATCTCAGATAAATATGAAAACTTGTCAGGTATCGTGATGAGCGAACAGAATGAAGGTGTATATCTAGTAAAAAATATAGTTATTTGTAATCTACGATACTTTAGAAGCCAGCTGCTTTCGACAATAGTATCTGATCGTCTCTATGCTACTTGATTTTTATTTTAACTATTTCTAATTTCCGGACACAATATCAAATGTTTCTTTATTACTAGTCGTGTATTACTGCTTTAAAGAATATATTAAAAAAGTATCTAACAATATATTATTTTAATATAAGAAACGTCTTACTGTTTGTATGGAGTATTCTCTCTTACCTATGCACTCGCGGATGTTAAAATAACTTAACTAGTTATGAACGTCGAAGCACAATGGTTTGTTTGAATTAACAGTCTATAATAGACATTCTTATCGATTATTATGCTGACATTAATAGTGACTTATTGGCTAATACAATGACAATCGGTCCCTTCACACCAAGTTCATGATAATTAAACCTTGTTTATAAAAATAAGGACAAAATATATTAGTAGTACTGAGGGCATGATACTGTTGTGATATGTTTCTAATATAATTGCTGTTTGGTCCAATTTCGTATCGGGATTTAAAGGTAATCTTTCGATTTCAGATGTTATACATAATTTAAAACTCAATATCAGAAAACTGATACAGAAAATCTTTTGACAAAAAAAATTGTAAACAACAATATTACTTGACTACACAAAGTTGGGCGTCCGAATTTTAGTGCGAAAAATATTTTTTTTTATTTCTCGCCGACGAAATAGCAACAATAGCTAGTTTATTCATATAGACAATGAATTTCTTATGGGTATTATGTAGAAGTTATGAGTGCGACCACTGATAAACTAAAACATTAGAGATAAAAAGCAGCTCATTTCAATGGGATTCAGGATCTCAGATAAATATGAATTGTCAGGTATCGTGATGAGCGAACAGAATGAAGGTGTATATCTAGTAAAAAATATAGTTATTTGTAATCTACGACACTTTAGAAGCCAGCTGCTTTCGACAATAGTATCTGATCGTCTCTATGCTACTTGATTTTTATTTTAACTATTTCTAATTTCCGGACACAATATCAAATGTTTCTTTATTGCTAGTCGTGTATTACTGCTTTAAAGAATATATTAAAAAAGTATCTAACAATATATTATTTTAATGTAAGAAACGTCTTACTGTTTGTATGGAGTATTCTCACTTACCTATGCACTCGCGGATGTTAAAATAACTTAACTAGTTATGAACGTCGAAGCACAATGGTTTGTTTGAATTAACAGTCTATAATAGACATTCTTATCGATTATTATGCTGACATTAATAGTGACTTATTGGCTAATACAATGACAATCGGTCCCTTCACACCAAGTTCATGATAATTAAACCTTGTTTATAAAAATAAGAACAAAATATATTAGTAGTACTGAGGGCATGATACTGTTGTGATATGTTTCTAATATAATTGCTGTTTGGTCCAATTTCGTATCGGGATTTAAAGGTAATCTTTCGATTTCAGATGTTATACATAATTTAAAACTCAATATCAGAAAACTGATACAGAAAATCTTTTGACAAAAAAAATTGTAAACAACAATATTACTTGACTACACAAAGTTGGGCGTCCGAATTTTAGTGCGAAAAATATTTTTTTTACCATAATTATTTTATTCCTACTGCAACATCGTAACTGTTTGTAATTCCCAATGTAAATTAACCAGTAAGAAAGGCTAGTACGACACCAAGGAGCCATTAGTTCGTAGAGATGTGGCCTTTAATATAATCCAAGAATTCCCTTGAGTACTTACACAATTGCAAGACTGCAAGATTCTTTTGTCGAGAAATTTGCTAAACCGACTTGAAGAATTTTCCTGAATAGCTTTCAGATTCACTAGAAGGATTTTTTCATTTCTATAAAGAACTTGTATCGACGCAATTCATATTGAAGGTCATTGATCAATCTGAGTTTATATTATATTTATCATTATTTTTTTAACATTGTAAAGGTCTTTATAGGGTATTGGTATAGAAATATTCATTCCGTATCTATATGCGAACTTGTACTAATATGGTACCATAGTATATCGTATAGCATAAATATTTAGAAAGTTGTAATTGTTACGTAGCAATAAAACAATGTAGATCTACACAATAGGCGTTAATCCCATTATGTAGATTATATAATTACGCTGATTGAATACTAAACAAATTAAATCGTGTACAAAATTACTAAGTACACACATAAATACAATGGAAATGTCAACCAATTATACGGCATTTAACTAAAGCTCTACATTTTAAATTGTAATTAATAATATGTACGATGCAGAAATTGGTTACAAAGTATAATTTTCTATGTTTAATATCTGTTATACGGAGACTGTATATACGGAGAAATGATGTTGGAAACAGCATAATAATTAATGACCGTGTATTACGAAAGATGAAACTTTCTTCGAAAGATAGTTTCTGATTGATTGGATAATTAAATGTCTAAAGGGAAAACAGCCTTAGACTAATATAAAACTTTATAGAAAAATATAGTCGTCAAAGGACATTAAATAATCTTGCTGATATTATAAATGCTAATGTTTAGATGGATGGATGGATGTTTGTTAAAGTTTGTACCCTAAACTGCTGAACGGATCTCGATGACGTTTAGCATAGGTGTATAGAATAGTCTGAAAGAACACATAGGCTACTTACTTAATGGGGTTCTGTTTTGGTTAAGAAAATAATATGAAATACAAAGCATCTGTAGTTCCTCTGATGTTGCGGTTGTCCATGGGCATCGTTGACCAGGTGGTCAGCGTGAACAGAGGTCTGTGTTCCCGCCGCTCATTTGCCCCCTTTTCTTATATGAAAAAAAAAATGAATGTGTTTTTATAGAATTGTATAATAACTGTGTGAATTGCACAGAAATATAACTACAAAGGTTGGCCAGCGATGACATAGTAACACGTTGTGTTAGAAATATAATAAAGTCGGGTCACTGTACGTCAGCTTCTTTCTATTAAACACATCGTCCTCATTCTATTCACTACTTATGAATTGGTTCAAGGGAATTGTTATCTCTAACATAAAGTAAACATACTCAGTATGATCATAACTTATTCAAGCGAACAAGTATATTTATCTACATCTAATGTAGAGTGTGTTTAAACCTAAAATATTAAACAGACTTTTGTGATATTTTCTCTTTATTATTTAATCTAGTAATTGAAATGTCTAGAAAAAGAACAACTAAAGCTTTGAAGTTTTAAATTGAAGTATATTAAAATACATAATAAGAGAACTTTAACAATTCATGAGCACACAAATTTTATAATAACTGTGTGAATTGCACAGAAATATAACAACAAAGGTTGGCCAGCGATGACATAGTAACACGTTGTGTTAGAAATATAATAAAGTCGGGTCACTGTACGTCAGCCTCTTTCTATTAAACACATCGTCCTCATTCTATTCACTACTTATGAATTGGTTCAAGGGAATTGTTATCTCTAACATAAAGTAAACATACTCAGTATGATCATAACTTATTCAAGCGAACAAGTATATTTATCTACATCTAATGTAGAGTGTGTTTAAACCTAAAATATTAAACAGACTTTTGTGATATTTTCTCTTTATTATTTAATCTAGTAATTGAAATGTCTAGAAAAAGAACAGCTAAAGCTTTGAAGTTTTAAATTGAAGTATATTAAAATACAATAATAAGAGAACTTTAATAATTCATGAGCACACAAATTTTATAATAACTGTGTGAATTGCACAGAAATATAACAACAAAGGTTGGCCAGCGATGACATAGTAACACGTTGTGTTAGAAATATAATAAAGTCGGGTCACTGTACGTCAGCCTCTTTCTATTAAACACATCGTCCTCATTCTATTCACTACTTATGAATTGGTTCAAGGGAATTGTTATCTCTAACATAAAGTAAACATACTCAGTATGATCATAACTTATTCAAGCGAACAAGTATATTTATCTACATCTAATGTAGAGTGTGTTTAAACCTAAAATATTAAACAGACTTTTGTGATATTTTCTCTTTATTATTTAATCTAGTAATTGAAATGTCTAGAAAAAGAACAGCTAAAGCTTTGAAGTTTTAAATTGAAGTATATTAAAATACAATAATAAGAGAACTTTAACAATTCATGAGCACACAAATTTTATAATAACTGTGTGAATTGCACAGAAATATAACAACAAAGGTTGGCCAGCGATGACATAGTAACACGTTGTGTTAGAAATATAATAAAGTCGGGTCACTGTACGTCAGCCTCTTTCTATTAAACACATCGTCCTCATTCTATTCACTACTTATGAATTGGTTCAAGGGAATTGTTATCTCTAACATAAAGTAAACATACTCAGTATGATCATAACTTATTCAAGCGAACAAGTATATTTATCTACATCTAATGTAGAGTGTGTTTAAACCTAAAATATTAAACAGACTTTTGTGATATTTTCTCTTTATTATTTAATCTAGTAATTGAAATGTCTAGAAAAAGAACAGCTAAAGCTTTGAAGTTTTAAATTGAAGTATATTAAAATACAATAATAAGAGAACTTTAACAATTCATGAGCACACAAATTGTATAATAACTGTGTGAATTGCACAGAAATATAACTACAAAGGTTGGCCAGCGATGACATAGTAACACGTTGTGTTAGAAATATAATAAAGTCGGGTCACTGTACGTCAGCTTCTTTCTATTAAACACATCGTCCTCATTCTATTCACTACTTATGAATTGGTTCAAGGGAATTGTTATCTCTAACATAAAGTAAACATACTCAGTATGATCATAACTTATTCAAGCGAACAAGTATATTTATCTACATCTAATGTAGAGTGTGTTTAAACCTAAAATATTAAACAGACTTTTGTGATATTTTCTCTTTATTATTTAATCTAGTAATTGAAATGTCTAGAAAAAGAACAGCTAAAGCTTTGAAGTTTTAAATTGAAGTATATTAAAATACAATAATAAGAGAACTTTAATAATTCATGAGCACACAAATTGTATAATAACTGTGTGAATTGCACAGAAATATAACAACAAAGGTTGGCCAGCGATGACATAGTAACACGTTGTGTTAGAAATATAATAAAGTCGGGTCACTGTACGTCAGCCTCTTTCTATTAAACACATCGTCCTCATTCTATTCACTACTTATGAAAAGGGACAACAATATAATTAGTGTCAGTCGAAACTCGTCGTTAGATTCAAAAAATATAAACGTTATTAGCGAAGTGTATGTTGTGTGATACGAACATAGTGTGGTTTTATTTATTTCTAGTTTTAAAAGTACTCTAACAACAATATTTCTTTTATTTTACAAGAAACGCTGTTTGTTTTCATTTATTGTTCGTTTTTCGTTGGCCAAATCCGAGTTAATAAGTATGAGAGTTTTAAGGCGTCCCAAATTGTTTTATGTTCTTTGTTTCTCTAACAAAGAATTCTTTATTTTTTCGGCATACTTACCTTCTACTGATAACTTTGAATTGTATTTCATTAACTAAAAGGAAACAGGAAACAAATAAAATAAATGAAGTGTACTGTGTTCAATTGGCACAATATACCGTGCACATACTGTAACGGTTTAATTAATTTGTTCTGGCTTCTGATATCCGAGCCTTAATTAGAATTTAGCTAGCTATTATGTTCGGATATCGGTGACGTTATACGATTGCTATAGCTTTGTTTATTTTCATTATTTAATGATTTGCGAATATCATCACCTTCTTAACATACGGATGACAGAATTATATACCTGGCCATTACATTACTTGTAAGTACCTACAGTAATACACAGAGCATGTTGTCTATTTGCACACGAGTGAGTACAAACAGTTCAATTATTACTGTTTCAATTGCTGGACTAATTTCAGAGCCTCCGCAAAGATCCCGACGAGTAAGCTGCATTGAAAAAAAAAAAGTAATAAAAACAACAGATGTTGAATTAAAAATATGAAAAAACAAATTTTGCGTCACGAATCTTTGTACAGTTTAATTTGAATTAAATGTAAATGATATTCTTATTATTCGCAATTAACTTTGCTGTACGCCATCAAAGAAGAGTTAGAACGAGGACTTAATGTGTGTTAATCGGAATTTGATTACACTGCGAGAATAAAGTGTAAATATTAATGAATATGCTTACATTACAAATAAAATAAAGATAAACGTTGACATTATTTAATTTTAAGGTCGAGCGAGAATTAATAACATTTTAAACATCTGGCAGTTTACAGGCTTCGTTAAAATAAAGATATAAGGCGAAAATACCAAATAAAACCCCTAGGTATAGCGCCTTTCTCCCGTTTTCTTCATACACCTTAATCTCTTTTTTCTCTATAATCTTTGATTTCTTTACATTTATACGTTATCACATTATCATGTTTATTTGCACATTGTATGATAATCAACGAATTTATAAACGAGTTTACTTCTTTCTGAAAGCAATTTATATCTGAAAGTAGAAACGTGGTTAGAATTTAAATGAAAGAGAACGTCTAATAAAAGAATCGTCTAATGTCGGCGACGTTCATTCAATACTAATTAAGTTAAAAAGGTAAGTCTTTTCTTAGATTTTGACTTCCTTTTAGAGGCATGCAAAGATTAATATTGAATTGGCAAAATACATAGGAACAATAAAAGCTTCAATTATAATATAGAATAGAAAATGATGTTAAGTCTATGGGAGTGGTCATTATGAAACAATATAAACATAAATGTTTCTGGTGTACTAAAAATGCATGGATATTGGTGAAAAACCAATGGATACGGTTGTTGTATTGAATTTAACTATAAAAGTCCAGGTTGATAGCAATGTGCAATATTTGCATATCTGACAAGTGTACTGGCAACACCTCCTTGCTGATGGTCGTTTTGCATATCATTAAAATTATTTCCAGTCCAGTGAGCACAGTACAAATTTAAAAGTCAAAGTATTTGCTGTAGTATCAGCGGTAGATTACACAAACTTTAGTATTAACAAAAAGAAGTTTATTCTGGACTTATGCGTCGCAAATAAACGCTTACAAAGTGTACACCGCTATAAAAACTGTAATGCGGTTACGTTCTGTGCGAACTGTGGCTGTGAAACAAATCCCTTGCAGCTGCACCATAATAATTTTTTTAGTGTTGTTTATAATGATACCTTTGTCTTTCTTAAATTATTATCTTGTTTATAGACAAACAAACTATGTACTATAAACTTAGCTGTTTGTTAATTGTGTCCGAATCTATTCCTTTTGTCGTTGACAGCTAAAGGAGTACCTTGAGTTACTCGGATATTATGAGTTACATCTGAATGTAAAGAACAGTAATATCCGAATGATATTATCGTTGTTATCATCGGTCAATACGAATTATTTTCAGAACTCAAACAAACATTAAAGTGCTGGTAAACGCATAATTACCTATTTCAGATATAAATACCGAAAGTTGGAAGCTTAAAGTAGAAACCTATTTAGGATAGAAATAGTCGAACAGGGTTGAATCTTGATTTCTACGTAACTAGGTCAGGTTAGGTGTACGTAAATAAAATCCGTTTCGACACCTCACGTCCGTCGTACAATGGTTTAAGCGTCCACAAATAAATTTCCCATATTTAATCCAACATATTTGGTAAATATATTGTTAAAATCACTTAGAATAAATCTTAAATAAATTCAATTTAGGTAAGAGAATAGTCTAATATTATTCATGAATACTGAAAGAATAAAAATGTATGTTTTCTTTTGTGGTTGTTCTTGAATAATGTTTCTTTGTAGATTATAACGTTTATAATAAAATTATAATTTCCTTTTATTTTAAGAGGGGGAAAATATTGTATGTCAAAGACGTGTTTTAGAAAACGGTATACCAGATTTAAGTGAAGCTCAGTACCGATTCTTAGAACCGGAAATCGCAATGACCGGCGTTAGGCGAGGCCGGATACTGACTCTACACAGATAAAGTCAATTTCTCGCAACTTTTTTTTTATAAAAGACCGATGTGATTTGAATGAACGAATTTGTACGAACTAGAAAATAACCTTTTAAAATCGTGCTACCTATAAGATATGTAATGAAAAGAATAAATTATCTATTTGTAATAAATATGAACAAAAATTAAGGAATTGTTTAAATTGAGTTTATTAGTTGTCCAATAGTCGTATAGCCAATTAAAATTAATGTCACTATTGGCAAGTTAATAGACATTTATTTTGGATTAATTGTAAATCTTAAATTAAGTAAATCAGGTATACTTTTGTCGGTCTTTATGTGAACGTGTAAGTACTTTTTTAATTTGAATTAAACAGCATCTGATATATAAGGTAGATTTTTTTTTTTTTTTATATCATAAAGTGGCAAACGAGCAAGCGGCCAACTAAATCCGCCAATATGGCGAAGCGACCGCTGCCCATAGACATCCGCAATTGCAGACGCGTTGCCTACCCTAAATCGACGGAGGAGGAGACGCACATAAAGAGGACATTTCCCCTTCCAATGCGTCTCCTCCACCGTCAAATCCACTTCCCCATCCAATCCATTCCTTATAAGAAGAGGGTGGAACGGAAAAGGGACTAAAATTGGGCCTCCGAGATGTTAAATAACCAAACTATTTGTATGTGGCTCACGCGCAATGGGCGCAAAGCATAGAAATTTGTTCAGTAGTTTGTAATGCGAGTTGAATCGACTTTACACTTTAGAGGTATTTGTTGAACAAAGTTGTGTTCCGATGGTGCGGTGTTCAGAACAAACTTTGACGTTTAAATTGTAATACGTTAAAATATCATCCCGTATAAACATACAAAAACCGTACATTTATTTGCTTGGTAAATAGTAAACTTAAATTAAAAGAATTACGTTTTATAAATGTCATATTTTAGTACCAGAGACAGAATAAGTCGAAGTATAAATTAGGAGCTCAACTTTGATCCTGAAATAAGCCGTGATTAAAATATCAATTAGCAATTTCATTAACGAAAGGAATCAATCATTCTGTCAGTCCGGTGCTCGGTGACTAGTGTTTGATGTATTAGACATTCAACTAAGTAACTTGTGATTAATTAAGCTAAGCACAAATCGCGATTTAAAATAATTAGCTTATTTTTTGTTTCTATTTTTGACGTGTATATAATATTTATTCAAGAACAAACAAACTGCAATAGCGTAAATCAAATTGTGTTTTTTTTGTAAAGAATGGAATCGTCGAGGGACGAATGCTAACGTTAATTAATTTAGATGAAACGTATTAAATAACAATTGAAACTAAAAACATATGAAAAGTTTTCTCTATTTTCCCCGAGGATTCCATTCTTAAAATACTGAAAATTAAATGCATTATTCAGCATACAACATTGAAAACAAACCACATAGTTGTGAGCGAAGTTTCATTGAAGTTCATTTAAACCACAAAGGAATATTCTGGAAACGGTTTAAATATTTCACTGAAGATAGAAGCGGTAGGCTGGTGACGGAATTTGTAATTTCCTTTGAATGATTCGGCAAAAAAAAAAAAAAAAAAAAAATTCTATTTAATTTTGAAAAATTAAATGGAATTCCTAAATAAAATAATATTTAGGAATTCCATTTAATTTCCTAAATATTTGAATTCCTAAATAAAATAATATTCAGGAATGTTATTTTATTTAGGAATTATGCATTTGATTTTCAGTATTTCAAAAATGGAATCCTCGGGGGAAAACTTTTCATATGTTTTTAGTTTCATATGTTATTGCATACGTTTCACCTATTTTATTCAATTTTTCTTTTAATTTGTTATCAAAAAACTCTATAATTCTTTAACATGTACTTACAAACTACATAGTTTTATGTTTTATTACATGTTTTGTATAATCAAGTAATACGTTAAAATCTGGTGCTATTTATGTGTTTTAAAATTGCGTCGTTTCGTGAAGCTTACGACCGCAGTTTACTTGATGGAGGCTATCTCTCTTCGAAGATATTGTACATTGTAGCAATAAATATGAAGTATCAACAGTAATGTTCTACATTATGATGATCAAAAATTGTACAACATACTGCCAAGTAGCGCATTGTGAAATAGGCATTGTTTATTTAGTGATACGACATATTATTATTTTAAGAGAATTTTTTTATGTACCAGTATAAAAAATTGTAAAATCTTAGTTAAATATTTCATTTAATTTCCGTTGCAATAGAAGTGTTTAAACTTTCATAGCAAATTTCATTTCTAAAATGAAAAATGTGATGCTCGGGAACGCAGCGAATTCTCGGGCCGAAGGAGACAATAAATCAAAAACTTTCAGAATAAAACCTTTCCGCTGTGAATGCTTTTAAAATGTTTTAATTTAGTACTGAAATTGTTGTTTAAAGTTAGATTGGAACAGCTGAAGTGATCTTCCTTCAATATTGGAAATGTTAATGTATTTTTATTTATATTTGAAATGCATATAACGTGTAAAACTGAATTTATCATAATTAAATGGACGATTGTTGTCTACATACATACGAGTAAAATCTATAAAAACACTCTAATACCAGAGTACGGTTAACAACAAAGTACAATTTACCGCTCTAATTGCTTCACATGCGTTCAATCGTATTAACTTCGTCAACGGACCTGTGTAAACATTCAAGCTACGTGTGCTACTTTGTCTTTCCAGTGACCATAAACAAAGAAAAAGCCTTGTGTAGAGTTAACACGATGTTTACCCTGCTGTCTCTGAAGAGCCGAACTGTTCAGTTAAAACTGAACGTATATAACCAGTTTTACAGCGAATTAAACTTGTAGCGGAAAATAATAAGGTAGATAAAATAAAATAGCAATGATTCGTGAAAACGAACCATGAGTCTAACCTATTTTATATTTAGGAGATTTGTAAACTTTTATATTTAAATATAGTAGATGGTTATATCAACTTTGTTTATATGCATTATCTTACAAAGTTATCCTCTACTGCAAATTCTACAATCTACATAGTGGTCGTAAAATGCAAATTATTCAAATATCTCTCCAACCACCAAGCACTAAGGAACTTCCTGAAATTTTACGAAATAAACCTTCCACGGTTATCATACAAGAGCATTTTCTTCGACTTTTCTTATTCATAAGATTTTTAATAAGATGATAAATATTAAAAAGCTTTTCTGAAGCTTTTTAGAGAAAAATTTCAGAAAAGCTGCATCATGACCTGTTGGCTGAGGATTTGGAGAGATGATGTTGCAATAAATGTTATTTGGCGAGAGAATAAATGCGAAAGGATCCATACTTAACACATAAATTTTAATTTGCTGCCGCGTAGCCATGAAAAAAGATCTTTACTATCCGGGTGTAAAATAATCGTATAATATGTAATAAAACGTGCACAAGATTTTGTTATAACGTTTTACGTTTCCTTTTTAAAAGGCTACAATTCTTATTTTGCATTTCAGCATCTTATGACTGAAGTAAAGATGTAATAAATGCATACATACAAATACTTTGTATAATTTTAAAGGCTAAATGTATTGCAAACATTTTTCTTCAAATGAAATTAAGTTATCCAACCACAAACAGCCTCTACTTTGAATTTGTTATACTTATTCCATTACCATTGCCTTATCTTAAACTTGTTCATAACTAATTATCTACAAGTCTGCGAAGTTTCTATTCTAAAGTTTTATTTTTAATAATCTTCATATCAAGTTCAAGTATTTAGCAAAATTCAACTCTTGTAAGTGAACATATAATCTTCTTGGTTATGTTACAATGAAATTTACCCACATTTGTATAGAATTTTTATTATTTTGATAATTGAACTGCAAATTGTAATGTTTAGCTGGCCATTATTATTTACATGCACCTCACAACTTTATTCGAAAATAAAACGAAATGACTACACTAATGATGTCTACAGGAATTACCTGAGCCTTTAATATAATGGAAACCCGCCGTGCGCTCTAATTAATTGCCAGCTCTGCTCATAAATATAATAACTAGGATAACTTTACTACATTACCTTCATTACAGTAAATAGTTTATACAACTTTATTTAATTTAACAAATATTAAATTAAATTACAGAAGTTATATCCATACCTGTCTTAATGTAATCTTTTTTACATTATCTTCGCTCGATTGCAAAGAAAAGCTGATAAAACCGCGACATTTTTGTCGATCTTATGCTGTACTAATGCTAAAAACTATCATAAATTTAGCTTTTAATACAAGCATTAAATTCTAATTTTATTTTACGTCGCATAAGTTACAGAAAAGTGAAAATAAAATTTTAGAAGTTAAATTCGATAGCACTGAAGTGACAGTCTCCGATTTATTGGTCTGTGAATTGGATGATATGCCATCAGACGGGAGTTATATTGCTTTAGATAAAATATGGTACTTGTTCTGTCTCAAGCATTTAAACGTGTTAAAGTTCTTAATATCTTTAACATCTATTTCAAGAATCTACTGAAATGTTTTGAAACTGTTATTGTATTAAAACAAATAAGTTAACTTACAGTCGAATTTATGTCTTGGAATATATTAAGAGAGTTTATCAGTTAGGTAAGAAGCTTTACGAACTAAGTTTACTTAATCAGTTGAAGGAGCTAAGAGCATCTGCTGCAAATATATCTTTGTCACGAAGCCAAGACGAATTTTGGTTAGTTAGAGCGTATTCACTGACAATATACTACCACTCAATTTAAACACCAAGGACAATTGTTTTTAATTATTAAATGAGGTATGCTAAATAAATAACCAATAACATTCACCGAACTCATCAATAGCCAATTTAGGGAAAAACTCAAATAACAACTTTGTTTTTCTTCTGATTAACCTTTATTGTGAAAAATTGGGAAAATATTGGTAAAAGCACAGATAATATAATAAATATTTGAAAAGAGATAAACTGTAAGATGTATGAACCACTAATATATGTATGTGGTCGTTTTAATGCGCACGTACGCGTTATTTTTTCAACGCCGTCATCTTTAAGCGAGTGTTCGCACGGACGTGAAAACGCTAGGCGGTAGAAATGTGTCAAAATGGAACGTATGGGATTGTATGAAGCCGTTCATACGGAGGCGTTTTTCGACTTGGCGTATTTCTCTACGCGCACTGTTCCATTTTGGGCATTGGGCGTTAGCGTAAAAATAAAATGCAACATATGGAACTTCATACAAGTGTTCGCACGAGCGTAGGAGAAATCACGCGTTACGCTACACTACTTTCCAAAATTATTTAGACCATCCAATAATAAATATTTAAAAAAATCTGAGAATGAAAAAATATCGGTAGACTTTAAGCACTATATATAATGCGTGTTTTCTAGTCAAATGACAATAGATAACTACTGTAGAAATATTTTTAGTAGTTATTCTATATTTTACTTGTTTTAATTTCACAATAGCTAAATTAAAACAAAATTGCAGCTTCAAAAATGAACATCATACAAACTAGGAAACATAATAAATTGTCTTTATAAAATGTTTTTTTTTGGGAATGTAGTCAAAATGTAGATGGACAAATATTTTTGGAGCCTAGTGTAATTGTTTTAACGCTCAACGCGCTGTCAGCCGTTCGCACGGACGTGAAAACGCTGGGCGATAAATAATGTGTCAAAATGGAACGTATGGGATTGTATGAAGCCGTTCATACGGAGGCGTTTTTCGACTTGGCGTATCTTGGTACGCCGCGATAAATTTTATTGGTCCATTTTAATAAAAATACGCCGCGTTTGGCTGTCGAACATGTTTGTTTTGTGTTTACACCAATCAAAACAAGTTTGCGATCACTAGCTATAAAAATTGATCTGTTTTGTAACATATCTTTACATGTAAAAATGTATGTAATGTCTTATAGGAAATTAAAACCACATTTTTTTCTTAAAGTAAAGCAATAATATGTTATACTTGATAAGTTACATTTGAAAAACATATTAACTAGTGCTAGGGATCGCAAACTTTTAACAAGTATACATATTGTACTATCAGAGCTCTGTCGTGGGTTGTAGATCCCAAAGTTCTAAGTATAGCGGGGGGCAAAAAAAGATCATCAATAAGATTTACTAATTATGTTATTGGATTGAATATACCATGTTATAAAGACTAGGCTACCTATAACATTGCATTTAAAGTCCTGTTACATCCGGTGCAGTAGTTTCGGAGATTATCCATAAGATACACGGACTTTCGGACACATTGATTTCTTGTCCTAATAATTAACGCAATAAATATAATACATTCAATACGAAACACGATTTTTATAATACTTTTCATTTTATACGAATTAACAAAAGGAGCTTATTATAACTTTGGCAGACGTTCTATGACAATCAGTAATTGTTGTATGGGAGTTAGGATTTTATTTAACGGGACAGAAAAATATGTGGCAGCAGAACTTATAATGCACAGCTACAATAAAAATTATCTTTTACAAATTTCGTTAATATTTCGATCATTAAACTATAAACTGACAAGGATGATATAAGGGCAGTGACAAGGGCAAACTATATCATTGAATAAAAATGTCCTATAGACAGTGGCGCAATCTCGTGGAGTGGAGAGGGCGACTGAACTTTGTAACCGGTCAGTTATAGTTTATCTAAATAAGATTAGATTAGTTTGATAATTGACGCATATGAAGTATCGAATTAAATTTGTATGAAGGAAAATACCGTACTTAATAGACAGGTATCGTAGTGTCGAAACAAACACGCATAGCGAACAATTATGAACTATCGATATTCGGTTTAAATAAAATTTATCGAACTTAACTAAAATTATGATTTTCTTATTAACTAATTTAGAGGACAATTCTAGTATTGATTATAGTGTAGAGAATTTAGCGATGACAATGATAATAGCGAAATCCAATTCGATTACGTACGGCTGTAGTAGTAATAAATATTTATTTACTGTCATTATTTGTAATAGTTCTGCAGGTCAGTATTAATTTGAGAAAACAGTGATTTTTTTAAATTCTTAAGTTATAACTATGAATCTATCGATTTCAACTTCTATAAGAATAAAAGCTAAAATCGATAAGATTCATGACTGATTTTACACAACCCATCCCTACTAAATTTCAAATGAATTGTCAAACTAATCCATCTTATTTAGACAAACTATAAATAGCTACCATACTCTTTACTGCTTTGACATGATAATGTCACATGTCAAAATTAATTAAATAAATAATGTAAATGAAACCAAAATGTCAGAAATTTTCTGATCGTATTTTCCTCTTTTCTATTAATTTGGTGTGTTTTTGAACCCTGATAATATAATAATTCTCTCACTGTTATTTGGATATTTATCACGGACTCTGCCTTATATTCCTTACGTAACCAATGAATGTCATGGTGATAGCGTGACGTCATTGCGGTGTATTTTGTGTACTTTTCATATGTTATTAAATTAAAAACACGAATTGTATACGTTTTTAAAATAATAAATACAGTGACTTGAAATAATTTTGCTAACAGTTGTTTTATTACATATTCGTTTCAAATTTAAGCGACCCAACCCCTAGCTGTAATATGTTTTATCCAACTGGAACCATCGCTTTCATGAAATTAACTCGACAAAAATTTTAATACTTTAATATACATAACTAAATTAAGTACCTAAATTGACCTTTGCAAAAAAAAAAAAAAAAAAAAAAAAAAAAAAAAAATAAAGTTTATCTTATAGTTTGTCTAAATAAGGATGATTAGTTTGGCAATTAACTTGAATTTTTTTAGGGATTGGTGGTATAAAATCAAAAGAATATAGTTGGTTTGATTTCCTACAATTTAAATCGTGCACCACTAGTTCCAGGACCCACGAGCCACGAGCCGCTACTGATTAATAGAAATCTAATAAATAAATTTTCTATAACTATATAATATGTAAACTTATTATATGTATCAAGTAGAACACTTTTTATCAATATTCGGGTGAAAATAAAATAAAACATTGCATGAGAGTTTTGTTAGTGCGTGTAGAAAAAACCTTTTTTTAAACATTAGCAAATGTTAGTTTTAAAGAAAATGTACTGTCTACTTTTAGTTTGCTCTCTAACTACGTGACTTCGGATTCAGTCGCCAGTTTTCGGGTCGGGCTAGTAATTTAACAGAAACAATTTACACGTCTTACTGACACGAGATACGATTCAAGAGTGGATTTTTTACGCTCGTACGAACACCTATCGCGTGGGCGTAAAAAGTCTGCTGACCTTGAATTTTACCGCGGCGTACAAAGTCTGCCCGTGCGAACGTACGCTTACACTAAGTGAAATAAAAACGAACGATGTTTGTGTTCGCGTATGATAATTTGATTTGGTTCCGACAAAAACAACTTTGGCACACAATTGTTGGCTTTGGAAAAGTTACGTCACGTGATCTTTGCTATTGGTAAGTCATTTTATCATTACTTTCGACTGTCGAAACACCTTAATTATTTACTTTTACTTTTTGGTAAAATACTTATAAGATAAGAGGTCATAGAACTTCGAAAAATAATAGACATGGCAATCGAAAATAAATATTCTGTCGATGCCTTTAAGTATTTTTCGGCAATTTTTATTATATGATGTCTCGTCGCTTTAAAAATAAGTGCGTCGTTTGTTAGGAACGAGGGTAAATGATAATATTGTACGGCGTATAACGAGTTACATAGTTAACTTAAAGTTAACATCGTGCTTACAAGTTGTGCCTTTAGAAACTTTATTATTGCATAATATTTTCTACAGTTATTGGGGCTTCTATAACATTTCTAGTTTTAATTTGCAGTCGTAATAATCTTAATAAATGTTTTTCATTTCTACTAAATTACTAAAATTAAATAACAAAAGATTCAAAAACTTTGGTATAAAAAACGATGTCGTCAAAACTAAAAAGGACTAGAGGAAAGGTTAACGAATAAATGATAGTCTTTAATATTGAGTTGTTGAATTTACTTTTCTTTTATTAGATTTATATAAATGTCGTCTTGTTATTTTTCGGCCTAAGCTAAGAGAAATACAAACAGTGTGCGATAAAACAAATAAGAGGATCTGACACTAAAACAAATTGCTTCTGGCATAGCCTTTGGCGGGTCTCTTTATAGAGGTGGAGTAGGAGAGAGAAATATTTCTCATTGCGTATATTAACTTAACTTACTTAACCACTTAACAACCTAACCTAATCTATGTAGACACTCGTTGTTTTTAATATTTGATAGTTTCTGTTTCAATAATGCATCAACTAGTTATTTTAAATTTTGAAAGACAATTATGAATAGAAAATCATTAAAACGATAAATCTTCCGATAAATAGAATATTCAGTTTAAATTTCTTCTCCTTTCATGATTCGTATCCGTTGTTTCGATATCAAATATATTAAAAAATAAATGCTTATGTTCTCTAGATTCACAGAAAAGAAATAAGCTCATGTGATTTATAATACCTTTATATTTCAAAACTTTAAGTAATATTTAAAGCTTCACACTGAAAGAATTGTGAAATAAATCAATATTGGCAGACAGGTATAAAACAAACGCTCCACGAATGCAAGCCAATCCATCTTGCTATCGTATTATTGAATCTGTTTTATTCGCTTCTTTTGTTTTAGTTTCTATTGACAAAGTTACTCTGCACTTAAGTTTATTATTACAGCAAATATGTTATTGTAGTTACTGTACTAAGTAGTAATCATACTTCATACTTCATACTAATATTATAAATGCGAAAGTTTAGATGGATGGATGGATGGATGTTTGTTAGAGTTTGTAGCCTAAACGGCTGAACGGTTTTCGATGAAATTTGGTATAGATGTAGAGGATAGTCTGGAAGAACACATAGGGTACTCACTTTCGTTTTTTTTAATTCCACGCGGACGGAGTTGCGGGCAAAAGCTAGTTCTTTTATAAATAAGTTATTTTAAGGAGAATATAATAGAGACAAAGAAAAGTATACGTAGTTGGAAAATTACATTTACTTTCATCGTGTTACTAACACACTGCAAAATTTAAATGGTTGAAGGCTCTACTGAAATGTCAACCTCTTTAATTCATTAAGATAAGGTTTAACGTTCTAATTTAATAATGCGAGATTAACTGCCTCGGAGGCTTACCTCCACTTTTAAAAGGAGGAGAAAATGTTTGTTTAAAATTTAAATCGATGGAACGTTTAGTTTTAATTATTTACAATAATTTATAGTGATGCAATAATCCTGGGTAGAGTAATAAAGTATAGCTTACAGTTACGGAAAAGTAGATTGAAATAGAAGTCTGTGAAATTTCATTTATTTTACTACAGCAATGATATAAAATTTGCTCGAAACGCTTTCGCTTAAAACCCTGTTATTGATATTCAAATGTTCGTACTTAGTTCGTAACTGTAGTCTGTAGTCCGGTTAATAGCACAGATCCATTAAAACGCAAATTGCACCGGCTGCCGTTAAATGTTGCCACGGATACTCTCCCTCTATGAATGAAACCAGTATTTTTTGCAGCCGGTTTTAAATATACGATGAAATTTTTAATTACTTGAATTTATCCATTTGTATTCAGTAAACCTCAAATGTTAAAGCTCCGACCAATGTCTACATAATACAAAAGATGGTCATAGATTAGTAAAGCAAATGTAATATTCTAATTTCAAACGTTCCTATGAGTGTATATTTTATCGTCAACTATCACACAATAAGTTTTTCAAATATTTAAAACAGTTAGCGACAAATTACACCAGTTTGCATCAATATAAATAAAAACGATACTTCCATTAGTGAATACATTGTGAAGTACGCTGTGATATGAAATGCGGAACAAATTGCGTTAACCTTCCTAACCTGACCCGGTTACCGAGAAATTAAGCACTTGCACCGATCTACGGTCGATTTGGTCAAAATTATTTTACTATATGTGGCAAATTCTCTTTGACTTTATATTGATGCAATTCGACTCCACAGCTATAAAGTTTTACTAATATATTATAATAATTCAATTTTGTTTTATGTTGTGTTTTTTTTTCTCAGTAAACTTTACTGGCCAGTGTTTTCGATTCTTTATTTTTTTTGATCTAGTCTTATTATTGGGATAAGAACTAAAGCACCAATTCAAAGTTTTACTTAACATAATGTCTGTAGTTCAAATACTTTCCATTGTTAAAACAATGCAGCACTCCAGTCTATTGTTTGCTGAACATCAATTGCTGGAGACGACATTTGTACTCATAATCATGTACTAGTTCTTGCATTCAAATGGATTGTATTAAAAAAAAGTAAATAAAAAAAATAAAATACGGTCCCATTTAACACATTATTGAAACTGTAAGTTTTACATTTTTATTTCGTAGATGTGTGCTACGAAGTTCGTAGAACATCAACATACAATACAGAGAGATGATTTCTATGCTATTTTTTCTACTTTTTATATTACTCTGGTTGTATATGGCCATTCTTTGGAGCTATATGACCTATTTGCATCTTTCTTTAGGTGAGTTCCAAGAAATTGAAAGAAATAATTATTTTGATAAAAATGGTTGTACTATTTGTAAACGTGGAAAAACACTCTAGACATTTGTAATAATTAGTATGTAATGAACGTGGCCAAATGGTTAATGGTTGAAGTTATGAGACAGCTACGTCCCAAGGGATTTCTATTCTAATCACGTTTTATTTCCCTGATGTAACTGAAATATGATGAGGGTCGATTAGTTAGTTTAAATGCTATTTAATATACATCGAATTATTTGTTACTGAATTCTTTAACAGTATTAAAAATTTCTGAAGTAATTTTAATGAGAGAAGCAGAAAATTGTTTTGATTGTTATTCGTAAACTTTTAAAGCTGTTATATTTAAAATATTTGAGTAAATGAGTAAGGCTTGGACGTGTTTAATTTATTAACAGACTCAATTATATTTATAGACCAGAAGATTGTAAATAAAAAAATGACCGCTTTCCTTAGGATCTACGGATTAAGTACACTATTACCAAGACTATTACTAGAATACATATTTGCAAAATTTTATTTACTTAGTTGTTATGTATATAAAGAACGTACATAATAATGTAACAGAAATTCATACAACGTTTAGAAATGATTTTGTATTGAAGTGCGCGTTGCAATCAATACGTTTAACATTTCCGGAAGCGCATCGCCTGACCTAGTTGCGGTACATTACCGGGCTACCATCATCACAACTTTTACTTACAATATTTTACTAATAGAATATAACAGAATTTACGACACATGGACACATATGGACATACCAAGAAATATTAAGATTCTAATTGCCTAAATTTTATTTATTTTAACAACATTGCATAAATTGAATGACTTTAAAAAGGGCACATTCATAAGTTTTAAACCGCTTTTAAAAAACTAAAAGAATTTTCGACCTTATTGAGGTGTTAAATTCCACTACGTGTGTGAATGTGAAGGTAACATCTAGGAAAGAGAATGGGCTGTTAAAAGCCTACAGGGTAAGCAAGGCTCGGATTAAATTACGCAACTGGAACAAATTGCTTTGGTCCTACAAATTGTGTAGCAGAATAGCTTCTATGTAATTACTTTTAGCATCGTTACTTGTAACGAAAATTGGTATTTTCTAAATATGTCGAAACAGATACCGGGTAATTTTTATGTAATATATTACAGTGTTTTATAGTAACTATACGAAATATATAAGTACATTTTTATAGTAAAATGTGTCAAAGAGCAAACAACCATCCCATGATTACGTTAATTACAATGTTATTGTTGCTCATAGGTATCTGACAGACTTTAAGATATTGACTGGTAAACAAAATGCGTTTTGGTAATTGTACTAAAAGCTTCATATGTCAATTGTCGCATTGAAATAACAGAGCTGAATTAGTCATTTACTATACACAATAAATAACATTAATATAGTGGGCTAATCATAAGAATCAAATCAGTTAATTGCTTTGCATAACATAAATACATAAAGCAGTATTAACAGTAGATACAACTTTGTGTATTACACGTGTATCGCGATATCGAATTGTAATTAAGCTCGATATTTGTTAACATTGTTGTATCTATAACGACCTACTTAAAACTTAACTCGCGAACAATATCCCAATTTGTGGTTGTTAACAACGTGTATAAAGTTGTCTGAACAAGGATCAGTATTAAAGACGAGATGTGGTACGAACAATAAATTTAAACATCGCGTAATTTTAGTACTGTATGAATAAGAAATAGCGGTAAATGACGGGGACACCTCAATAAACATGATAAAAGAAAACTTGTTTAATTTTTTTTTTTACGAAATTACCACAACTATAGTAAATTTTAAAATAGACATTAGACTGTTGGGGCTAAAGTCCTTAGAACCTTCGAACTGTACAGTTAAAACTGATGTATATAAGCCATAAGTTCTTCTGCGGAAGGTAGACTTGTTACGCTATACATATGTAAAAATATAAAACATAAGATGATTGAACTCATTATAATAAAAAATTATAGTCCGAGTAAACTTTAAAGTAATATTCTCACGGTATATTGCGTTTATGTTCCTAAATAACTAAAAATGTTTGAAACTTTTACCAAACTCTTCGAAGTTTAAGACAGAAGTAATACCGAATGTAAAAAGCATTTACCATCCTTTTCAACTTAAGAAGGTTCGAGAAGTTTTACAATTGTCATAAAACAATATTCTTGTCGGTATTGTTCTAATTGTATCGGATATAATGTAACGAATTGCTAATATTTTTTAAAAACATACTTTACTAACATAGCTTTGGTATCATTTTTTTTTAAATCTTTGACTACTTACACTTTGACTTTGTTATTTTTATTTAAATTTTTAATTTCCTAATGATATTCCTTTAAGTACTAAGGTTAGATTAACCACAGCTAAACAAATGTAAGCAATTTAAAAGATTTTATACTAATGTTAACCGATAGATAACAAAAGCAAACGTTAAATAGAATAGTATTGAATAGCGTTCCCGAATCAATGTTATCTCTGATAATAAACGTAGGCGCTAGCCTGACAATACTTCACTGGCGAACTGAGGAGAATGTCATATATCAACATGCGTTAATATTAGCTAATTCATATAGGTATTGAAACTTAAATCCAATAAGATACGAAATTAATATGTATTAAAAAGTATTATTTTTCTTTTACTACGTAATTGATTGAAAAATAAAAATGATTTTGTCAGCGTTATCGTAGTGCAACTAAGGCTGAAAATATACAATGTATTATAGTATTGGCGTGATATATGTACATAGCTTTCCCATTCGAGTACATTAGTAATGCATGTTATGCTGATATTGTGTCAATACAGCTCAATGTATCAGTTGCATTGTAGTCTGGATTATAGGAATATGTGCTGTACATATTAGTCATAGTATGACACGAAGTACAATCATACTAATATTATAAATGCGAAAGTTTAGATGGATGGTAAGATGTTATTTGGAGTTTGTAGTCTAAACGGCTGAACAGATTACGATTAAATTTGGCATAGATGTAGAGGATGGTCTGGAAGAACGCATAGGTTACTCATTTTGCTTTTTTTAATTCGACGCGAACGGAGTCGCGGGCGAAAGCTAGTATGTTATATTAAACTTGTAAAAACAATACAATAATAACATGTTATTACGAAAATTAAGATGTAATAAGACAAGAACTGTTATAAAATATAAATAGGAAGTTAGCTAAAATCAATCGAAAAGTTCTTTGATTAGATGCACAATGTTTGGTTAAAATGTTATCGTTTAATAAAACATTTTTTAAAAAAAAACATGGTATGTAGATATGAATGGTAAAAAGGAAATGGAAAAGAGGAAGTTCCAGCTGTACGAATACTTCTATGCATATTTAAAAATGTTATGAAATCGTATTTGTCAAATGCACGTGAGGAATTCGCGAGCACAAATTCCCAACTAGAATTTGAAATTTTAATTTATCACTTGCACACCTGAAAATAATATGACAGCAGAAAACTCGTATACTGCGGAATATTACTAAAAGTCATGAAATCTTTTTCGAAATCGTGGAGAACGTGTCAAAAGCGGATTGAGGTAGTTGGAGTTATTCTTCTTCAAATTTAGAGATAGTAAACTATCATAACTATCATGTTCATGATTATTTGATTACAAACGTATATAGTATGTACAATAGTTAATACTTTTTATTTAAATAAAAGCAAAGTAAATAAAATAACTAATCTTGCTAAGGCCAATTTTAATCGTATTAAGTTTGTAAAAAAATCTTCTCCTACTTTCTTTCTTCCTATTTCGTAAATAGTAAAACAGTGAGATCGTTTCTACGAAATTGTATGTTGTACGTTAAAAGAAGCAAAGATTGCACATTTGTTTGATTCGTCTATTCTGTTTTGTCGCGAACAAAAAAGGGATAGGTCATAACATTTCGTTTTATCCTTTTGATCCAAATTCCTTTGTCAAAAACTAAACGTCGTGGCTGTAACTGGCTGTTTCTCGGCAATTCACTTTTATGTAGCGAAGCCTTTTTCATTTATCGAGCCAGGACGGTCGGGTATTCAATGTTTGTAACGGATGTCCCCTTTTTGCGCTGCTTAGCAACACAAGTAGTTCGTCTAATGTAGAAATCCTTACGTTGTATTCAAGTGGAGTGGTAGAAAAGGCTTTTTTATTAAAAGTACTCAAGTCCTTTATATGTGTAGTCGACTAAGATTTATTTTCATCTACTAAAATAGTTATTAAATGATTTTAAACATATTAATATAGTATTAACGGGATACGGAAAATGTGTAACAAATAAAAGACATTATTATTAGATTGTATCTAACATTTATTACCAGAATGGCTATTTACAATTTATTTTACATTAATAGTATAATATAATATACCCATTGACCACGACTGACATATTTACACTACGACATTTTTATAAGTAAATTTGTTTATTTATGCACTTAGTGACCGATTTTGTGTACGTTTCGATTGCAAAGAGAAATATGGTATTAGTAATAATAATCTTCCTTTTTTGTGTGTTATTCATAAAACATGCATATTTTATGGCGTTAGTTGGTTATATTCATAAATAATGTTTTGATAAGTTTGTTTTCGTGTATAAAATAATTGGAAACGACTCAAATGGGTCGTAATTCCAGACTGGACAAACAACTTTATTGACAGACATTACCGTGCGTATAAATAAGATTGGATATTACGCTTTCGCTACCGTATTAGAGGGAAATTTAGACCATTTTAATGTGTGTTTTCATCTATTTATATCGTATGAAAGGAGTTTTAGCCGTACCTTTTCTATCACAGACACAAAGAATGAAGTTTTAATACATTGAGATTATTATTAATAAAGATTATAAGAGCTAAGTACTTAAATAAATAAAAATAATGATTTTCATACATCGAACACCACATATTCAATTCCGATTGATTTAATACATTTTACAGACATATTCCATAATAATAAATTAGATTATATGTCTAACATATAGTTATTTATCATTAGTTCTTGGTACAGTACGACACCAGCGTCGCGTAAATTCGTCATAATGAACATCGCTCTCACGCAACACACACGTCTTTTAATCACGCATTTATGTAAATATCGTCATTAATTTGTATTGAATTTATCGGGTATTCTTTCGGATAGTCCTTTGGGGGTAGTTTAAAACTGTCTTTTAAGTATGAGAAGCGATGAAAGTTGTAGAAGTATTCGGTGCCGTCGGGGGAGTACTGCGGGTAGAGAGTGTAGGAGGGGAACTCGAATTCTGAGAGGGAGTCCGCGAGGGCGTGCCGCGTGAACTCCTGCTTGTATCGTCATGATTGTTCCCGGTACGACTGCCGCTTGGTACACTTCTCCTTCAGGATGTAGCACAACGCGATCGCTATCAGCACAGCTATCGCTATCGCCATACTTATGCTTATCCAGATTATTTCTTCGTTGATACCGCTCGTCGATTTCCCTAAAACCAATGAAACTTACTTTAATAACATCGATAGGTACAGATAAAATTAAATAATACGCGTAGTGTTTAGTTTTGAACTCTAACAAAATTAGACCTTATAAAATATCTTTATCCTTTAGTATTCGTCTTTGCCATTTAATAAATTTGTACGTAATTTACTCTGAAATCTTGAATCTTAACTTCTAAAGGGCAACTAACAATATCAACAAAGTCACCCTTTGAGCAGGTCATTTTAGTGTGAATAATTTGATATAACGACTGAATAATATTAAAGCGAATATTATCTTTGGACTACATTTGCTTACAAATTGTTACTAAATGGGCAAATACCGTATACCATTCACTCACGTGTTATCTCAAATGATAAACAGCCCAAATTTACATATACCTGGCATTAATTTAGGGTAGACTCGAACTGCTCGATTGGAAACTATTTGAGCAACAACGTAGCGTACAAGTAACGTGTGGTATAAAACATCAAATATCTTTCGTTTCTTGTGACGTATACTTTTGGTGTTTGGTGGCTTACCTCCCATCTTGTTGGAATAGCCGCCCATTTTGCCAGCGACCCGCGCCGACGCGCCGCCTGCCACCGCAAGCACCGCCACACCCGTGCTCACACATATTCGACCTAAACAATAACACATATAAGTGAGATCAATTTCTCTTTATCATTTGCTACAAAGGACCTTTTTCTTTCATACACAATTGGTGGTAACACATGTTAATAGTCGCTTAATATAAGAAAACATAAGTGATTAATAAGATGGAAATCGGACTTTTATCATCTTAAATTTATCTCGATTAACTGAAGGAATATCTTAAATGTTTGAAGTTAGTTCAGTTCATAACGCTAGTTTTGTAAACATAAATTAAATGTAAGAGACTCGTTTACTTACCGATGATTATTACCATATTGTTCGATGTAAATATTGTGCTATACTCTATACTGCTTCAATCATTTACATCTGAAATCTGAATTAATCTGGAACAAGAAGAATACATATTATAATTACTTCGAAGAATAATCAAAAGGTCCCTTGATTAATGAAATGTAGCAATTGGAGATGTTCCAAAATTCTTTCGGTATAATAACGACATTTCTTTTGTTTAATATTCTATACACATGACCAATTCGTGAAATCAATTCCCGCTAACAGAATTTCCGATCCGAATAAAGGAACAATAGAAGATCCCAAATTATCAAATTTTTGTATAATAATAAAAATCGATTCAGACCCAAATTCACTCAATAGAGAAATTCTTTTAATTTTTTTACCGTGGCTTTAAAACGTAATTATTGTTTTTTTATATAACTACGACTAGTAGGTAGTTAAAGTAATTACTTTTCTGTGGAATTAGTGAAAAGATAAATTACATTCGTTTGTACGTGCAGCTAATGCTAAGCGTATGAAATGTTATTTACGACTTGACTTTTTATGACTGCAACCTATTTGCTACGAGTTAGTTATTAGTGCACATTAGATAAACGAAAAATATGACCAATATCACAGTTATGATTATCACCGTCAGTCTATAGTCGTCCACTGCTTAACTTTGACCTCTTTCATCGATCGCTGCAATCCTAGGTCCTGTGTAGTCCGCATCCAGTGCACTCCCGTAACCTTTACCAAGTCTACGGTCCATTTTGCGGAAGTCGTACCCGCTTATGCAAAAGTGGTACCCAGTTACACAAAAATGGTAAATAAATGCCATAAAGATGCCGTAAATAAATGCCATAAAGATCTATAAATAATATTGCTACAAAAATCTATAGGTGCGGGATCATGTCTCATTTAGGTCTTGAACATTTTTAACAATCCTTAGTAAGTGGTGAGAGAAAAATAATTTAGATGTCTAGATATCTTTATTTTATCAAACTCATTTGTCATTTCGAATTTCGTGATATCAAAATTTATTAAAACCCTCGTGCGACTCGCGGGCCCAATGTAGCGTAAAATTAGCGAGGCCGTAATCTGACGCAGCTAATATTAATTTTATCCTCTAGTTAGTAAAAAATAAGTGCTTCAAAAAGCCTATACTTCGTTTTGATATCTTTGTTATTTAAAGATTTTTTTTTTATTTTATGTAAATTTGGGATTGTATGGTCTATCATACTCGGTGTGCTTAAATGGTATCTAAGAATATATTTTGTAGGGGAAATTCACACTAAGAGACTGCTTAAGGAGCCATTAAATTATTCTGAGTGTTGCAAATTATTGATTGTATGAGTTCAATCTTACTACAAGCCTTGATAATAAACATCTATGATATAACATACAGTTGGTGTATTATATTATAGATTTACTAGTTTTCGCCCGCGACTCTGTCTGCGTGAAATTAAATAAAATCAAAAGTAACTAGCCTGTGTATTCTTCCAGACTGTCCTCTACATCTATGCCAAATTTCATCGTGATCCGTTTAGTAGTTTAAGCTACAAACTCTAAAAACAGCCATCCATCCAAACTTTTGCATTTATAACATTACTATGATATCTTGTGGGTAGATATCACATTCAGAGCACAAAAGTGAAGCGACCAAAAAACGCCTACGGAAGCCTTTTGTATGGATAATTTATCTCAATGTTGTTTTATAATACAAAATAACATTTGGCAAATAGACTCTCGATTCGATATGGATTCTAAACTTCTATAAGTATGAAAGTTTTTAAATTGAATCGACTAGACGTATGGGTCGTTGACTCGATCGTAGGCAAACGAAACGACAAACAATGCAAGCTTTTCGGAATTTTGAATTTCAAATATCAAGTCAACCTTGAGACATGAGATTGAATACCTATCAAGTCTAGCCTTTAATCCTTTATGGAGTTTTCGATATAACAGCAATTTTGACTACAATACGAATGATATGTCTCATTGCTTTTATTAATACAATCTAAACAAAAAATAAGTAGATGTTAATAGTATAATTTTATTTTTAATGAATATATTCTAGAAATTTAAACTCTTGGCATTGAAAATAACATCAATCGACACACAATAAATTTAACCATGATTATTATAATACTTAATTATTAATCTTACTTCTTAGTCATAATAAATGCGAAAGTTTAGATAGATGGATTGACGGATGTTTGTCAGACTTTATACCCTAAACTACTGAACGCATCTCGATGAAATTTGGCACAGATAGAGAGGATAGTCTGGAAAAACAAGCAGGTTATTTACTTTTATTTTTAATTCCACGCTCACGGTTTTGTGGGCTAAAGCTAATTACAAATAAATCTGATATAAACAAGTTTCATTATACGCAAGTCATGAACATCCTCCAAAGATGTTTGGATAAATAATCTAGCTTCTTTAGCGCGGTCTTCTTATATTCAGTGTAGTTTACTGTGAGATTTATCTTTCCGGTAGCGTCCTGCATACCTAATCTCCTTCCCACCCTCTGACCTTTCCGCTGTTTCCTCGCCACTGACCGATCTTATCGTTTGTTAGACTATAATTCACACACAACTCTACGTAAAAGAAAATATGTTTTTCTTTATTTCTTCTATTTTTTGTCTTAGGGTCAATTATTTCACAACGAATTTCGCAATTTACATAGAATGAATTTTAGACCGGATTATGAATTTAGTTCAAAAATTAAACCATAGCCTGTATTTGTCTTAAAAGTGTTATTGATTAATGTCTATTTACATTACTATAATAATGTGAAAGATAAACTACGAAAATGTCATTATATTTAGCCGTTGCGACAATTTGAAAAACAATTTACATTGCAATAATATTAATGGTGGTACTTGGCATCTCAGACTGTACAATCAGCTATTCTGCCAGATGTGTGGAGAACATCGAAACAGTGCAATGTTAGTATACACATTGTAGAGAAAAGAATGAAGTTAGCAGATATAAAACTATGCACAAAACATGTTGCATTTTTCATATGTACATAAGTTCGTCAGGTAATTGGAATTCTAACGAGGTAGAGAAAATCTAAACAATGTAAAAATGAACTATATTTAAATTACAGGTATTTAAACGCTCGCTAGAAATTTCTTCCCCTGTTATGCAAATAACTTGGTAGTACAATAATTTTTGTTAAAAAAATATATCTATTGTTTAAGTCGTTCTAAGAGGTCCAAAGAAAGTACGGATGGATTGTATGAAAGAGGGTATGCTTAAGAAGGGAGTGAAGTCAGATAAGACGGCTGATAGAAATGTATGGAGCAGCACATACTGTGCTGATGCTCCGTAGGGACGAGGGCAAGTTGATAATGATGATTTAAGTCGAGCTAAAGATGTTTTGTGTTCAGCCTTGCTAGTCAAAATCAAACCTTTCATGCAGTGATGTTACGTGTGTGATAGCCCGCTAGCTATGCTCTCAGTGTTTTCTAAACATGGCACAAAGGCTAGGTTTTACCTTCTTGGTTTATAAATTAGTTACCGTATTATTTACCTTTGCTTTGATGACTAATTAAAACATCAAATAAAATATTCCATGAGCAAAACTTGAATAGCAATAAAAAGATGGCGAGTCGCACGTCGGAATGAGGGCAAAAGATAAATGTAATAAACATTAATTAATTCTGAGGTTCTCAGCATCTAGTAGCACTTTCATTAATTAAACGTTTAGATGGAACGATTTTTTTTAATTATTTTAAACCTCAATTTTAAGAAAAAACTTCGATATTCAATTAAAATTTTAAACGATTTTCGTAAATTCAATTCCGGTCGTCGCGATATTTTCTAAGCCTGTCACGTCTCATAAGCCGACCGACCATATTTCTTTTGTAACAAATCCAACAAAATCCATCTCACCTACACCCTAATCAAAAGTTCCCCGCGTGCAATTTCTACTAAGCCAATAGATCTTTTTCCAACGCGATATTTCAAATAACTTAGACTTCGCTATCCTTTAGTTTGTTTTTCTCAAGCTATTTTTTAACTTATCAACGCAAAGACAGTGATGAACGAGAGGGTCGAAAAATTTCTCCTACATTTTACACTTTCAGACAGACGTCCGTCAAGTAGGTTCATCGATAAAAACAAAATTAGATAACGAAATTCGGTTTAGATGGTTATTTAATCATACTTATGTACTTTTTGTAATTGATAAAATATTTTTTACATTTAGTAGTAATAGTAAATATGAAAATCTAGATATTGTCCAAGATTAACTACTACTAGTTGCAGCCATAACTCCTCTCTCGGCTTTAGCCCAGAATAGACGATAGTGGCATTTGGGAGTTAACATATGAATATACTGAAGACCTCCACAGAGATACACCGATGAAAAAATTACAAGGTAAAAATTTAGTTTGCTGGAAAATCTTCTTTTAGTATGGTAGAGCTTTCTTCATACAAGCTCTTCGCTTAATATCTTAAATGTAAAATTTCATATTGTAATTGAAAATACAATAAAAAATTTAAATTAATATAAAAGAATATACCTGTACGTTAATTCCCAAACATTTCAGTCAAAAAGTAATTTCCTATTTCTCGGCGAAAAACACTTACTGAAAGTATCGCTTTTAAGCACAATAGACACTTCACATTTTCGATTAAGAGGCATTGAACGCAACGACCCGGTTCATTCTTACTGTCCGTTTGTTCCGGAGAAGTTGGTGCGGAACGAGTTGATAACAAAGAGCAAATAGTCGTCCAGCCGGGACTATGTCCGGGCGAGCACTGAACGCTCGTCACCTCACCCGGGGTGCGCCCACCGCGCCCTCTAGTCCCCAGCCCCACGCCTGCTAGATTTGTGGAGATATTTTCATGCTTTAACCCCTTTATTCTTTTTATGCCGGTACACGCTTTACTCTTTCGCATAATTTCGCGTTTAAAAAACTCTATTTGATTGCTATATAAAGAAGTATGTTTATCAGGCTGTAATTTGGTAATTCTTCGAACAATTTTCAAGTCAAAATATTACAATTTGGTAAGGCCAATAATTAACGTCATTCCGATCTTCATGAACAAAAATACTAATTTTACAAGAATTATATTCATATCTCCCACATTAAGTTCGTGTGAAGAAAGCATATTTGAGACACTGAAATAATAACATTAAAGAATTTGCTTATGAAAAATTAAAGGTTAAACCTTCTACTGAAAAGCCAGTTCATATTTTATCTCATGATGAGCATATTTAAAAAGTTTTTAACTAGAGACTGTATTTTAATCCGTGCTTAAGCGCTGCCAAAACTTTGTTCCACTGAAACTTCCGTTGTATAAAGCTCTGTTGTTGAGAAATAGCTCCATAGATCCTCACAAATTCGGGTACATCATTTAATAAAAATACGTAAGCGGGTTCGTGGGTTTTGTGTATGTTTTACTCAAACAAAATTAATAAACGTAATCATTGATAGTACTGTGAAAGTCACCCCTTATTAGGGTAGGCTCCGAGCCCGTCGGTGGTGACGTATAGTGAGCTGGTGATGACGAGTGTGAAATTCTGTCTATGTCGTTTTACTCGTATTTAAAATATAAACGAAAATAAACAAAAGTCACACCCTCACTCTCGTGTTATCTGTTAAGTAAATCGCCCTTTAAGTCCTCTGCTTATTAACTCAGTTCTTAAATAAACCATGTAATGCTTTTCTTTTTCATTTTTTCACTGAAGCTTGTTGAACATATATGACGATTATTACGTTGTCATAAAGTTACGTCAGTAGACAAGTTAGTCTCCAGTTTCAGGGACTAGTCTATATATCGTTGATACTAGAATAATTTTGTTTACACAATTTAAACAGTTGGCGTTTGAAGTTCTACTCCAAACCAATGTGATAAATGTGTAATATTTATTCAAAGGCATTAAATACAACGTCTCCGAAACAGTATCCCCGACAGTTTTACGGCCGTACTATATTTTTTATTACGTTATTCTTCTTGACAAATTCGACACAACGAGATTGAATACATTGAATTTATTAGATCGTTTATGGCTGATATCGATTTCGTCACGTATTTCTCTGTAATAAATCTGATTTGCTTATAGATGTACTTCTGCTGGTAGCTTTTGTTTGTCAATAACTATCGATTTGGTTGCGTTGGTATTTGCTTTTATTTAAACAGCTCAACGCTTTTAACTACTTTTCTATTTATATGTAAATTACAATTGAAGTTTGTCCAAACAAATTAATTCAGTGCTATCTATGTTTAGCCTAAGACTATTTGTTGAATTATGAATATGTTAATCCGTCTATGCGTACATCAAAAGAGCTTACTGTATTAAGCCGGCTTAAATTATAATTAAAACTTTATCATGGGGAAGTCTAAACAAATTTATTACTACATCTACGAGTATTTTTATGGCAACAATATTATTACTTTTGAATGAAAATGGGCACATTTTAAATTATACAATTTAGATTTTTGATTCCCTATTTTAAATTTACCTTTGATGCGTTTATCACATAACAAGACTATTTCTATCGAATAAGAAGGAAAATTGATTCTATTAAAGGTTGGCGGAAAGCCATGAAAAACCACTGTAATAATGTAGTAGAAATAAAACGTTGTAGTGAAAATAAAATAAATTTAAACTATCCTTTTAACAAGCAATGTTTAACACAATATTATTAGTTATATGATGAGCTATACGATGAATGTACCAACTATAACGAATTTTAAAAGAAATAAAGATTTAAATTTATTGTTTTTTTTTTGAGTTATTCGTTACATACAAATAACTCAAATGGGACCCACCTGCAAGCACTACCTTTCGGATAAAAAAGGAATTTTCAAAATCGGTCCACCAGTACCGGAGATATCGCGTAAAAAAAACAAACAGGCGAATTGAATACCTCCTTCTTTTGGGAAGTCGGTCAAAAGTATAAAAGTACATTCTTTTCTAATTATAATTTTAGTAGCATTGGACTATCAAACACATTTTTTACACATCAATAAATCGATTGTAATAAATAGCCACTTAAGGTCATTTGAGACAAAGTGGATTGCAGCCGTAATCATTTGGTTTAGTGCGCGCCTAATCACGTCATCAATCCAACGCCCCCGCTAATGTCCCTCTCGAAAATCAGATGTTTTAAGAGAAATTCTTACTTCTTTATCGCAATTATCGATTTACGTTGCCGAAAATGGAAAAATTAAAATATCGAGTAAAATCTAGTAAAAGCCAAAGTTTAAAGGCATTTGATGATTTACGTTCAGAAGGCGTTTGATGATTTAATTATAGTATACTATTGATAGGTAGATTATATCCACTAAATTTAAAAAAACAATTTTGTGACAATCACATAAAACTCGTTTATTATTTACTATTTTAAGGTTTGCGTTTTGTACGAGATTATACATCACACAGATAATAACTACAATGCTTTGAGGATTAAGAAGCATAGAAAAGATTTTTCTTTTACTGATGTAATACTAGAGATTTAAACGGGGATTTGAGGTTTCATTGTTGGATATAAAAGTGTAAAGCCGCAGAATACATTTTAAAAAAAGTAAAACAAGTCAGTTTTGTTTTTGGAAATAGATTGATGGTATCCCTCAACTGTTAAGCAATTTCTTAATATCGATATTTTTTATCCTATAAGAACTCTACGTTGCTTTTTTATAAATATATTTTTCTTACAAACACGGACAGTTTTTGTAATGATGCTGTAGAAGCTCGGGTCTAGGAAATTTCTAGTATGTAAATGAATCACGTCATAATATTTATGCGGACTAAGACTATCGAAGCTCAGAGGAATACAATCTCATTATTTCTTGAACAAGAACATTACTTTCCTAACAGAATAATATTTTAATATTCTATCTAATATTTATCAACATAAATGTATACAGCATTTTTCATATTTGTTATCATTAAAAACTTTTTGCTCTTGATCCTGCAAAAAGATTTTATTGCGTGAAATAATCACCATCCAGTCACGTATGTGGTCCCGTTCCACAGATAATAAAAGTTTGGGTTATTATCCGTAATACGTCTGTTTACACAAGGGAATCCGAACTCCATTAAATACGTTGAATTTTTACCTGAAATAATTTATAACTGAGGTTTTTTATTAAAAAAATAATAATTTATTCTTACATACGTTAATTTGGTTATGAGAAAAGCTTGCTCATATTTTTTCCCATCTGTAACAAATATGTGTTGCATTTAAAAAAACTTGGATAATCCGATAGTTATGTGGTCTGATCGTTTGTGTTAGTATGTCATAGTGTCCGGTTCTATAAATGTTACGAGACACGCAATCTGTCGAAATTTCAAATTGTGTTTTCAGTTGATAGGATAGTCCTTTGTGGCGCTTGAAATTGCGACCCGACTGACCTACATGCAACGTAACGCATTGGCTAGTATTTTTTAAGCTCTCAATTTAGGCAGCACCGAACTAGATAGATTACTACAAATTGAACACCGATTTTTGAGTTGTGTTTAAAGAGATTTAAAATATAGTCAGATCTCCAAAGTTCTATTATTAAATTGGATTTTTTTACATGAATATAAAAAAATACATCGAAACATTATACGAAATTTAATTTTTCTCCGCTTCTAAAACTTTGTTATTTAAAAACTAACAGAGATAGAATTTACATATGATAAACCGAAACCTTATTATTATAATAAGGTTACGACATAATATTACTTTGTTACGTATCCAAATAGCCTTTAATGAGAAGTGAGCTCGTGCTAACTACATTGCCCCTAGCTCTATGCCATTAAATCTACATAAACATGAGTTTCCACTGCGAATATACATGTAGAAAAACGTATTGTTATCCCAGTTTACTCAGGGAGAATGAGTGAGATGGTAGCAGTTTCCATTTAATATTAATTGCGTAGAAATATGATACTTCAATATCAATTTAGAAACTGAAGTGCATTTCAACAAACTCTCGATATGAGAGTGAAGAGCGAAAGGGTGAAATTCATTAACGCTGAATCAGGCGCACTTCAGCTTGGCGATCGACAATATTTTTTTTCAATCAAGAAGAAAAATAAAAATGAAATATTATGTACTTTGCTTTTTTCAATAGGTTTCTTTCAACTTACTTTTATCCGAGTAATTACGGTTCTAATGTACATAATTGTTTTTTGTTTGTCTTCTTACTAATCTCCGTATGAAATAAATTCTGAATGTTTTATTAAATGCATACGAAGTCGCGGCCAACAGATAGTATAGAATAATCGAAAATTATGTGTCGAATCCTTATCTGACGTAATAGTACTTTTATTTCTTATTTGTTTTCACCCTTCGTCAACAAGGTCAAGGAAACTGGTCGTAAAATTCTGTTTTACGACAATAAAGTCAAAGTTGAGGAAAGGTTACTCATTTATGTAAAAATATTATACATTCCATGGTTAAGGTTAAGCGCATTCATGGAGTCGTCTGAATTTAATTACGAATATTTGTGAATACAGATAATTTGAATAAAATTTCGTGTTTTCTTATAATATTATTTACCACAAAGTTTTCTACATGGATGCAAAAATCGTTTCAATCTTTACTTGTAAAAAAAACTTTATGAGTGTAACTATCCTATATTTTACCTTACACAATGTATGTTTGGAATTTGTTTCTTGTTTGTTTGTAACGCTACGTAAACAAGTTAATAAATAACTCAGTAACATGTAATGGCAGTATTTACTTCACTAACACATTTGAAAAGTTTCTACGTCAAGTTGAACAAGTAGACAAGTAAAAAAAGATTCTACATATTTAGTTACGAGAATTACAGTGTTTAAATTTATAGATGACCTTGTTTATACCAATCTCTAAAGTTATACATAATGATTTTCTATATCTTAAGCAATGTTGGTTTGAAGGGATTATTCCCAACCGTCACCCCGCTCTGTCCCCACGTGAGTATAAAAAGTTTCATCCGTCCCCCCACCTTTTAGTCCCACTATCACCAATAATGTGACAGTTGGAACCGTTATGAAATAAAATAAGTTCAAACCGTCCCCTCGTCGTAAAAGGCGGGACGTATGAAACTTTTTATTCCCATCTGTTCCCACGTGGGGCAGAGGGGGTGACGGTTGGGAATAATCCGTTTGAAATCTTGATTATGTAACAAAACAAAAGTATTTGATTTCATACACAACGAAGCAAATACAATCCCAAATAAAGTCCAATATACTAGTTACGTTCCACGAAACAGCTACGCTCTCAAATTTCTGGAATGTTGCATTGCTTTATTTCCGGAAATGTTCCGGCAACATTTCAACAATTGAGAGAACGTATAGAAGTGCTCTTTACATTTTATGAACATGAAATACAATGTAATTGATAAATGAAAAATGGGTCAAAATATATTTGTTATCTTTCTATAGACATTTGTTACGTTCACGGTTTTAAAATATGCTACTTTGAGACATAAAATTATGTTTTCAGGGGTGATACAACCCTAAGTACCATCGATCAATCGACCCAACGATTGTTTTCCCATTGGGCCGAATGAATTCAAACAATCAATAAGCCCAACAGGAAAAAAGTCACTGAGCCAATTGGCCAACGGCAAACACACGTTTTCAACAGTTTTTCAAACTCACGAACATAAAGTTGAGCATTAATTTCTGATTAAAACAGTAGAATGTTCTCCACTAGTATCTTCGCAACGTAATTATTAAATGTTTGGAACATTGGAATGCGGTCAGTGTACCGCAGCAAGTAAAATTGGAAACCGATGAATTATTTCACCACAAATTGATTCGATTTTCAAATAAGATTTTGGAAGTGGCATTTATAAATGATATTAGTGGTGTACACATCGCATAAAAACACTTTTTTCTATATCACATTCAGAGATATGACATGATAATATTTTTTGTGACCGTTAATTCAAGTTCAAAAGTTAGTCCAGTCCATTAGTCCTTTAATTTGTTGGACTTCATACACAATGTACACTATAGCCCATAAGCTTGGTTCTTGTAAAATGGATGTGCTGAAAATAAGACGCTAAAATGTACGTTCCGTTTTCAACGAAAATAGACTTAAACGAAGCAACAATGCAAAGAACAATGGCACTTGAAAAGAGCACATTGTGTTTCGAGCTGGAACATCCACGAATAGACAACCTTAAGAATTTTAACGCAGTTTATGAATTAGTTACCTTAAATAGGTAACTATCAGGAAAACAAGCTTAGATTTTCTTAATCTTAACCTTTTCTTTAGTAATTAAATATTGTTGTTACACGATTTGTATAAAAACAAAACAGTAAATGTCTTCGTCACAGTTACAACATCCTTAGTTTAGGAAAAGTTGTAAAGGTCTCAAATGTTGCTTAGAAAGTTTCGCTTAAAACTTTCCAGCATCGACAAGGGTGAGTAAAAGTTTTGCCAGTTCACTTGATAACGTAAATAATATCATTATTCGTTGATACCACTCTATTAAATACTTGTTGGATTTGAATTACGAAATGATTTAATTTGCTTCAAAATATTTTTATGCCTACGTTTTTTTTTAAAGAAAAGTTTTTTTTTTCAAACTAATCATCGATTTTAAGATAATGGATAATTAAAAGCTAATAACTTTACTTAAATGTAAATTCTCATTATTATCAGATAAGTAGTTTAAATATTAAAAAATAGTACGCAATCAGGCATCAAAAATGACTTATTTAAAGTTTTAGTAAATAATTTCTCTTGTCAGTTATAAAACAATTCTCCGAAGCCGCTAAATAAATCTGTGAGCCACACCCTTCTCAGCTTCGACCTAAATTGGGTCAGGTCTTAAACTTATATAAAATGAATCGCTGGCCGATGTTACCTCGAGATAGACTCACTATAAATAAGTTATGATGTATTAGAGAACCCTAAATATGTTATGTTTTATATCATTTTAACTTACTTACAAAAATTAAATTGTAAAACCGAGAGGGGTAAATCGATTTTCCTTAATCATCTTTTACTAATTGACATATCGAAAATAATTTTTAAATGTAATTTAAACATCAATTGAAAAATAGCGAAGCAAACAAGTTTTAATCCCATCAAAAACCTTAACAGGTAACTTGGTAATAAATTGTTACAAATTGTTTTTTCTCATTTTCCCGAACAAACTAAATTTGTTCCTATAGGAATAGATAAATTTTCGAATAAATTCTAATAAATAAACATTTTCTCGGCTAAAGTAATCTATGAAGTGGTAAGAAAATGTCTACAAAGGGAGCTTTGGCTTAATCTAAATAGAAATCTTGCTTTAAGACGTCAGTATCTTGATGTCGTATTCTTTAAGTACATAATCATGATGAGATAGTAAAGTAAATGATTATTTTCTGATAAAATAGAAGCGCGTATTTAACTACACAGCAATAAACATATACAAATATACCGTATACGTAGATCTAATATTTAAATTTTAATATGCAGTCTATACTGATTTTTAAGTTGTTCACTACTATCAACTAGTGATAAATAGAAAGAGAAAGGGACGCAATAGGAATTCTCACCATTTTTTTTTAGATTTCAATGATATTGTTTAAATAATAGCAAAAATATAACTAGTATTAAAAATTGTTTTTGAATATCGTATTGTTTACTTCAACAAGCATCGCCTTTAATAGCATATTTCAGTCTTTTATTATACAAGCAAAAAATTAACCAAATTAATTGGAGCTACGTAGTAGAGCCGACGTTTTGTGATTACTTTATAATTAAGGGTAGATGAGTAATTAAATACAACAGATTTTACAGTATTCAGAGAAAGCGTGGCCCGTATTTCAAATAATAATTTCGATAAACACTTTAATTTCATAATAACTTTATTGCATCTAGCTTAAAGTACAAGTGGATTTACAATAATACCTTAAGACCGAAGAATGTTTCAACTACAATAAGCTTCTAGGAGAAATTCATGTAGATTTATGTAGACATTATTAGGCAGCGGCTTCCCGCAGGCGCGCTCTCACAGGGTCGGATTCACAGTTATGCAAATAGCTGGATCGGTTCAACGAGTTGACCGACTGCCATCTTGCGAATTGAACCGAATAATCGGAAACTTTTATTTGAAAAATGTCACTGACTCACTGCTTTTATTGTTTCTTTTCTTTAGATTAGAATGTTTAAATTAATCTAAATTTATAATCTACTAGCTTTCGAATTAAAAAAAAAAACAAAACTGAGTAGCCTATGTGTTCTTCCAGACTTTACTACATCTGTACCAGATTTCATCGAAATCCGTTCAGCCGTTAAGGCTACAAACTCTAACAAACATCCATCCGTCCATCCATCCATCTCAATTTTCACATTTATAATATTAGTATGAATAGTAAGATTTTAAATATAATTGAGTACTGAATTATACCGTGTTTTTAGACGTAAGAATTGTTATAGAAATATTTAAGCGAATACATTTAATACTATACAAAATTGAGCAGCAATTGTTTTCCTAATTTACGAGTTCTGTATATTAATATTCAATTTCGGAGTTATATTAAGAACTTTAAGCATAATAATTGAGTACAATCTTCAAAACAGAGAAGTTTTGATTATGTAAATTACTTGTGTAAACAATCCCTCAATCAAATTTTAACATCGGAGTATTGTTAACTTCCTTGCGAATTAATCAAACCATCGATTTCTATTAAACATTATCAAATTTTAGTATAGAGGAATAATTGTACCTGTTGCAATACATTTGAAGAGCACGCACACCATTGACTAAACTATTGCACAACTGTTTAGTTTCGCGTTGATTCCTATGAGCTAATATTTAGGTGCGCACACGACTCGATTCTTAGCTGTGCAACTAAACAGTTGAATTAGCTGCGAAACAATTGACAACTCGGATTCCGATTATATTCTTTTTTCAGTTTATCATATTAGAATCGCCAGGCATTTTTTTAAACCCGATGTTTCTTTAAAAAAAAAAGATTCTTACCATTAAAAACCTACTAAAAGCAGTTGCCGGAAATAATTTAACATCACCTTTTTATTAAATTAAAACAATGGTAAATTACAGAACTCGAGCTTACCTCATTTAATTATGCTGTTTTCATAATTTTCTCCGTAATGCCTACGACCAGCGCGGGTAAGACTGAATGTAATTAAATAAGGAAAATTTACTGCACACTTTTTTACATTTCATCATCATCATCAATCATAATTATGTTCTTTGGTTTCCAGATACAAAATAGGTTACAGGGAAAATTACCAGAAACGGAAAATTATATTAACCAATACGTTGTTGAATTTCAGAGTTGAAGAAATTCATATTTTCATATTTAACATACTTTGTTTTTACATTATCTTTACATTCACCATCTGTTATTGCATCTATATTTATATCATCTTCTTAAAATTTGAAATATAGCTGATAATTAACGATGTTATAATTTGAACTTTCAACAAATAGTTTTATATCTTTACCAGGAAGACAGCCTCCATAAATACGTTGCTTGAAATAGGAGGGAAATTTTTAAAAAGCTCGCGCCGAACCTATTTTCAAATAAACATTTCCTAGACTCCGGTAACATTAAAGCAATTCACGGCCGCTTTGAAATCTTTTCCATAAAAGCTAGTTTCCTGGTAAAAGCTCGGGAAAGGTGTTTACGCTGAAAAATATATAAATAAAAGTTTGGCTCAAGCTGAAAAGAGCGGTTCGTGCAAATAAATTTAACTTCAACCGCCTTTTCAATTCAAAGCGAAGTTAACACAACCCAAAACGTGAAATGTACACTTGTAGAAGTTTGTCTATGGCCATACTGAAATAGATCGACGTCATTAAAGTTATTGTTACATCAAACCACTCATTTGATATCTTTACGTAAATGTATAACGGCGTCGACTTTGTAGTGAACGTAAAACTGTTTCCACTTCACTAGCAACGTTCGGCTTATGAAGTCACACTTACATATAAGATAACAGATACAATTCAAGACAAAATATTAGAATCAATTTAATAAACTAATGATATTTAGTTTTAATTAATAGGTATCTACTACTATTACTTATTTACAATTAAATTTTACGAAACATACTAAAATATTAAATAAATCTATTTCAGTAGGACAAAAAGATATATGCACAAAAAGAAATGAAAACGGGGAAGAAATATCTTAAGCGAAATATTTCAGCCACCCTGCAACTGACATCGCATTGTTCAAGACACGCTTTAGTTAACAAGCCGGAATTTATCACGAGAACTTTGGTACGAGATCTTTATACGAATGTAATCATTTGTTCACATCAAACATTTCCATAATTTCAAATCAGTTTTAATATTGAGCATGTCAGAATACGTTAAGATTATACGGTTTACTTTGTACAGTGAATTACAATACAATTAACTTGTTTATAACGTATTTGTAAAGTTATATTAATTTGCTAATCAAACGAGATTCAGTTGAACAAATCTTGGAATAAGCATTTCCATATATTTATTCAAGATGAATTATTCAGTGAAAAAAATAATTGATTCATTAGCTGAGCGATGTTGGAGCCTCCCGGGGGACATGGGGGGATTGGAGCTGGCTTTGAGACTTTATCTTATAATACTTTGGATAAATATTCAAAGAAAAACCTTAAAAATATCAGTTTGATTAACACAAAAATGAGATATTGTAATTAAACATTTCTTACATATAAAAAATACAAACTTTCGCCCGCGACTAAGTCCGCGTGGAATTAAAAAAAAAGACATTAGCCTATGTGTTCTTCCAGACTATCATTTACATCTCTACCAAATTTCATCAAGACCCGTTCAGCAGTATAATCTATTTATTTATTTATTTTTAAAGGAATATCAACAAGACATATTAAAATGGATGTACATACAGTGGTAATAATATACGTATAGACTACAAACTCTAACAATCATCAATCCAACTATCTAAACTTACGCATTTATAATATTAGTAAGATAAGATTTATGATATAATAAATATGATATGTATATAAGGTATTCCTTATATGCAAAAACTATTGGCCCAGTTTTTAAAAGAATGCGACCGCATTGCTGCGAAACATAACGCGATTTCCACGCCTTTGAATAAAACTAAATACATACTCTTATTATGAGAGGAATGTTCCGTTTGAATAAAAAAAAAAGCGAAAAATATCCATACGTACAGAATTACTATGGTATTTTTGTATAAAAGTTTTTATATAACCATACAATACAGTCAATTTATAATTAGACTAATATTCTACAATGATGACCGTAACCATATATTGTCGAACCATGTACAGTTTATTGTATTATTTTCCAAAAATAATTAGGCGCACGATTATAAGTATAAGAAAACAAAGTTAAAAGTGCTTTACCATTCGGATTAAAAACTAATCTCGTTCCCAAGTAATACATTAATCTTTCTAAAGCCTATTAACTTCGCGTAAAACTTGACGCACAGACTTTTCTGAGAGACTTCAGCAAAAATGAAGAAAACGCTCTTGTCGCTGAGTGTTTGTCGTGTTAATTTTAAATTAAAAAGTGAAAATGATCTTTTAATCTAATTCCACCTTCTGTTACCTTGACTAACTGTGGTTCGCGGCTTCGTCCACGTTGATTAAAAAATATTTTTTTATCCTATGCGTTATTCTTAATTGTAAACTATGTCTGTTCCAAATGTCAAGACCAGTTTCACCATTCTAGAATTATCTGGTAATAAACATTCCCACTTACGAGTACATCCTTCACATTTATGATATTGGTAAAATACCGTTTAACTAATATTCTTCGCAAAATCTTTCCAGGCATAACACAAATTGTACGATATTTTATCCTATAGTTAAGGGCACCAGACGCCGACATGTCTATACAAAAGTGCTCGTATCATGTTCCTGCATGTATTGGAGTTTATCCAAAGCAGCTCTTCAAAAAAAATATTACAAGCATGCCAGATTTTTTAATACTTTGTCCATTTGATTCTGTCTTGATAATTTCTATTTATAGGATGATGTTTTGGATAAAATTTACGTAAAATAAAGCGCCTCCTATTTTTTTCATTCGCTACTTTTAGTTAGTTATATTTTCAATCGTGCGATATTTATCTATTTGAATGAAATTAGACACTTTTTTTATCTACTACAAAAATATATCTAACAATTTCCTTCTCATTTTAGAACTATAAAAAACGCTCAACTTAGAACAACAGACGCCGAAAACAAAAAAAAAGAGCACAAGAAAGAACCCATTAACCTGAATACTATGCAAACAGTAAGACGGCAAAGAGAACAAAGCTTTCAAAGTAAAACAACGTTGATGTAGAGAACATAAGCCTTTATGAAAATTAACTGATTGTTTTGACTCATATGACATATTTGAGCGTTTGTTATAACTATAAACATTAGATTTTTGTATTACCCACACTGAGATATAATTCGATTCTCCTATTTTACTCATTCATTCTCGTTCTATCATTCGATTGAACTCTTAGATAACCTAACTCCTGATTTTAACTATTGTTGCGTCGATACAAACTCACTTAAATCTTCAATTAGCGTACATTTTGAGGAATGGTGCAAATCAACAACGTCTTAGATTTTAATTTTGTGTTTAATTTTCTGTTGCATATAGGAAACGCTACCCTTTTCCTTATCGCTAATGAATGAAACTTTGAAAACATTGTATGGAACTGCTAAGTTAGGTCCCGACGCGGGCGGTCTCGCGACATACTTTAACATTTAATTACTTTAGTTGGTTCCAGCAACTTCATTAAAGTTTAAAGTAATAAGACGACAACATACACGCCGCAACACACAAGTTATAATAAAAACATATTAGAACCATTATCAAAGAAAATATGCAAAATCTCTTTTTCTAATTAATTAGACGTAGAGATGCTCAAATTTAATCTATTCTATCTATATCTATACTATATTATAATAAAGCGTAATCACACACTTCTTTGTTGCCTAAGATGTCAACAATTACAGCATATTTTTGAATAATATTTTTTTTAATAAAAAGCCCCACACTGACGTCATGCTTTAGGGTATATATTTTCACGCCAATAAACTTAGGGGGTAAATATTTTGGATAAAAACCCTAATGTGGGAAAGAGACCTTAAGTTGCTGCCAACATCAAGAAAGGAAGATTGCTAAGGTTTGTCATGTCATGTCGGGTCATTTTGTTATTTGCTATTGATAATTTGACAAATGTAAACAATAAAATATAGTTTTTATAATTTCACGCGGATGAATCCGCACGCGAACAGCTAGTTTCATATGAAGGGCCCTTTAATATTGAAGAAGGGTAATATTTTCAGATATTGTAAGCGTAAAATAAAATCACAGTAAAAATCATGTGAACTTACCGATAGTATAATATTGATAAATATATAACTCCAGTCTGCTGTAGTTAATGTGACATAACTCGCCTTTTACAATGACAAATAGTGGTCGTTAACATTTTTAAAGCGGCGCAATTTAAAAAACAAATACGATATTTTTAACAGTGGAACAGCTGTCATAATTCACAAATCTCCACGTTTTTATTCAGGCGGGAAAATGGAACATGTTGACATATACTTAATAAAAAAATGTTTCTCATTATCATAACAAAAATGTTAACATTTTATTTTCACATTTTGTTACTTTTTCCTCATAAGTGATTTGTTATTGTTAATTTATTTGTGTAACTTAGTTACACGTATTTCGATAGATAAATCACTTATATTTCCACGTTTATCGGTAATTTAAGTAATGGTTTGTCAAGAGAACGTGTTAGTAAAGTAGTTGTGTTTCATGTGTGAATTTTGAACTGTTGCCAAATGGGTTTTCATTGCTAATTCGAAGCCACTTTTGGTTCGCTGCAACTGCACTAGTTGTGCATTTATTCATGCCGTATGTTTTTCAAAAGTATAAAAATACTATAATGATTTACAGTAGCAAAGTTTTACTTAAAGCCATCGAAAAATCTCATCTCAATGTGTCTGTATAAAGCGAGTCAATTTGTATGCAGACTTCGTGTGTAGCCTGGAACTAAAAGTTATCTCTAAAATTAATACAACACTTTAACTATTATGAAAACTTATATATTGGATATCATCCAAGTTTTTAGTATTAGTAAAAAGATAGTTTTGTAACTACAGCGGAATTTCGTAATATTAATTCATGATAAAACTAGCTTTCGCCTGCGACTCCGTCCGTGTGGAATTAAAAAAAAAACAAAAGTGAGTGGCCTATGTGTTCTTCCAGACTATCCGCTACATTTGTACCAAATTTCATCGAAATCGCTTGAGCCATTTAGACTACAAACTCTAACAAACATCCATCTATCCATCCATCCATCTAAACTTTCGCATTTATAATATTAATATGAAGTATGATTATATCAGGTCCCATATGTCTTAGGTTTTAACTATCTAAATTAACACTTTGAATGCAGAAATATCTACACGGAATGAAGACAAAGTATACAAAATGTTAAACGTGATTTTTTTATTAACATGTAAATGTATGGGTTCATTTCAAGCCACTTCAAACGCAAAAAAATGATTAATGAGCGTATGAATGATTAATGATAGCGTCACGTTGCACGTATTTGGTCGTAAATCACAAGGACTAAGATTGAATATTGTATAACTGAAGGAATGCGTGTAGCTCAGACAAACTAATACTTGCGGACATGAGATTTACATTAGCCTTTCAATTTACCATATGCTTTGTTCCAACCCTTTTGTAAAAGTATTGAAACAAGCTCAAGTTATCGAAGCTAAAAGCGATTGCGCATTATGTAACATACGTATTGTACTTGTTGCTAATGTTTTTGTACTTTTATAATCTAAGTTGTCTAAAGTATTGTGAATTTAGTTTTTGAAGCAATAATTAATTGGTGCTACGAGTACCAATAGTGTAAGGATATAGCGCCATATATTGTAACTAGCTGTTGGTCGCGACTTCGCTCGCGTGAAATGAAAAAATAATACAAAATATAGCCAATGTTACTCACAAATAAATTACCTTTCTTATTAGAAAGGTATTCACTGTCGTGAAGGAATTTTAAAATCGGCCAAGTAATTCTTGTATCCATTCCAATCCAATCCAAAAATACAAATCTTTCCTCTTTATAATATTAGTATAGATATAGATTATTATATAGGTAAATACAAAAATTGTACCAAAATGTTTGCCTCAATAAAATGCGAGGCACGAATGTAATAACCTGTAAATTAAATTCCACTAAAACGGTTCACTCCCACGACGAAATTTTAATTACGTTTCCCCATGTAGGGACAGAGACACAAAAATGTTTTGTATCCTGACCCCAGACCTATTTACTTGTGTTATGGTACACATCGAAAATAAAACATACCAAATCGTATAAGTCAAATGATTATAATTTCATTATTTTTTACAAAATATAATACTTACGTGACAATCTTAAGAATGTTACATGCTGATAAACAAATGAAAAAGAGTGAAATGCAATAGAAACTTCGATGTACAATTTAACAAAGTAACAATTTTGTAAAAAGGAACATGTTTGCCTAAGCTTTCACTTGAGCAAAGCGACTGCCAATAAAGGCGCTTTATTTGCACGGCTTTTGTTTTCATCCCGGAAAAGCGTTCAATCGTTTAAAAAAAGTAATGTTCGGCATTCAATGGTTCGACTTTTATTATTTTATCACTTGCTTTCATTTACTTTGTAAAGGTAAATTTACATTTATACTTAATTAATTATTCTTGATGCTCAACATCTAACACATTGTTTTACCAACAATGTGTCAAATTAACAAAAATATTAATTAGTAGCTGTAGCCCGCGACTTCGTCTATGCAATGTTAAGATAAAAAAGCGGTCTAATATATGCCCGTCAATGTCAGCTACCCTTCAGTGAAAATCCGGTCAAAATCGGCCCGGCCGTTTTGGAGATTACCCGTAACAAACGCGGCTTACGGACAGACAGACAAAATTTAAATGCTATTTTCGTTATCAGCAACGCAAATACATCTTCTTCCCGAAATCTGGAATTTTCGGAATACGACAATTTGATTTTTTGAAAGTACACTTTCTTCCAATAGATCTAGAATGAATGAAAATTAACTGACTGCTTAATATCTTTAATACAGAACACCATTAATTAATTTATCGTGAATTGAATTACAAAGACTTAGTATCAATGAATATTTATTAGACATTTTGTTGCTTCTCTCTTGTCTCGTCGGTTAGCATAACGGGTCATTTAATGTTTAACGCTGTCGACATCACTTAAATTATCTACCAGTATAATTTATACTTTCAATTATTTCGTCCTGTTGAATCTCAATTTTATAAAACCCAATTTGTTCACTGAGTGCTTAACAAGCAGTCCTTACATTTCTTAATTACACACTGATATTTAACGGTCTAGACTACGTTGTGTTAAAATATATTATAACTGCTTATGTTAGTTTATTAAGGTATATAAGTCAGTTTTTTTTATGATTTTTAAAAACAGCGCTTGACCACGATCCCACCTACATAGAGTTAAGTGGTAATGTGGTCGAAGGATGTTACGAGCTGATTTAATAAGTATCCATTCACCCTTCAGTTGAGATAATAAGGTTTCTAGATTGAAGGATTAGTTTTGGATTGACTCCAATTCTGTGATATTGGAAAAATAGGTCTCATTTACACAGTACACCAAATATTATTAAGAAAACTCCCCAGACGAACTTTAGGACAAAATCGACCGAAGTGTTCGTGGAAGTACAGCTTATACAAAACGATTCGTTTACTAGTATAGTATTTATTATCTGTGGTTTATACAAATTACCCGCTTGCTATTTCAGCTTGATTGGAAATTTAATTCTGCATAATTCAAACAATCTATAGTGAATTATTTAGTTATCGGACACAATTCGACAAACGCACTAATGCTCCATTTATAATGTTTGATATTTTATACCTATATCACAATCTATTATTAAAAAGTATCGTCTTGCTTGATTAATATGACGATAGATAATAAAAATAAACTTCCACATATTAATATCGACCTAAATCAGTCCAATACAGTTGTAAGCCTGTCTTTGTATTACAAAGTATGTTCAGTATTAACTGCTACTAACTTCGGTTAATCGCCATTTGTTACAAGAGAACAATACTTGATGTTGAATATAATAGACCCAGCTCTTTTTATGTACGAAACATGTAGCTTTTAATATACATAATCTAGTGACATGCTCCGTCATAAACGTGGCTTCCGTGAAGCATTGCGGAAATGCGTCACGTCATGCTCGTAAAACTTGATGTTTTTTTAATGTTCCATTACGATATTTCATATCTGTGCTGTTATTTATTCATAAGTTTTTACATGTACCTTGATATACAATTCTAAAAAAAGTTAACACTCTTTGAGAAGAATTTTAATTTAATGTACGAAAGGCTTAATTTAAAAGTAAATTAAAATTTCTATGTAGGACTTTTCCTATACCCTTTCCGTAGGCTTAGTAAAAATAAGTACTCATTGTACATTAACATCTTCATGGTTTTTGGCATATTGACTAGATTTTTTTCTAAATAATAAAGACACTTTATTCGTAGCAAAAAGAAAGTACAGAAATCCATACCTTTTTTCTTTCAACGCCAAAGTAGAAAAATGGCGTCAGCGTTTTTGTTGAACAACACTTCACTCAGTTACCGCTTACTCTTGACACTACTGCTCGTGCAGAAAATAAAATCGGTTTCGTTTTCTCTATATCGAAATAATACAAATTATATGTCTACAACAAGATTGAAAATTAACAAAAAACTCCATAAAATCATCATTATTGGTCATGATTTCTTGTCCATTTTAAACAAATTGCGAACAGATAGAATGTATATCTAAATATACAAATACATTTCCCAGAGAAGTGTTAAATTACAAGAAAGTTTCCTCGCTTTGTTAATGTGTAAGAACTCTTGTTTCTTACTCGACGCGATAAGTTGCTCTGAAACATGTTCAATTCGAAAACAAGTATGTTAAGATTGAGATTACAATGTAATTTTCACTAGCTTTCGCCCGCGACACAGTCCACGCGGAATTAAAAAAGTAGCCTATGTGTTCTTCCAGAATTCATATTCAATTCATATATTCAGAATGAAAGTTAAAATAATATCAATGCAAATTATTATTTTAACTTTCATTCTGAAATTACTAACTTAATAACTAAACTATAACAGAATACAATACCAATTAAAGCAACAAAAGAAAAATAATACTAACTAACTAACGCTTATTCCGATATCTGTAAGTAATGGTTTGGGTTTCCTTAACAAGGGAAAAAATAAATTTCCCAAAGCGTTTCTTGAAGAGCGTGATGTCATTTGCGTGAAAGCCAAAATAAATTCATCCTTGAGATAGATTCATTGTTTTTTTTTTACTTTCTTATTTATTAAACTAATCTAAATGGTTTTTATTCACGACAATTAACAATATTGATCAGTTCTTATCTTTAATTGGATTTTTTAAAATTTTCAGATTTTAGGTTAGATAAAAATACATTTAAGTCTAACAAACAAGCAGATGTTCACTTAGTGTTGACATCTATTCAGTCAATTTCAAGCAAGCTGCTCATAAAGATGACATTTAAAAGCCATGTAGAACTTAGGAAGTGCATTGAGAACGTCGCTCATCGTTTGCCAGCTTCGTGAATAGTCAGAGATATGCTTTCTTGAAGTTGAATGGCAATCGTAGACACTTCCGTAGCACCGTTTACTGGCGTAGCTTAAAATGGCGTAGTGTCAAACCGTGCACAAAAGCTACACTTTATAATCTAGATGACGAAATGTTTTTCGAAAATTGCTTTATTACGTTCTCATACTTTTAAGTGTGTTTATATTTTTAACGTGCATTTTTAAGTTCAACTATATTGCAGCTTAAGCTATGTTAATAATTAAATATGCAGTATGTATTAAAAGCATTTTCCATCAGCAAAGTAAGCTTAATGATACAGAAGCGAGGAAACGCGCTGTAATGACTTTTATAACGTTTGCTTTACCGCTAAATGGCTGCTGTATTACCGTGTATGAGAATTTAATAAGTAAAAGAAAGCAAAAACGACCCCAATTTTCGTCACGCGATTTTGAGTTAAACTATCTAACTACGCCGTAGTCTTTGACTCCAAAAATTTAACAAAAAAATAGGACGCACCTGCAAGTACTACCTTTCGGATGAAAAAAGAATGTTCAAAATCTGTCTACCAGGGGCGGAGTTATGCCATAACACACATAAAAAAAACAGACGAATTGAGTACCTCTTTCTTTTGGGAAGTCGGTCAAAAACAATATACATAAATACAGAACTTTTATCTATACTATTATAATAAAGCGTAAACACACACTTCTTTGTTGCCTAAGATGTCAGCAATTACAGCATACTTTTGAATAATTATTTTATTAATAAAAAGCCCTACACTTACGTCACGCTTTTGGTTATATATTTTCACGCCATTAAACTTGGGGGTAAATATTTTGGATAAAAACCCTAATGTGGGAAAGAGTCCATAAGTTGCTGCCAACATCAAGACAGACAGATTGCTAAGGTTTGTCATGTCATGTCATGTCATTTTGACATTTGCTATTGATAATTTGACAAACGTAAACAATAAAATGAAATTTTTATAATTTCATGCGGATGAAGTCGCATGGGAACAGCTAGTCATTGTTAGTACCATAACAGTTGTAGTAAAAATTTGTATAATTGAATCATTAATTAATAAACGAATGTGATCATAAAGTAATCAATGCAATTATAAATTATATTGTCAAAACAGTTCAAACATTTCACATTTAATAATAGTATTGAAACAGGCAGATTTGATTATACGAAAATCACGTTTAAATCAGCCTAAAATTACTCTCATATGTACGTTTAAACGTTAATTTTGTACACAGAATTGAATATTTCTTCAAGAAGAAGTATGTTTACATTAAAAACATTTTCAAAGAGAAATGTCAACATGCAGAAAGTAAATATGAGCTAGCGACGAGATTTGCGAGGTCTTTTAACTCAGTCTTATTGCATTTGCTCAGTTTAGTCATGTATCATTCCTGATCGCTGCATAAAGGAGATTCTATTTAGATAGAGACGACGTACTGATTTAGTATGCAATCAGTTGTCTTACTCTGATTTCGTAGTCGCAAATCACTGAACTGAGTTACTCTAAGATGCTCAAGCTAAGCAAACAGGGCTTTTTTATATTTCTCCTTCCATTTATATGCCATATAAATAACAAATATTTGAAACTGTCAGTAACTGATATACTGTTCGTAAGACACGGGTTTCTTACCACGATTTACTAGTTTTAGCTCCCGTAACTGGTTATAAAAATGTGCAATATTAATATATTTTCAAGTTAATTGCATATTGTAAGCTTTGTACTTTGACTTTATTTGACTCGCTGCAGACAGTGTCTGGGGAAATTACCACAGAACGACAGTAACGTTATATGTACCTTTTAAAGCTTTGTATAAATATTTTGACTGTTAATTCATGATTTATATGGACTTCGTTAGTGCAACCTCCTATTTGGGACATTAGGTGATAAAGATTGTTACATGGACCCTTCTGTTTAGTTAACATGGACATAAACATTTCTTGTTTTCATCCTCTTTTACTTTCGTTAATAAACACGAGTCTTCCTTAACAATGTATTATTTACTACGGAGAACATAACAAATCAAATCTGAGTTTCAATTAATAAATTGATTCAAGAGAATTCACTTTGAATTCGAATTAGTATGGAAACAATGCACGACTCGAATACCAAATTCAACATTTCTTCGTCAACAAAATCAAGAGGAACGTCCCCTAATTAAATTGCGGTTTTATGTCGTTGTTTAGTTAAAATGTTGTGAATATAAAACGGCCAAATTTTGCAAAAATACTTCACAAAACACTTTAAGGAGAATTTAACATCGTATACCGTAATACAAAAGTAAATTCACAACTTGAATAGTCTATTCGTTATAACAAGGCCTTAGAAAAATCTTTTACATTTTCTCCACTCTAAACTTATTCACGTAGCAGATTTTATGACTTCGCAAGTTAACCTTGTAGAGCGGCACCTGCACGAAGTAAATTACTTTCTTACATAAACATTGCAAGGTAACTGTTTAGTATCCCACGTGTGTATACAATATATCACTTTGTCATATTGTTACTTAACAAAGTTTGTTCCTAATATAAAGTCTTCTATAATAAAAAAAAGTATTACGTTTCTCCTTAAGATGTCATCTTTTAAAAGCAATAAACCGCGGCTCTGGAATACAAAAGCGTGTCCTTTCGGAACTTACGGTTCTTTAGTCAGAATATTCGCAATTATGTTCCTTAAATTTTGCCTTGTAGGTTAGATGCTAGAGCATATTTTCACACTTATTTACAAACATATTGACATCTTTCTTTTACTTTATTCGATAATAAAAATAATGATAACAAAATATACCATAGGTTACCCAAATAATAGGATTAATGGTCGGGTTCGACAAGAGAAAGGTCGACAAAGAAAACAAAAGCCTATCGTGCCGTCGTAATATGACCGTGGCCGAGGAAATCCGAGAACCCATTAACGCTAACAAGGTCCGTCTTGTAGCTAAAGGACAATTTATCATTCACGACATACGCGTTACAGACTTTTATTTATTAAAAATAAATTTTGGTATAACTATTTAATTCCAAATCAAGTTAGATGTTTTCACAGATTTTGTCTTAATAATTATTCCTCTTAGATGGGTTTTTTCTAAGCTTCATTGACTATCAGTTCCTTGAACTTGAAGCAGACGTGAGAAACTATTCCTACAGGTGAAGCAAAACTATTTTACTTATAGCTTTCTTTATAAAGAGAACTCAATGTGTAATTGTTTTTGCTATTTAATATGAATGTTACTACAATTTGTATATACATTTCGGACAAGCGTGGCAAATGAAAACTTCAACGTCGTTCTAGATCGTTCCCAATTTAACTTTGTGAAAGTTCTACTGAAACAATTATAACGGGCAACATAATGAGCGTAAAGTGTATTGCTTTTTCATACTAGTCGCTTTATATTTCATTTAATTAATTACTTTGATTTACATTTCAGTCTGTTCTTGTTCAAAATACACTATTAAAACTCTTAAGTGAAATTATAAGTCAATTATCTATTAATTAAATCAGTTATTTTTAGTGGTGAAGTAATGTAATTGACTTTATTGCTATCAAAGCATATTCAGGATAATTCAGGACTTAGAGGTTACGTTTCATATTGAAATGTGAAAGAAAAAAATTGTTTGTCATATCTCAACAAAGCCCATATGTAAATTGCAATCGCCCCTGTTGAATTATACAATTCTGTACCTCTGAAAGTGAAAAGTAATTTCATTTAGGCCCATCCTTCAATATTAAGCCAAAAAAAGTACCGAAAACTTTCCAATATAAATCAAGATACTTGGACGCATTTACATAATATTCCCATTTTCTACCCTTCCTCAATTTAGGCAAACTAATTTATTATATTGAGAACAATCAAGTTTATTAATACTTTGAGGGCAGCTGTTGGTTGTTATAATTTGTGTTGTGAACTTTTAGAGATAAATGTAATAAAAAATAAAAATGTGTCGAAAAAAATATTTCTATTCTATCAGTCGATTTAAAATTAAAAATTCTTGCACTTTGCAAACAATCAGACTTTCGTCAAATATTGTTTTTTTGAGGCTGTAGTGATTAATTATTTGGTACTCGCGTGCAAAAAAGATAAGTAAATTCGTCGCCGATGAGTCTATGGACAAATCTATTCATACATGTTTTGTGTTGGAATATATCCAAAGTGCTTTTTGCGGACTATGAAAAAATATGAATCGTTTGCCCTATAGCGATAATTAAAGATTCTTTTCTCGTATTTCTCTTCTATGTACTAATTATGATAACTAAAAAACGCTCAATATTTTTTATAATAATCTAGAAATATCTAGTAAAATTGCGCTGTTATATCGCAAGATAACATTTTTATGAACTAAATCGTTATAGAGAACAAATGTTTGGTTTAATTTTCAACGTAAATACTACGCCATTTTACGGATATTTAAATTTTGGCGTAATTGGCGGATGGCATTCATTAGCATCGCTAATTGACATTGATTGAGCGGCGGCGGGTCCCAACGCGTGTGCTTTTAATTATAATAGTGAGTTTAACATCAAAGTCATTGACTGCCAGTAACTTTAAATCAAATTAACAATATTATATCTATAGAGACCAGATTTCATAACATTACAAAGGTTATAGGTTATTAAAGGCTGATTTGTTGTAGCTTAGTAAATAATTTGTTTTGTTTGGATATTAATTCCAAGTTAAGCATAATAGCTATTTATGGTAGTTTTTTATTTCCTATTTTCTGTGCCGAATGGAAATATCCTACCTTTTAAATTCATGTACGAAGTAATTTCAGTTAGAGTTGATATGAACTCAAATATTGTGTGTAACGTAACGTAAAGTAATGCTTTTTAGTATGTAGGCTGCTTATCTTTGAAGAGTTGTAACTACTTCTTTCGTCTCATTGAATGTTATTTGTTACTAAGTATTGCCAAGTCTGCCAACCATTACTTCTTTTAGACAATTGAACACTTTTCCGACCGGATAACGAAACCGAAGTTTGTACTTAAAACTTCTTTTTGCATAACAATTTGTGTATTCTTTGTGTGAAATGTTTTATTTTTTCTTTTGTATCTTAGTAGTCATAATGCTTAGTGTCTCACGGGTAAACTCTGATATTTCGTGTGAATTAAATTATTCTGGCAAAAGCAGTTTACTACATAGAACAATTTTTTTTTTTTGGTAAAAAAACTGAACATGATCTCGCAAAAATATAACAGAAGCAAGTTCCAGCAATGTAATAAATACATGTAATAGATTAACGATAAGTGCAGAAGAAATTGGGCCATTTCCAAAACACATATGATGACCCTTAAACCATAGACATTACGGCGTCGTGTACTAGGTTTATTTGGGTTTACACTGTTGTAACACTTGTATAAAAATATAGCCATCCCTCTCATTATTTTAGAAAAAAAGAGAAAAAAAACATATGTGTTCAATGGAATTTAATAATAATATATTACTCGTACTGTAAAAAGTTCTCTTATATTTTTGGCTATTGTTTATCCGTCAGTTTAATAGTTTTGTAGTCCCTTAATTCATATTTCCTATAAATAAACAACTCGACTTCATTTGTTGGAAATAGGAAGCGAAAGTAAAGCAAGGGAAATATTTCGCAATTCTCTCTCCAGTTTAAAATGTATTTTCTTCGCACAAACATAGTTCCAAGAATAGAATAGAAACGATTATTCATAAACGAAACAATTTATAATATGCAAAGAAAAATTGTTTCGTAGCTGCAACAATTGCGAAGCAATCCGAAGATTTTTTGTAGCATTTGTATTACAAACGGCGCGATTCCAAGTATGTTGTAGAAATGTTAATTTTGTCATTTACAAAAATGTTACACAACTCAGAGTATGTCATATGAATTTTTTATTACATTTGACTTCATGTAAACGTAACGAACTCAAAGGTAAAGAAATAAACAGGATTTATTCGGGTTTATTGTTTAGAATAAATTTTATTTTAAACTAGTTTCGCTCGCGACTACGTCCGCGAGGAATTAAAAAAAAAGTGAGTAGCCGATGTGTTCTTTCACACTATCCTCTGTGTCTATGCCAAATTTCATCGAGATCAGTTCAGCCATTTAGGCTACAAACTAACAAATATCCATCCATCCATCTAAACTTTCGCACTTATGATATTAGTAGGATTTAATAAGTGATAGTTTACCTATATGGATGAATGGATGTTTGTAACTATTTATCCCCGGTACGGCTCAACGGATCTCGCTGATATTTGTCACAGATGTAGAACATAGTCTGGAAAAACACATAAGCTACTTTTCTTTTAATTCCGCGCGGATGTAGTCGATGGTAGGCTAGTATAGTATGTTAAAATCCTGTACGCATTTTTATCCCACGTATTAATACAACGCCTTAGGTATTCGTTATAAAAATGATTTTTTCTTTTCTTATCACAAAAAAATACCTTTAACGTTTACATGAAAAAATAAATTACATTTCACATACGAAATCTCGCGAGACGTAGTACTTATTACTGGAGCATAATCAAAAATGTTCTCACACTACAACGTCCAGTCAATTTACTCTTTGTTATAAATATGACAACGGAGATTATTTTATTCCTAAAAGGAAACCTACAGTTAATACTAAAATTTAATTATAATAAACAATGAAAAGTATACGGGACTTGTACATTTAACCAATAACTTATGTAACATTCAGATTTAATAGTTAAGAAAATATGCTGTAGATCTTTCTTGCAAAGCTATTATTTACCATAAAAAATACGTCTATTCCAAAAGAACCGTCAAAGTACTCTGAACTCAAATCCAATAACCATCTGTTAAGATTAATCCGAATTCCAATACGAAATCTCATTTCCTGTATAACGAAATACGATCTACTAAGATATAGAATAAATGTTTGTGAATTGATGTTAAAAATGTGATGCCTTGTTATAGTTCAGCACTAATGTATAAATGAATAATAATACATAATTACTTGTGCACATCTACATTATATCTATACTCTACACTAATATAACAAAGTGTAAACACACACTACTTTATGGCGTAGGATGTCAGCAATCACAGCATATTTTTGAATGATTCCTTCTTAAATCAAAAAGCCCTACACTTATGACACGCTTTAGGCTATATATTTTCACGTTATTAAACTTAGGGAGTAAATAAATTGGAAGAAAACCTTCATGTGGGAAAGGGACCATAAACTACAAGCTGCCAACATTAAGGAAGCAAGGTTATTATGGTAACGGTAATTTTGACATTTGCAATTGAGACAAACAAATGTAAACAATAAAATTTATTATTATGTACATGCGGATGAAGCCGCACGGGAACAGTTAGTAATAGCTAGCAAGGATAAAAATCTACACTAACGGTCTGCCTTAGTAAACAATTATTTAATTTTAACAAATTTCCCAGTCAGTTTATTGAGAATTTTTCTATCTTTGTAATAAACATAAAACAAAAAAGAAACTTCAATTCCAAAGCTTATTAAATCAAACGTAAACCACACTATTTATTTTATGTCTAAAAAATACTGCGTAATATTATTATTGTTGGATGAGAATGAAGCATGACCGACAGTTTGTGACAACTTCATATATTTTTTTAGGTCGTATTATACGTTTTATACGCTCCATAAACATACCGACATCCTTTGACTTCATTTACTTCAAAACAGAAAAACTATTTTATTTTACTCCGCTTTTCTATAAGGTAGAGCTACTTATATAGTCGTAACTGATTGATTTGATGCAGAGAAGTCGAAACGTGGCTTCAAAGTAGTTACGGATTAGAGTAATGTATGCAAACTCTCCAGACGGATTTCAGTTTGAAATCAGAGTGGTTGTGGTGGGGCTTATCCGTTGCTTGTTTATTCAAATTGTTCTGCTCGCTGTTCACTTGAGGTCGTTGATTTAGTAGCTTTAGTTAGCTACGACCCTGTTCTAATAAATTGAATTAGATTGTCTAGTATAAATTGGTATTGATTAAATCTCTTTGCCAATGGATGAAACGTCGGAATGCGAAGACAAAACAAGATCCTTTAACTATAACTGAATAGAACATTTTCAAATACTTAGGGCCTGTCCCACCGTTGGTAGATAGAGGCCCTGATAGTGTAAATATGACGTCACGTCAGATAAAATACAAAATTTCTGTCCCACCAGTTTTAAATAAAAACCTGAAAAGAAAACTAGAATTGTAAGCCTACGGATTTTCCGTTTCGTATAATTTTGGAACATTTTTTTTTAATAATTTTAAAGAAAAATTTAATCTATACTATCACATTTCGCAGCATATTTTGTCGTGTTAAAAGAAAAACCATAAAAAGCCAGACGATTAAGGTGTAGCGTTTGCCACGCCCACGTCGCTCTAATGACGTGCATTCAACATGTAAAACGGTCCATTCATCAAAGTGAACGACTCAGCGAGGCGTGCTAAATCTCCCCAAAGACGACTGTAGAATATACCTATATGATTAGTATATAAAAGATTTTATACTTATGTTATAAATCTAACATAAACTCGGTCAAATTCAACTTTGTCTTGTCAATTTTTAATTTGAGATTGCTGAGCTCGCCAGCCTACAGCTGCTTTGTAATGTGTTTTATTTTTTATCTTTAATAAAATAATTACATCATAAGCATTTATTTGTATAGATAGTTTAGCATAGATATAACACGATAACTATGTATTTGGTACATAGTAAAAATATAACTATCTAAGATAAATCTGGAGCTTCGTAATTCCTGCGGGGAATGTTACGTCCAGTAGACGTTAAACAAGCAACGAAGACTGATCGTATCAACCTGGGTGGGCGATTCCTCCAGATGTTTTATATTTGCTTTGACTGAATTATGTACAACGATGTTTAGATTTTGAAGCTTTAAATAAAGATAAATAGAGTATCAATATAACTTAAAGGATTGGACAAAGGTTTGACAATTTGCTTAAAAGGTAATCTCCTCCTTTGGAATTTGTCTTACAATAAAGAGTTTCCTAATTTTTATTTGATCCATGATGATGAAATACAGGAATAGATATTATTTGTATTAAAGGTACATATTTATACACAAGGCTGCTGCCAGAATTAATGAGGACCTGTTTAACGTCTACACTTGGTCCCAAAAAAAACTCTTTACTTTTAAATCCAAATAAGTCTCAGATGGTATTTTTGGGACCAAAAAAACAAGTCAGAAGTGCAACAGATCTGGAAAATCAAATAAGCATTAATGATGTAGCAATTGAAAGAGTGACATGTGCGCGTAACTTAGGCCTTATGATGGATGAGGAACAGAAGTATACTGAACATGTTGGTAATAAAATTAAAACAGCCCTTTTTAAGTTAAAAACCCTATATAAAATCAGACCATACATTAAAGAAGAATTACGGATACTACTTTGTGAATCTCTCGTTCTGTCTCCACTAAATTATTGCAGTACAGTCTACGGCCCACGTCTCAACCACTCAACAGTGCGGGCTATACAAAGGGTGCAAAATGCGAGTGTTCGGTTCTGCTTTCACGTGCCCAAAAGAGAATGTATCACCCCATATCTAAACAGGAAAGGCATACTCAACATGGAGGCTAGAAGAGAGCTTCAGTATGCCTGCACTGTACATAGAGTGATCTGGAGCAAGAATCCAGAATATTTATTCGAAAAACTAGCGTGGAAAAGGGATTTTCGCACACGAGCCGCCATGTAATGTCGAATTTGATAAAAATTCCCAAGCATAAATCAACTAGATATGAGGGGTGTTTTAAGTTTGCTGCGGCAAGAATCTGGAATGATCTCCCTCCCCCCCTTAGGAAGAAAATGAGCACCGATAGCTTTAAACGTCAATATAAGCGAGCACTATTGAAACGACAACTTGATACCGAAAACATTAAACATTGCTACTGGAAACACTTAAGTTTAAAGGGGTATCTGTAAACTTACAAATATCATAAATGCGGAGGTTTTGGTAGATGGATGGATGTTAAGGCTTATCGCCTAAATGGCTGAATGGATCTCGATGAAATTTGGCATATATGGGGAGTGGAGCTTAGAAGACAACGTGGTCTACTTACTTACCTCTGTTTTCCCACACGGACGAAATCTATAATATGTCATTATACTCATCACACACTTGGCACTACGTAATTCCATTCACTCAAATACAAATACACTCTCCCACATGTACACTTACACACACCGTACACACAATACACATACACACATACGCACATAGAAAGTTGAGGAGTTTTATTTCAGTTTTTACTTTGGAATTAGTTGTTTTTTTTTATCGGAGTTGCCCTTTACCGCTATTTAGTTTTATTTTTATTTTTCTCTTAGATTAATAAATCTGTTATGGTTATTAAGTTTTATTTTTATTTTTATTTTTATTTTATTACTAGTGTACAGCGACCTCCGACTATCTACGCTCCCTTTCACATCTTGGGAGAGGGGGTGGCTGAAAACCAGCTCGAAATCGATCGGTTAAGCTGAGCCTCCCCCTTTTGCCATCTGTTACAATTTTTTCATGTATGTTTTTTTTTTTTTTTAATTTATTTTATACAACTCTGTGTGTATGGCAATAAAGAGGTTTTTTATTTATTTTTATTTTTTATTTATATTTCTTAAAGGTAATTGAGTATAAAATGTCTGACATCCAAGGCATCTTTATCTAGTAAACGAGTTATTCATTGAGCTGGATACACTAAATAATTAACTATGTATATTTTGTTTAGTTGAACACTATCAAAGATTTTGTACTAATATTTGCTTATACTTAGTTTATTCCTAATTTTAACTTTCTACAGCGTTTATTTGTAAGGCTGGATAACTATAATAACGTACCTACTTTCTAAAAAAATTCTAATCTATGGTATTTGCATTCATTTGATATTGCTTGGGATTTAACACTACAGCACCACTAGTAGTAAACTTTTTGTAATGCATTTTTGATATTATTAAAATGACCTAAGATTAAAAGCCCTTTCCTAACCTATATATTTAACAATGAATAAATATTTATGGAAATTTCACCGACAAGTATTCCCAACCCGACGTAGTCTATAAATTCCGTCACGTCATCCAGATGCCGACGCACGTCCACAGAATTAGATCACGTGATAAAAATCGCAGAAGTTAAATAAAATTCCCTCTGGGTTTTAGAACAAACGATAGCAAAATAGGATGAAAAAAAATTATATTACATTTTATTATCATAAAATGTCTTTTAACTCTATACAACTTCCTTATTGACCGACTTCCCAAAAGAAGGAGGCACTCAATTTGTCTATGTTTTTTTTATAATTTTTTTTTTCGTAATGTTACAGTTATTAAATTGCGTAATATACCTTAATAAGTTGTAGTTTGCTATAGCGAGTTGTTTCCTAAATTATTATTACTTGTAATAAAACAAGCTATCGTCTGATAAATCTGTTGTAGGAAAAATCGGAACAGTAACCATTAAAATAATGTTTATGACCGCAGTAAAAGTCGCTGAATTTACTGCACACCGTCGCTAACGGCTTGCGCTTCGGCTGAACTCAATTTACGTCTCCTTTGTAAATCACTAACCGAGAAACCTAACCCCAAAATGTACTAATAAATCACCTATTAGAACAGTGAGAATATTAAGATGTACATTATACTATACTAAAAATTTGGAAATAAATATGATAAAAGAACTACGCTGAAAGTTTTCTGGAAGCTTCTTTAAACGTAAAATAGAAAATCAAGGCATACCATAGTCAAGCCATAAATCCACTATCCAAAATATTTTTATTTTTTTCCTATATTTTATTGCATTATACTTTACTGGTATATTATACGGTATTTGTGGAAATTCGTGACTAAGAGGCCACAAGTAGGTATCTATCCCCTCGGATATCTTAATGTGAAAAGGGCAATAAAAACGATATATTATAAAACCCTTTAATTTCTGGTTGTTATATAAACACAGATCATTATTAAAAACTTACATGTTTGTTCGATTATAGATTTTATAATATAATACTTTCGTTATCTCTACGAAATGCTTAACAGTATATTCGAATTTAATGTAAAAGAGAAATATTTACAAAATTGATTATACACATGTCTATTTTTATTTACTCTGTGATTGCTATACCTTTTAAAAGTAAAATTTGTCATAATTTCTCATTTCTAATGAATTCGACTATACTAACATACAGCTTTACTCTATATTTAGTCACATATTGGTTTGAATTTTTATTTGAATTATTCCCGTTATTTTCGATACATCAAAATAAAACTACTAAACGATCTAAAATGATTTCATAAAGGTGCACAATATATTTATTGAAAAAAGTTTGTATACAGCGGTAATAATACACAAAACAAAACACTATGTTTTGTGGATGACAGCATCCTTCACATTATCTATGAGAGAAACAGAGATAGCAATATATTTCTGTCCTAGTTACATAGTGGGCATATTATGTAAAAATAAAATACAAAATAACGACAGTGCATATCATTTATAGTGCCTTTGACGTAAACGGCGCCCTAGGCAGAAATTTCTATGACGTCCTCTAATTGTAATACAAACTCGTACAAAAAAAGGCGCCCGGAGCGCCCCTTTATAGACCTGTGGCGCCCCTTTATGGCCGGCGCCCTTAGCGGGCGCCTAAAACGATTTAAAATAATAAAAATCATTGTTTACTACAGATATATTATACAGTTAATACTATAGTTATCATAATTTTGATTACAATGTGCATAGTGAAGCGGCAATACTGGCAACTGGTAAATAAAACATTTTAAAAATATGCGATGGTCTGTTCCGTTTCGTATATTTTGACGTCGTCCTTTTTCAAAACTAATTCCGGCCTGCGAAACAAAGATATTATTAGAAAATATTCTAATTACGCTAATTAATGCTTATTAGACAGAGATGGTGATATAGGTACTAATACAAGTTAGAGAGAAATAGTATTAGCTAAGTTATTAATACTTACAATGTTATCTGTACAGTCTGTGCTTGTCCTGAAAACAAAAACAATATGTAATCTTTATCTTTAAACTCCATGGATCATAGACAAAACTAAGCTACCCCTAAAGGCGACCCCTTGGTGACGTACATAATTGAATTTATATATATAATAGAACAGGAGACATAACAAAAATAACGCAAATACAATATTTAGGGCCGGTCCTACCGCTGACTGATAGAGGCTCAGATAGCTTAAAAATGACGTCACGTCAGATAAGGTAACAAAATACTTCCATCATATATTTTACGTATTGGATTGTTATCAGACAATTTACTATTTGGTGGGACAGGCCCTAACAATAATATCGTCATACAACAGCAAATACATACCGTCAGCGGGTTGTTGTATGATGACGTCAGAGAAATAGAGATGGTGGGGTTGAGCGTAATCTTTGTGCTGTGTTAGGTAGGGGTCGGCGAGGGTGGTGAGCGGTGTGGTGAGGGAGGTGGTGAGCGGTGTGGTGAGTGGTGTGGTAAGGGAGGTGGTGAGCGGTGTGGTGAGGGAGGTGGTGAGCGTGGCGGGGTGCGACGCGCGCCACTTGTCCGCCTCACTATCTTGCTGCATCTTCTGCAGTCTCTCCACCTGGCGGTATGTGGGCTCCCCGCCCACGTAGGCGCGCTTCGTGCGGTTGTGGTAACGTATCTCGTGTTTCCTCAAATCAGATCTGTTAAGACATTAAATAAATATATAGACCGGTATTTTCCGGTATTTATATTTTCACCGGTAACTTCTTTGAATGGTAATATCTCAATGTCAAGACACGTCGAGACGCTTCTCAGTGTTTGAATTATTTGTTTGTTTGTGATTTTGATTATCGGACGCGAGGTAGCGCTAGTGAGATTATGTGAAAAATATTTTAAGTGAAGTGTCAACTATGTTTCCTTGAGTTAAAAATCTATACATTTAAGTATCCAGACTTTCGCATTTATATTTTTTTCAGATATGATTAATAGAAATATATGTTCCCATCGCTCGTTTGGCCCTTTCTATTATAAAAAAAAAAGAATACACAATAATAAGACCGACTTGTATCTGAAGTCTCTGCCGCAGTAGGCGCAGGAGTGCTTGATGTTCATATGCGCGGCGTCGTGGTGCTCGCGTAAGGCGCCGTTAGTACGGAATGCCTTCTCGCACAGCATGCACTGCACAAGATGAAACACATTTAAGAACAATAATAAAGATTTTTTATATTATAATGTGGCAAAGGCAAGTATTACACCGGGCGAGCCGACCTATTCGTCCGAAGATGTTAAAGCGGGCTCTACCACAACCAAAAGCAATACCCAAATTTACAAATATCTCAATGCATATGGAAAAGCTCAACCTCATCCTGTGTTGATACCGAATGTACATTTTGGTCCTTCGAGTCGGACATCCCTTGTACATGCGGGAAAGGAACAAATAGCAACAAATAGACGCATGGAGGAAAAGCTAGGTATATAATATAATGTTTATGTACCTTAAACTGTTTCTCTTGGTGTGTGAGTTTGTGCTTGTTAAGGTTGGAAGGGTTGACGAATGTGGCGGGGCAGTGCGCACACTTGTACGGCTTCTCACCGGTGTGTGTGCGCATGTGCATCACCAGGTAGTACTTGTGCTTGCACTTGTATGGACACAGGTCGCAGAAGAAGTTGAACGTGTTTGTGTGTACTAACCTGAAATAATAGGTTCATTAGGAAAAATATACAAACAAATACTAAATATATATCCTATGTTATTCAGTGATAACATAGCTTTTAAATGGTGCAAGAATATTTGAAATCGGTCCAGCAGTTTTTGAGTCATTTCAATACATCCAAAAATCTAAAAATTCAAAAATACAAATCTTTTCTGTTCGTAATATTAGTATAGATATAGACTATATACTAATGTATAGATATAGATATAGACTATATACTAATGTATAGATATAGATATAGACTATATACTAATGTATAGATATAGATATAGACTATATACTAATGTATAGATATAGATATAGACTATATACTAATGTATAGATATAGATATAGACTATATACTAATGTATAGATATAGATATAGACTATATACTAATGTATAGATATAGATATAGACTATATACTAATGTATAGATATAGATATAGACTATATACTAATGTATAGATATAGATATAGACTATAACATTTATAATATTAGTAAAATTACGTTATTTATTGTTAGGTTATTAGTGTGTTGTGAACAACTTAATGTGACTTACATATGACTCTTGAGTCGTGCTATGATAGGGAAGTCCTTGCCGCAGGTGGGGCAGGTGTGCGGAGCTGCGCGCTTGTGTATGTGGCGCATGTGCTGGCCGATGCTGAGCACCAGCTGGCCGCACACGTCGCACGCGCGCCGCATGCACTGCGCCTCGCGACGGTGCGACGCTAACTGCTCCTATATAACACAACTCCGTAGATACACAGGTACATGATGCAAGTTTCTTGTTCGTATAGTCTAAATTTAAATGGGCTTTAATGATTTAAAAGTGAAAAATGAGAGTGAATCAGATATCACAGCTGATAGAGATGTATGGAAGAACAACACATATCACGCTGACCCTCCATTGGAAGGTTGAAGGTTGCTGATGATAATTCAATAGTGTTTTAATTCACATATGATCATCCGGTGATTATCTGTGTTTTTTTCATTAATGTCTTTGCTAGTTCTTATACTTAAAATGATTTTCCACTAAGAATAAATAAGCTATATGCCTTACTTTAGTTTCAAACACCATATCACATGGGGAGCACTTAATCTCTTTTACTTTAGAATGAATCTTCTTCTGTTGCACTCTTTCTTTTCTTTTCCTCTCTCTCTCCCTTTTCTGTTCCATCTTTACCCTCTTCAGCTTCATTTGATGTAGAATTAGTTGAAAATCATGTTTTGAATAGGGATATGAATGGAATAATGGATCTCCTGTAATTGTAAAAATAAAGTATTAGACATTTAATAATAAAAATGTATTACATTATAATGAAAAGATAGAGGATGACCAAAAAATGTATGGATGGGTTGAGTGAAAAAGGATATGCTAAAGAAGGAAGTGTATTCAGATATGATGGGTGATAGAGATGTATGGAAGAGCAGCACATACTGTGTCAACCCATACCATACGGACAAGGGAAAATGATGATATTATAATGCTGTATGCTAACAGTGTCTTTATAAAATTAATTGCACTTATTACATTTTTTTTTAAATGTTTAATATTTACCTAGTGGATTTAGAATTTTTCTGAATCTTTTATCAGTTGTTTCACATGTATTCTTGAATGCCATAGCTACTTTTAATGTTTCAAGACATTCAATACATATATACTTTGGTAAGGAATCATCAGGACTAATCTGTAAAAGACAAAGAAATTATTGTAATATCAAATGGAATTTATATCATAAAAATAAATTTGCTATTAGGAAATACCCTGACATAAGATTATATTAAACTGCAGTTTCTATTTGCCTTGAAAATATTGTCGTATAGAAATAAATAACTTAATTATACCCACTGAAACATTAGTTATACTGCAGAGAGCTCCCATTATATCATAACCATCTAGTTTATTGCTCAATGGAATTGACCCTCTCTGTGCACAAACCCTACATATTGTATCCTTTGCTAGTTGTACGGTCGCTTTTCTGAAATCCAATAAGTGATGTTTTAATTATTTTTTATGTTTGTTTTAAAAACACTTTCCTGCAAAAGCAACAATTACTTGTGAAGCACTCCGAGTATATCCTCCTGTTCAAATAATCCAAGCAATGCAATATTAGCGATGTTTATAATATTTAATATTTGATATTATAATAAACTTCATACCCATCGACAGATAGCTTTTGCCAAGGATCACTACTGCCGCAATCCTCATCTTCGTTATAGTCACAAATTGAATATTTCACCTTATTTAACTTAGATAACATTGATTTAGTTAAGTAAACTGACATTATTGTTTTGTATTAATTTTAATTAAATCTGCTAAAAGTGGGTTTAGATTTTATTTTTTTACATTAATATTTACAATTAATATCAATTCTTAAACGATTAAATAGTTTGATAATATAAATTCATTTTCGTTATTGAAAATTGAAATCATTGAAATGTTTATCATGTCAGTATCAACTCGTTTTCCTTTTGTATTTGACAACATAGATAACAAATAACAAATAGATAAAACACCTAGATAAGAAAAATACTATGACAACCTCTTTGAAATCTTAGTTAGTCCTCCCTTTTTTAATTTTAGTCAATAAATCATTTGAGATTAATGGCTATAAATAGTAAATCTATAAACCCTAGGTGTTATATTCCCCATATGGATGGACTATAAACCGAGTTGTCTTCGTGATTAAAGATTCTTTGAGAGAATTTGGAAGCAATTTGTCATTGTCAATTGATTGTCAGTGTCAAATATAACTTTTCGAAAGATTGAAAATATTTGAAAGAAATACAATAAAATTAATGTTTTTTGTATTTCAGAAGACAAAAATTTTACTGTAATATATACCTAAATGTACTACGAATTGTAAACTTTCACTTTCATCACATGACGTCTCTACTAATTTTAAAGTCAATACTATTAGCAAGTTCTATGAATCGAAGTAAAAAGAAAAAAACAGTAAAAAAAAAGAAAATGTAAGTTCCTTGGTCTAATTTTACTTGTTTCCTAAATAATGTTGTAGAGTAAGAAATCTAAAGTCCACTGTAAAGGATTATTTCTCAGGTTTATTTTTAAAGTTTACTTTTTCTTTTACCCACAGTGTCAAGTCAGAAATTAAATTTAAAAGATGTAGAATATGCAATGAGCAGAAAGGACATATTCCTATATTTAATAATGAAGCTCATCCAAATATTTCTGAAGAAATTAAACACTTTTCTGGTGTAACAGTAAGTATATGAGCATTTTAACCGATCTTCATCGTCAAGTTAGATATGAAAAGGCACTAAATAACTGGAGGCAATTTTCAAACAAGATTAGACACACACTGATTATATTGTGTGGTATCACAACTACTCAATAATCTAAAATTTATGTTTAAAGACATACAAATTTATACATAGGGGTACATATTTGTATGTCTTTAATGATTCAATACTGTTTAATAAATAAATAATCTATCTTTAGTAACTTTTGATAGGTTATAACCTATTTTTAGATAAACCATGATGATAATTTACCAAAGTACATGTGCCAAGGATGTATGGATCTGCTAAATGGATGTATAACATTCCGTGATATGTGTCAAAACAGTAATAAGTTACAATTAGAACATTCAATTAAGGAAGGTAAGCAGGCAATATGAAATGATTAAATTATTGCCACTAAAAATATGTTTTTTTTTAGCATCATCTTTTCCCTAGCCTTATTAAACTTAGTTGAAACACAAGTTCTATAAATCTTAAAGTTTTAACTTAATTTTTATAGCCAACGCCTGTCACCCATATGATTAACTAAATTGCGATAAACAGAATACCTAAAATTACTTCTTAAAAAAAATATTTTTTTATAAAAATATTTTTATTTTCTATCCATTATCCTTTATTACTACTAAGTATTTGTATAAATATAACTAAACAATGTCAATATATTATAATATCTGTTACAGAATGTCCTTGTTGTAAAGTAGAAACTAATAATTTATTAGATTGTGAAAATTCATATGATATGCCATCACCTCCGATGTACATTGACAATTCAGATATTTGGGACTGTTCGACATGTAGTAAAAAGTTTCATGATATGGTAAGTCATTTCCTTTTTAATCACAAATCCAAATAATGTTTAAAACATTCTCTATTTACTAATTTTCGAAATATCTTTCACAGACTTCATACAATAACCATTTAAATAAATGTACAAGCCAAGTGACTGATGATCCAAGGGAAAATGGTGAAACTAAAAAGAAGAGTTTTTTATGTGACATCTGTGGTAAAACAGCTAAATCCAAAGGAAGTCTTAATGTACATAGGCAAGTAAATTATATTTTTAAAAAAACAACAAAATTTTACAAAACATAGCCTGATAATGGCTTAAGGTCAAAGCATTATAAAATTATTTTTCCAGGGTTATCCATGAAGATGTGTTTCCATATAAATGTGACACATGTTCATATCGGGGTCGGACATTAGACTTGTTGAAGGTACATAAAAGGTCACATTTAGCGGATAAACCATTCAAATGTACTCTATGTCCCAAAACAGCAACCACTACAAGTAATTTAGCTAAACACATGCGCCATGTTCACAGTACCTGTAGGCCTTATAAGGTATGTGATCCAACTGACATAAGTTGTAATATTTTTCTCGCGTATGGAAGTTTTTTTATGTACATGGGTTTTGTATGTATGTAAATTCCATCAATATCTAACGGTCTATCAGCACCAAACACCTACAAGAGATGTAAGAAGTCAAATTCTAAAAAAGTAGTGAAAAACCTTGTTTGAATCTCACTCGCCATAACTTTATTTCTGTTATAAATCTTTCTATTTTCGATGATTAATTATCACATTTATAATCAATTATTTATTTAATTAATTAATTATTAACCCATATTTATTAACCCATTAACCCATACAAATTTAACTCATACAACCTAATTAACACATACAAGCAAAATACGCGCTAGCCGTGGACTTGCGGAAACCGTAGCACCCTTACTACTATTACATAATGGGTCTTTATCTCCACATGTATTATTTCGTTACTGATATCTAGTACTCATATTTCACATAATTCGGATAAAAATAAAAATTGACCCAATAGGAAAAAACCATTGTGTCTAGTTTTTAATAATTATTATATGACAACCCTGTTATTAAAAACAGCTTTTTAAACATAGAACTTTTAAAGAAGCAATACCAAGCAAGTAAAGCCTTTTATATGTTCCATGTTACATATTTTAATTCTGTCTATATCCAAGTAAAGTGTTAACTGTACAATTGTTTTTCAGTGCAGTTATTGTGACAAAGCCTTCTCTTACCAACATGACATGAAGAGGCACCTCAGAGACATACATTTAAGACAGGGCAGGGTTGAATGTGATGTATGTTTTAAAAAATTTAACACAAAGTAAGTTTTTATAAATATTTTATACACCTATTATAACTAACATTTGGCAATAATCATTTTCGTATGTTTCCATACATTAGAAAGTGATGTAATTAATGAGGCGATTGGTGCGCCCTCAGGCCTGGATTTTTATATACTTGGTTAGACAATTGTATATTCACGCACTTGCACGTATTATATATTCCTCTCTCTCCCACCCTCTCTCTCTCTCTCTATCTCCCTCCCTGTCTCATATTTTCACACCTTGGGTGAGGTATATTTAGGGTAGTAATACAAAACCTGACTAAAAAACATGTAATCTAAAGTACCTATATTCATAATTCTTACAAATTTTCTATTACAGAAAAATTTTGCAAGGACACAGATGGAAAATACATAAAATAAAAGGAGGGAAACAGGGACGATTACCTGCATATTTACAATGCAATAAGAATAAAGAAAATGGTAACACTATTCTGACACAAATGAAATAAATAAATTATACACGGCTATAGTAAACAATTTAAGTGTTAATGCTCTTGCAGAATATTATCCCATTAATTTATAGATTAAGCATAAAATGACTGATAAATATAAAACTAATTGTGTAAATAAATAGTTTTATTTATGTAAATACATTGTAAGGAACATCAATTTTATTGCAATGCAATTGTTGCTTATCTCACAGTTCACGGCAGGACAATAGCATCCTATTAAAAATAATAGACCATTAAGTTTTTCTGCAATGTATTCCTACAATTATTTGTAATCAAACTCTTAAAGAGCTAACAAGTCTGCATAAAATGAAGTTTTTCATATTAATACTGTTGACAAAAACCTGTTTATGTTTTGATGTACCCGCAACAAGTTGCAAATCTGACTTGAGTATAGACAATGACAAGTATAATGTTTCGAAAACTTACCACACCGATGGTGGATATCCGACTGACGCCCATTTTGATGACCACGGAAACATATTTTACATCGAAACTGGCAGCAATTTCAATGGATATTACTTTAACGCAAGAATAATACCATTGAACTCGACAACGGCTCAAAATATTCCCGGTAAGATATCTTTATTATAAACTAACTTTCGCACAATGAATCTATTTGCGCGGAATTAAAAAAAAAACTTAGTAAGTGGTCTATGTATTCTTCCAAACTGTGTTCTACATCTGTGACTTTCGTCGAGATCCGTTGAGTCGTTTCGGAAATTCCTTCTAAAACATCAATCCATGTAAGCTTTCACCCACAAGCCTCTTTAAGCTTTTTTATAGGAGCATCGCTGATTTTCGACTTGGAAGAAAGCTTCTATAGTCAATAAAGTGGGTAATCTTGTGTTGAGCGACCACTACCCATAGACTTCCCAAGTAAATAATGTGGCGTTGCCTGACCATGAATTTGAAAAGGAAATTTCCAAATCATCAGTTCTTGAGTCAAGTCTATCTCCCATTGCTATTCATTTTTATTCTAGAAAAGGTTCAAGTAATAATTCAACTCAACTAAGAATTCAGACTTAGCTAAATTAGCATCAAATTACGATATGTTTAAATTGCATACATTGTTTTAGAATGAAATACCATATAAAAAGTTAAAAACTTTGTTTTTATAAAAGTCTAACAATGCTTGATTGTTATTACATTCCGTCAACGCAATGCGGCCACACTCGCGGAATTTTCATACAATTTTTCTATCGTAAAGTATTTGAGCAATTAAAAAGTAATATCGCTTGTTATTTTATTAGGTCTTCCCGACGGCGTTAGCTACTGCATCGCAATCGACAAAAATAATAAAATAGTATATTTCAGTACAGACGATGGCATTTTTTCTTATGATTACGAAACACAAAAGGCTACACTGATGTCAAAGCCAACTGCAAAATTTAACATGATCTCTATAGATAAAGATGGGAATAAATATGTCACGAAAAATGTTGATGGAATTGAAGAAGTGTATCTCTTGGTGGGTGAAAGCAAAATTCGCTTTAAAACACTCGAAGCACTGGACGAAATGGCTATAGACAATAAAAACAATTTTTATTTCATCAGAGATGAGAAACTGTTTGTATTAAAGTCCACATTATCATTGCCCATTGTTCTTGGCAATGTAACATATGATGGAATGGCACAGATATCATTTTATAAGGAAAGAGTGTTTGTAGCCAGCAGTAATTTAACATATTTCCATGAAAATGATACAAGGTTTATGAAAATAATTAACAACATACCAGAGAAGGTGTCTGCCATTGCTTTTGATAAGGATGGTAATTTCGTACTTGGGCTCCTTGGTAAATTATTGCATTATAAGAAGCATCAATGCTATATAAGAAATAATTAAAAGAATATGTCTTGCTATAATTGCAACAATATTTGACTCATATAAATAAAATCATTTTTATTCCTTAATATTTTATTAATAAAAAATAAATTACCTAATTCAAAGGTACAGCATAAACCAGCAGCGCTTCAGATGGCATTAATGTGATATCAGGCAAAACAATCACAACTTCAATAGTACTAATCAGTGCAGACTCTTATGCATCTACAAGTTAAAACATTTTACTTAAGATAACAATTATTTTATTGCTGTAGTGATTTATGACACACGGAAACAAGAGGAAAAATTCAGTGCCCACTTATACATAGCCAGTATTCATTTATATATTTAACAATACTGTAATACACTATTCCATAGTTTAATACTGTAATATGTTTAATATGTTGATCATAATTAAACCAGTGTTTATTACAATAATGGAGTGCATCAGATCCTTAACATTTATCAATTCATGACAAATAAACAAATTGTATTATCTATGTTTTGTTTCATTTACTACTAAAACAGAATTCATCTTGATTTTAACATTACATTTGAATTGTAAAAATGTCTATAAGCTAATGTTATATTTAATAATAATATTAGTCACAAATCCTTATACAATTCCACACTTTTAGACTAAAGATAATGCCAAGAATAAGTTATATTCTCAATGGGGCAAAATGCTTTGAGATATGATTGGAAATGTCATTGGCTGAGTCTGGGTATTTGAAAGAGCCATTGGTTGACTAGTGCTGGATATTGTTATTTGTTGAGTAGATGTTTGGTGCACTAATTGTTGTCCAGTAGGAACTAATTGTTGTTGAGCAGATTGTTGAGCGGCCATTTGTTGAGCCGACTGTTGAGCCACAGCTAACTGTTGTGCTGATTGTTGAGCTGCCGCAGCTAGATGTTGAGCAGATTGTTGAGCCGCAGCCAGGTGCTGAGCAGACTGTTGAGCGGCTAAATGCTGGGCAGATTGCTGTGCAGCTAGCTGGGCTGACTGTTGTGCAGCTAAATGTTGGGCAGATTGTTGCACAGCTAAATGTTGAGCAGACTGTTGAGCTGCCAAATGTTGAACAGATTGCTGTGCTGCATACTGTGATGCTTGATGTTGTGGTCCTAGTTGCGATTGTAATGCTGATTGCTGGACAAGCTGTTGCACAGCATTCTGTGGGCCATTGCCCATTAGTTGTTGTGTAGGTGGGGCTAATGTTAACTGTGCTGGCGTGACTGCCACAACTGTCTGACCACCACCCATCAAAGTGCCAGAGTCACTGACTTGCATAAGCTGCTGTGCTCCAGCACTGGTTACAATCAATGCTCCAGAATTGCCCATTAACTGCTGAGTTGTGCTCACTGTTAGTATTTGTGGTGCCGGTGTCAAAAGTTGGGCACGAGATGCTGCTGGTGCTAATGTTAAATTAGGTGTAGCTGCTGCTGGCACCAAAGTGGGTAGTGCTCCGGCTAAACTCACCACTGGGGTCACACTGACAGTTGCCAAAGACACAGGTGCTGAGGTTCCATGTCTGGATGTGATCACACATGGCTGATTGTTTCTTACTGAATTTTGCTCAAGTAAAAACTCATTCATAGAAGTCAATTGCACATTCTTTTCAGTCAAGTCAGCTACTTTTGTCAATAACACACTAATATTATCATGCAACAACTTCACTTTATGATTCAAAGTTTCACAATTGTTGCATATATTTGATGGTGACAAAACTTGTTTATCAAGTGTGGCTTCTTCAAAAGCAAATCGTCTAAATTTAGCCTCTGGAGGTGAATCGTCATCTCTAATATTAGGTGGGGGACGATTAAACGATGGAGGTGGGGCATTTAATATAGGAACTGTCTCATTACTAACCACTTCTGGGTGAATTAACTTGCAATCTTGATTAGGACATGTTCCATGTATATAATTCAAGCAGACCGGAATTATGTTACGAGGATCGCGTGGAAAAGTTCCGGTTACATAAAAACGTTCCTCTTCTTCAACAGAACTATGGACAAACTTGCAATTAGCTCGGAAACAACCTTTATTTTGGAAATCATGACAGAAACGAAATAACTCTTTTAAGCGAGCTTTCGGTGGTAGTTCGTGTAAATATCTACAATTATCTCTTAAACAAAATCCTCTGATAAAATTTCTACAATATCTGTTTAGGCTTGGAGCCGCATTTTCAACATCATCTGACAAACTCATCGCATAGTCGGAAGTCGTAACGCTTTTGCCAATCATCACTCACTTAATTTTATAGGATAAGTCTTCGTTGAACCGATTTACAACTAGTTGCCTCCATTGTTCTCAATTACAGTAAAGGAGTAATGTACCTTGTCTCGAAAATTTTTCCATAAAAATTCCATTTCAATACACTGCAAATTGAACTAGGTATTCTACATTTCATTTCAAAATATCTTCGTGTCTCCAATTATTAACACTGACTTAACAAACAGATAAATATCATATCAATCTTAGGAAGCTTACAACAATTATAATGTATTCATTTAAATTGCAGTTCTAAAGCAAAGTTTCTTTTGGAGTTAGAAGTTATAGCACTTCGCTTTTTTCGCTGTCTTGCTGTCTTTGATTAATTTGATTCTCTCACGTTATGGATTGGTTATGGATACTTTTTACTTATTCGATTTATAGTAAACATCGAGATATTACCACTGATATCTATACTAAATGGATAGGCCATTATGGAAATTACCGTTTTTGCATCATTCGGACTTAACAGTCTTTTGGTGATACTGATAGTTAAATGTGCAAACTCTTTATCTTTATCTCATGATGTTTTTTTCATTTTTAGTTTGAATATTCACTACCACGACCAATTGCAACCTACAGCGCCTAAATGGCAAAAACCAGAAAGGCACAAATATCACGTCTTAAAGCCTGTCCATTTAATAGAGGTCACTGAAATATTCCCCACATAAGGAATTTGTTTAGACATGAGATGATATTCAAAAGATGAGAATATCGGCGTAATGATTTATGATGAAAAAATAGGTAGAAAGTTTTCTAAAAACAAGTATTGTTAAAATAGTATTATTTAATTCAATTTTATTGTGACAAAAATAAAGTTTGACATTTCGCCACAAATTAAATCTAAAGTCTATACTCTTTGATTCGAAAATGATGGTGACTTGTTTGTAAAAATAATGTTCGTAAGAAATATTTTGAAATCAATAATTAGTATACGTGTTTCTTAGTAATAAATTGTGTTTTTTGTTTAATAATATCAATATCTTCTTTCTTAATTATGTAAACAAGAAATGGGGGTGAAACTGTCACATGGGTGTAAACTTTTATGATGTTACACAAACATCATGTTATTTTTTAGAAATTACACCGATTGTAACAGTTATTAGTTTAGATAGTTGTTATAAAAATGTTTAAACAACAACTGTCTCCAAGGACTATTCACCCTTACCAAACTACTATGGTACCACGAAGTGAACAACAATTTTCATCAGCATCACAACAGCGAGTGAAATACCCGTGGACTGAAAATACACCTGTGTATGAAGTTGCTGCAGCGGACAGTTCTACTTCTGATAATGCTTACCATGTAAGTATTAAAAAACTTGATATATATGACAGATGGAGGTGAAAGTTTTATGTTAATTTTCTGTCACACGAGATTATTAATTTAAATTCAATTTTACAGCTTCCACATTATTATAATGGTACTCTAAGGGAGTATGGTCCACCATCACCAGTTTATCAAACTCCATATAGCACAGCAACAGGTACCTGGCGGAACTACAGACAAGGAGAGAAAGTTCCAGTTCACAATGCACACACTTATGCATTTCCACCGTGTGCTTCATCGTTTTCCCTGCAGTTATGTGAAGCAGATTCACAAACACATCCTGTAAATCGCTCACCGATCCCACCAGTGCCATCCATTAGTCCAGAAGTTCCTATAATTGGTGCCTGTGGAGGACATTGCCCAGGATTTGAATATGTGTGCTACTACATTTTACAAGTAAATAAGGTTTACTTTTTTTCTGTAAGATATTTAATCATTTAAACAGAAATTAATTTTATATATTGTTTCAGGTCATATTTGTAGTGGGAATATTAACTGGAATCTCTTTATGCATTGCTGGCATTGTGTTGAGACGCACAAACCGCAATGGTGATCTCGGAGTATTAGTTTATATTGGTATTTATTTTCTTATAAACAATAAAGAAAGAAAACCGTTGTCCATAGACATCCACAATTGCAGATGCGTTGCCTAGCCTTAATCGACAGAAGAGGAGACGCACATACACAGGATATTTCGCCTTCTGTGTGTCTCCTCCGCCGTCAAATCCTTCCCATCCCTCCCTCTTAAGAAAAGGGCAAAAAGGAAAAGGGACCAAAATTAGGCCTCATCAGACGAAACACGTTATTGCTACCACTTCATGCTTGTGGTATTTCACCGGACGAGCCGGTCCATTCGTTCGAAGATGCAAGCAGACATGCAAGCAAGTTATACATGCTAGTAGCTGCAAGTGTATCAGGTACTCGCATGTGCGCCGACAGTGAGTGTAATGCATATTGCAGGCTGCCTGGCTTCGTGCGTGTGCGGCGTGCTGCTCGGCGTGCAGTGCTGCGTGCGTCGCGAGATGCGCCAGCGCAAGCTGCGAGCCAACATGCACATACCAATGCAATCTATACAGGTATACTAATGGTGACTGGTCGTTTTCCTACTTCATCATTATCATCACCAGCTCACTTATAAGTCTCCATGGAGGGGCTCGGAGCCTACCCAAAGTAAGAGGTGACTAGGCCATATTCAACTACACTGCAGGTAGGTTAACTTTACTAATTTTATAGTAACTTTGTGTCACTACTTTTAGTAATCTGTTTTTATAATTGAGTGATTTTATCGAAAATTAGCTTTCGCCCGCCACTCCATCCGCGTGAAATTTGAAAAAAAAACAAAAGTGAGTGAGCCTACATGTTCTTCCAGCCTATCTACAACTATGCCAAATTTCAACGAGATCCGTTCAACCATTTCAGCTACAAACTCTAACAAACATCCATCCATTCATCTAAACTTTTGCATTTACAATATTAGAAAGATTTGTTTTGTGTTGTTTCAGGAAGCACCAGCCGTAGCTTGCCCTTTGATAACATCCTCAACATTACCTCACAGTCGAGTATACAGGTCAGTTTAATAAATATGTTATGTAGTACAAAGTTGTAAGGATAATTTATACTGGATACAATTGCTCAATCTTAAAGACTACAATATTCAAAGCAAGTATAATTTTATTTTAGAACAGACAAGAAATTCAGCAGATATTTTTATTGTAATTGATGTTATATTCACATCGCACACAAAATAACAAAAATGTACACCATTTCATACTCAAACAGATGAATGTGAAATCAGAAACAGTTATTGTTGTAAAGTGATGAGCTTTTTTTTTTAAATAAATATAATGAATTATAATCGCGACCAATAGTATATACTAGTTTTCGCCCGCCACGGGTCCGCATGGAATTAAAAAATAGTGACTAGACTTCCAGACTATCGTCTACATCTATACCAAATTTAATCAAAATGCTTTCAGCTGTGTAGGCTACAAAGTCTAACAAACATCTATCCATCCATCCAAACATTTACATTTATAATATTATTAAATTAAATTAAATTAAATAAATACTAAGTATGGATATTTGTGTATCTTCGTAGGCCGACAGTGAGCGCGTACGAGGGCGACGTGACGGGAGTACCTTGGTGGCGCCGCACCGCAGACTGATTAGTTTTAAGTATATTATGATGTATTTACAAACTAATACTATAACTTTTTTTTTATTATCTGTGTCCAAATAAAACAATGATCTTATAATAAACGCTTTGAAAATATAATTGTTTTTTTTTTCATTTAATTTTTGTCACTCGTTAACATCGTTAACGCGGAATTTAAAATAAAATGGTCGTCTATAGCATTCCTGCGTGCATCTACTTTCTACGAGCTTCCTTCCAGTCAGTCCCATCAAAATGTGTCAATCCGTGCTAGTTATATCGGTCAGTTGGCCATTTTGGCTTCGCGGAATTAAAAAAACCGTAGCTTATATAATATGGTCGTTCATATCAGCTACCCTTCAAAGTCCCGTCAAAATCGACCCAGCCGTTCGGTTTGTCCAATTAATTTTATATTTTTAGGGCCTGTCCCACCAAGTTGTAAACTGATAACAATCCTAAAAATATGATGGAAATTCGGATTTTGTTACCTTATCTGATAGTGACGTCATTTTTTAAGCTATCTGAGCTTCATCAGCTAGTGGTGGGACAGGCCTTAGTCTCTTAAAATCACAGAATATAAGAGAATAGAAATCATGGAATAAAACAATCACATATCCTTACAGAACTTTATTAGAGATACAGACAGATATTGAAGATATATTAAGTACATATAAATAAAAAAAATGTACTTCAAGTACTAAAAATAAATTATAAATATATTTGTAAATTAAAAAATAACGCGCACAATATATTGATTCACACTTGCAACATTGTAAAATATGGTTAATCTAAATAAAGGAACATAAAAATAGCTTACAAAAAATGAATCGAACAAGAAATAAAGTTTCAGCATTTTACTTAAAATTGTATAACTGCAGCTTACGACTATATTTCACTTATCTAGAATCAAATTATTTACATACATTAAATTTCCATTCAAATTGTACGATTTATAATTTTAGTATGATTGTTACGATGGATTACATTGTTTGTTTAGGTTTAAATAATTCGTTTTGCACGCAAATCTTAAAGAGAGCTTTTAAAAAAAATAATATCAATCCAAATTCTTATATTTCTATAAAATTAAATGCCATGGAATCCATCTACTTGGACATCGCCCTTTAACTTTAAATGAAGGGCTAGCTCACGAAACTGGACGACTTATATCTAAAAAGGACGGTCTCAACATAAATTGTACATAAAACAATAAAAACACGACACAACTAAGAAATACTTAAAGTAAACGTTTTGCAAAAAGCAAAAAATGATTTCTAAAGCAAAATTTCATTTCTCTAATCCTATTGTGTTTGTGTAAATTATATAATTTAGTCAAATATTCTTGAGTACTCTGAACATAGGATCTGTGAATGGCACGAACGCCAAATAAAATATCCGAAGTGATGTGGGTTTCCCTTTGCCCAATATTTTGCGTTACACGCAGCCAATTAAATCCTATTTCGACGAGTCAAATTTGTTCAAGCGATTGATTTCTTGCTTGATATTCGCCTATTATTTTAATATCCTTAAAAACTTACAAACACCGGTAAGCGATTTAAAAGAAAAATTAGACTGACAAAATTAATTTTTATGTATCTCGTAGCGAACATTCCTGAAGAATACAGCAAAAGCAGTGTTTTGAAAAAGTTACATATTAAAGTAACTTTCCAACACAACCTAATTTACTCAATAACTCGAAAGATACAATGAAACGACAGATACACGATTATGGGTATTACAATCCTAAAAATATGGACGATAATTTGGCCACATGTCTTTACTAAATCACATGTACATATTATAATGAAATCTATTTTAATCTTATAATACAGATTATTAGAATAAAATGCCTTAGAGATGTAACACATCAATAAATTGAGACATACAAGTAAAATAGAAATTAAACAGTCATTGAGGGTGAGATTTAGAACACAGTGAAAGAAAATAATTCGATTCGAATGTTCTCGATTTTAGTTAAAGTCGATTGTATCAAGGTACATACATAAAATATTTTATCACACAATAAAACCACAAAGTTTACGAACATAACCATCTCGGATTAGTTTTGTACCTTGAATACCTAAGGACAAGAGACATACAGAAATTGAAATGCTTAATATAATGGCGCCGACAGAACTGCCATATAAATTGTAAAGTTAGGATGCGTTCAAAAAGAGCATCAAAATGGGTTACCACGAAAATATGTTCTATGCTTATGAATATTTTATGTAACAGGATTTATCTTTCGAACACGTTGACGAATAGGGGGACAGAAATATAACCAGGGCTTGCCTGAGGTTCGTTTTTTTTTTAAATTGCAATCTTACGCCACTGAAGGTTGACCGTCCAACATCTTATCGCTTTCCTCTGCACTGCTTAAGCTGAAAACAAAGAAAACACTGGCTTAATAATAAATATTTGAATTGTGCTTTAATGTTCTTTAACTCATTGGAATTTTTTAGTTTGTTACGCTAAATAAGTTGTAAGGTTTAACCACAAGGAGGTATAAATCAGGCAGCCTACCATGAAATATTAAAATAAATAAGTACGTCTTTGTTACGATTTGAATCAGCGGAACGTATTAATTGGTTCCGAAGTCAGACAATTAACAAGATTTGTATAAACTGTTTAGCATAAGCTCGGCTCCGTGTTCGCTCGATGCGAATACAAGTAAAACTTATGTAAACACGTAAAGACAAAGGCATACCTTGTGTGAACTATTAACACCTGCCTTGAGCCGACAGAGCGGCCACAATAGAGCGCCGGGCATTGTGTGGACGTGTACCAACAACTCGGATTCATATGACATGTATTTATGCTACATACGTTCGTGTAAATAAAAGATCAGACGATGACAATGAACGGAAATCATTACGCCGCCCTCGAGCTGGTGTAACACCCGATTGATTTTTGATTACAGGCACCAGGTAGAGTTAAAGTGAAATGAATCTCTAGTTGCGTCTTGCAAATGTGAATGGTATTCGACGTGGTTTACATTGCACTATTGTTCTGAGTGATTCCTTATTGATTAAATAACATAAAAATAGAAATCGTCTCCGAAATACACTCGGGAATAAAGCCGCGTTTAAAGTAAAGGCTTGAAAGCAGCTGTGCATTTCAAAATCCAACATTGAAAGGTCAGCTTAATTCTATTTTTAACTTAACTCCCGAGCCGAGAACTCTGTGAACGTCGCACTCAACGCGCACGACCTCATATTTTGTTATTCCAATTACTTTGTGAATATAAAATGAAATATTTATTAATTTCATTTTTGATTAAATAGATGTGGACATATATTCTTCGCACTTGGTTTTCTTGATCAGATGGTAAATTCATTTTGTAGCACTGTACAGAAAGCCAAGGATTTAACAAAAAGCAGCTACGTACAAGACTTAAGTTCAGACCGATAGAGAACTTCATTTTAACGAACGATTTCAGTATTATCATATCACATTATCACCCGTTTTATAACTCTGTGGAATCATTGAACTATTTATCACGCTCGATAATCCGATCATCAAAAGTGGCAATTCCGACGAATCTTATTAGCTCGTGACCTCGCAGCGTAATGCAGTACACATACGATTACCATCAATAAAAATATATAACCATTCGTTTAGAAATGTTTGAAACATTTAAATGTATGTCAATCATATTTGCGATATCATGAATAAGTACGTTAAAAATTATAGTTGAAGACTTCGGGGAGTTTATTGATTAATTTATTGTACGCACCATTCCTTGTTATCCATGAGATTGCGCATCTCGTCGTCTGGCGCGGGCGGGGCGTCGCGCACGGGCGCGTACTGCGCCGCCACCAGCGGGTCCGTGGAGGGGTTGAGCGCGGTGAGGGCCGCAGCGCCGCTGGCCGGGGCCTCCTTGCCACCGCCCCATCTGGCAGACCAGGCCCAGCCACCGACACCTGAGAACATAAATACAACAAGTTAGAAACAAACTAGAAAACACGGAGTTCATTTATCAGATTTATTGATAGTCCACGAACCATCTTCAAGACAAACTATGAAGCTTTATAACGAGTTAAGTAGTTTTCTAGAATACTCCGATCGACCTACGTTAGCTGACATCTCGAGTGCTCAAGATGCTTCCGACATTAGATAATAGAGAACAGATAATCGAGTGTCACTGGGAGTCTGATCCACTTTATCGAAACATCGCAATCAAAGCGCAGTTTGTGCTTTAGTGTTTGTAAAGTGTTGTACATGTTTAGGTCAGGGTTATACTCGATATGATTGTGTCCATCATAACGTATTTTCAATTTAATTAAATAAATGTTTCTGAGTTATCACCTATATTGTTGACATCTCGGTGCCTCATATTATTTATAACTTAGCTAATTATATTCCAAACCATTGCGTCAGCCTATCCTGCTATAGTGTATGTTTTGTCGACCTTTGAACATTTTAGACGTCATTGTGATAAAATGATTTTCGAATTATTTATTTGCGACCTCTGATAAACGATAACCGGATAATCAAGATCGCAAAGCAATCGGATTAGATGTGGGCGCGTCGCCTACATACTTCCGTTCCCTGCCCACTGTCGTAATTTCATTCTAAGTGCAATGAAAATTAATCGCAGTAGACCACAATACACATAAACGATAACCTATATATTTTGTCTATTTCAACCTCTTATATTGGACTCTTTGTTTGATTTACCACGTGTTTGTTGCTATAAATAAATACAACGGACAATTGTTATACTTGGAAGAACGTACCAAGGTTCCCAATTTATACCGTTGACCGTACATTATAATTACACTCACATACTCCTGGCTACTATTGATTTATTATACGCATTTCCTTCCTCGTTTCCGCTTCCTGAATTGTATATTCGAAATTCAATGGTGTCTTGCTTCATTACAAATCATTATCGATTACCTTTGGTTGTATTTCTTCCAGATGATTGTTTAAGAGTAAACAGAGAAAAGTAGACAAGACAACAAATCAGTCATGAAAATGGTCTTTTACTGACACAATAAAAATATGCAATTAAGTAAATACGTGTAAAAATTGATCAAATATTCATTCAGTAATTCTACTCAACAAAAGATTGAATCGAACATAAAATTATTTGAAGTTTCATTGTTACTACCTATCCTTATAATAAAACCTTTTTCTATTAATAAAATGGAACAGTCGTCGATGTTATCATTTCCTTAAGGTTGAGGTCAGTGGTCAGTGGGCGCGGCATCACGTCGCCTCTCAAGGTTACATGCTTCTTTATAACATTAGTAATTGTTATAGAACTATCTTGCGAAAGGATTTAATACCTTTAGTGATAAAGCATTGCACGAATGTTTTTAAATATTGCAATGATCAAATCTAGTCCGCGCATTGATCAGTTTCTGATTTATTTTATTTTTCTTTGGAAAACAATTTTAGATGAGAATTATTTGAGTCTATTGCAGAAGTCGTCTGAGCAGGTTTTATACTCTAAAAGTTGTTTTTAAATATCACATTTAGATTACATCGGATTAACAAACTGATCAACCGGTTTGTGATATTTGTCTATCATAAAGTTTAATAAAAATAAGACATCTTTTTGAGTTTAAGTGAGAAATATACCAATTAATAACGAGTCTGTTATATACACCCAGGTTCAGTAGTTCTAATTTTACCCAGATATTAACTAAAAAGTTTATAATTATGAAACTGACCTGCAAACAGTAGTCCCAAGAACAGTATAACTCCGCCGGCGACGAGAGCGCCCAGTCCGTCATCGGAGCCCTGCGGTGATGGGGTCGCATTTGACATCTGCACGCCGCCTGCTATCAGTAGAGCCAAACCTGCGAACGAACAAGTTTAATTAATTATTTTTTACAAATAAGGTGAAAGAGATAAAGTAATAAAGTGGTTCTATATGAAACAAAATAATTCTAGACGTTATCATACTAATATTATAAATGCGAAAATTTAGATGGATGGATGTTTGTTAGAGTTTGTAGCCTAGACGGCTCAACGGATTTCGATAAAATTTGGCATTGACATAGAGGATAGTCTGGAAGAACACATAGGCATACTTTAGTTTTTTTTTTTAATTCCACGCGAACGGAGTCGCGGGCAAAAGCTAGTCCATAATGCAAAGTTCGGAATTTACTTCAGTGTGGTCAAAGTGAACGTCTCAATTTCTTTACTATCTTGATTACGGAAATAATTCAATTATGTTTAATGTATTAAGCGATAAAATAACGAACATGATATAATAATTGTGATAACGCAAAAATACCTTTACCTTAATTAACGAATTGGTTACAGATAAAGAAGTAAATGGAGCATAATAGGTGACGTAATATTTTTGTTTCTATACGAGTACGTTTCTACCGACTTCAAATTATGCGTAGCCCGTACTAATTGGTGAACAATAAATACCTTGAAAAACGTGCAAACGAATTTATTACAATAGTATTACATAGCTTTAGCTAAGGCTTTAATGTACCAAAAAATTCTGCAGTTGATATTTTACAAACTTGCTTCAGGATTCTAGAAATGCTACAGTAATTTTTGTATCCGTCGCATTTAAACAATTAAAAGTTAAAAGAAATCATAATTAGTAGGCCTTGACTTTTTAACTGCGGTTTAAAATAAACCAATCTTGTGCCAAATGGATCGGCCGTTGGCATTTCTTGGCACGCAATTTTATTAACTCTGGTAATATATGCATGCGATAAAAATCGGAGTAAAACTGGACTAATGACTAACATCTAATTTTATATTAATCTATACTAATATTATAAAGAGGAAAACTTTGTATTGTTGTATTTTTGTATGTATTGAAATAACTCAAAAACTACTGGGCTGATTTCGACGATTCTTTCACCATCAGAAAGGTAATTTATCTGTGAGTAACATAGGCTATATTTTATTATTACTAATGTTTAGGAACTATTAATAAACAGCGTGTTTCTGGACACCGGCGTTAAAAATTCACTAAACTTTAACTTTTCTCGGCTTACGCTGCCTAAACCGTTAGAGGTATATAAAAATAATGTATGAAAGAATTGTAGATCTCAAAAAGTTCTACAGAAAAGTCCGCGATAGCATATATCTATCTTTAACGGTTTTCTTACAATAACCACTTTTTTGTTTACAAAATGAATTAAAAACCTTACGCTATTTGCAGCGTTCTTTTATTGGTTTCAATATTAATCCTTATTCAAATAAATACATTTGTTATCAGGAGAATTTAATGTAGAATAAAATTGTTCTTTACAGTATTTAAATTGGACTAATAGTTTAGAAGATATCGCGAACACAAACAATAAGGGTAACCGAAAAATCAGCTTACAAGCTACCGGGCTTAGAAATTTGGAATCTTGCATCGGTAGATTTCTGTTATTACGTAGGTTACTACTAAGTTAATACTTTTGGTAATATGTTGAAAAAAGGGCGAACGTAATAGGTTATATTTGTAATTTCACGCGGGCGAAGTCGCGAGCAACAGCTCGTTTTAACTAAAACCGAACACAAGAACCGAGGTCCAAATAACACTAATGTCTCCATGGTAAAAAATAAAGTATATTTTTTTACAGACATCACTGAATACATGAGGATTGGATTAAAACAGAGGCGAAAAAATTGTCAATTAGAAAAAGATCCTTTTTACTGTAGCACAAAAATAACAGCGACCTCATCTCATATCGCGTCATTTTCGTGAGTACCTACTCCTTGTGCAAGATGACGTTGTTAGCAAACGGATCAATGCACCACTATATTTAACCAATGCGAGTCGCTGAACGCTGTATGACATTATTTCTTAAACGAAATGTAGGTCGGTATTGTGAAGCTGTTAAAAATTTCTGATACTTTTTTGTTAAATATTTGAGGTCCAAAGTTTTGAGGGAAACCAGTTTAGCATGCATGAATACAGCTTCTTCCAATATTATGTTTAAATTCACCATCAATGTGTCTACAAGTCATTTGCTTGATACAGGCCTCCCTACCGTATGAAATTGTTCACCTTTTGTATTCGATCTCAAGAGTACAACAAAACGAAGTTTGAGTACAAAAGCCTAAATCATAACAAAGTGCATTTTGGTTTGTACTTCTCTAGTAAATAAACATACAAACGTGTAAACATACAACAGATTTACATAGAACATGTTAAAACATGGAAGTGACCGCAGCCACTGTATTAATATTACGCAAACCAGAAATAAAATGTAGGCGTCTGTTTGCGGTAAGGAAACCAGAGCAGGCCTTTGTTTCGCAAGAAGTAATATTAGTCGGGATTTCTCATAGCGTATTTGTTTACTACAGCGGAAACAACACTAGAGTATATTGGTATGGACTGTTAAGTGGCGAATTTCCGTCTCTTCTATTAATCTTAAACTTAAACTGGTCTTGTTTACTGCCCCTAGCTTCAAGCAAGGCAACAAAAATCATTAGTAAAAATGAATCTCTTTTGAGTGTTACCATAAGTTGTGTTGGATTTTATTTTAATTTTTTAAGACTATCCATTTCCAGTTAGTGTTTGTTTTTCACTGCTTTTTTCGTGTTTTTCTTTTTTCCTTCTTCCGTTTTTCAGGTGCCATATAGTTTAGATAACGCCGTATCTTATACAATATACTTCATCTAGTGCATAATAATGGTTTCGATTCAAATTTAAAGTTTGATACTTTAATAGAATCGTATTAAGTTTCAAGTTTTCAAAAGTCCTAGCAACTCAATACTGTGTATCATACTTGATATACAATATTTAATATTATATGAGTATAAGTAGAGCAAGGCACAATGCGTTGGCGAAGTGGGGCATCGAGTCACCAATAAACGCTTTTGGAAAGCTTGAACACAGGCAGCCGTTTGCGGCTTACTTCCGACACATCATTTATTATTCCGTCTCTCTTATGGTGAGTTACACCAAAGACGGATTTTACTCACTGAAAATGTTAAAAAAGGAAACATTACTAGGAAACTTGGTATTGTTGCGTATATTTCGTTGCTGATTTTAAATCGTTGGCCATATATAGATAAAGTAGCGCCATAATTTGCGACAACGTGCCTTGCCCAAATCGGGACAATAAACGGATACTGTTCCATCTTTTAGCGATACTTATAGACTTCCTTTAATATCGTTATCCGTTACGTATTATGTTACACTGATCAATATTGTTTCCCTGACATTATGCCATAGAAAAATTCCAACACGCTAAAAATATTTCGTTGGTTTTCCTTAATTAGTATTTCCTTATGATGTTATCGAACAAGACATTTATAAAAACCCATACTTATTGCATTCTTGATAGTTATTTTTTAGACAGTTGTCTGTAAATCAATGTTTATTTGCTTTCTAAAACCGGTCGTACTCGTAGGATAGCGTTGCATAATGACATAGTCAATTATCAAGCAAACATTTATACGGCTCTAGTGTTATTAAAGAAATTTGTCTGAGAATTGTCTGATTGGTCAAAGATTACGAAGAAACTGTATTATCAGAGGCCTGTACATTATATTATCCATTTTTTACTATCAATGAGCTATTACATTGGTAATTGGATTCTAGATAAGTTAACTTTATATTAAACCTAGCTGTGCCTCGCGACTTCGCCCGCGTGAAATTAAACATATAGCCTATGTTACTGATAACGTAGGTTTTTAATGGTGAAAGAATTTTTGAAATCGGCAGTAGTTTATGAGTTATTTCAATACATACAAAAATTTCCTCTTTATATAATAATATTAGTATAGATAATGAGAAATGACTATACTTTGTACCATTAACAGTTAAACATATCTACGTCAATCTATAACAAAATTATCGCTAGTCGACAGAACCGATTCACCTTGAGCCGGCTGAGCGGAGGCTGATGATTTAAAATTAAAATGTATGTTCTGACACAATTCCCAATGCTACCTACCCCATGTGCATACTCATTGGTTACTCTATTAACTAACCTTGCAGTATTATGTCATCGTTTGAGTACATAAAAATACTAAGGAAACATAGTGGTGTACTTTAGCATATATCCAATTTAGCATCTTCATACATTGTTTTAAGCTCAACATTTCTATATATTTTGTATTTGCAGCGATGAAAATGATAAAGGAGAGAATGCTTCTAAAAGATCTTAGTACTAAGAAAACTTCGTGATTTCACACTCAAAAACACCGCTTAACATTATTCTATTTAGGAAATGACAACATTTACAAATATAATTATCACGACCGCAAAATATTGTCAAACATGATTTATATCGCACGAAAACAAAACGCAATAGACGGGCAAAATCCTGAATTACAAGTAATTTTTCGATTTAAAACTGCTTTAAACACAAATTACTTCGTGAGTAAAGTTTTTTAAACATTGTCAAGTATAACGTTGCTTTCAGGATACTGTTATTTAGTCTACGGTGCATTAGTGTTGTGGTAAAATATACAGAAACAAATATTTATGACTAGCTTTTGCCCGCGACTCCGTTCGCGTGGAATTAAAAAACAAATGTGAGTAGCCTATGTGTTCTACTATAACTATACTCTACATCTATATCAAATTTTATCGAAACCGTTATAGCTACAAACTCTAACAAACATCCATCCATCTAAACTTTCCCATTTATAACATTAGTATGATAAGCATAAGACTTCTCCATACGAAATAGAGCATTCAAAGTATCTGAGAATAACAGAGAATACATAGCTATAGTTTTAAAGTGAATGGTTCCTTCTATATTAATATTTGTAGAACATAGAACGGATACTGCGTGAATCAGTGACTCAGTTTCCCATACATTGGACATAATGAGAAGTTTAAAGTACTGGAGTACCTTCATTATGCGCCGTTTCCTGTTTTAGTACATTTAAATATAGTATGCTAATGAGCTTTAAAAATGCAACGCACGCCGGACGAGACTTAAATGAACTAATGATATAGTGGTGACGTAATGCAAAACTCAATATTTATTTTTAAAGTTATATTATCACAAGCTACTGCTCGCGAATTCGTCCGCGTGAAATTAAAAAATATAGCCTATGTTACTTACAGATAAATTACCTTTCTAATGGTGAAACAATTTTTAAAATCGGGCCAGTAGTTTTTGCGTGAATCAAATACATACAAAAATACAAATCTTTCCTCTTTATGATAGTATTAGTATAGATATAGATTTGCACCACTAACTTGCAAGATTTACGAACATTAGTAAAACTCGTAACAAATTCATAGACCTAGACAACAAATTAGAGTGCAATACAATAAAACATATTTTGTATATTAGTATCGTTGAAACAAAAATGTTTTTATAACCGTGTAAATATTGACAGAAAGACATACCGTTAATTACAAACATTGTTGTTTAAATAACAGTTGTGATACACTGAAAGTAGTAAACTAACCTGATATGTGTAATTGATGATAAGAGATTTACTATTGAAGTGTTCTATTTGACCGACTTGCCAAAAGAAGGAGGTACTCAATTCATCTGTATGGTTTTTTTTTTAATAATATTATTGTGATATGCTAATCTATGCTTCTTAAATGTATTCAACTTCAGATGCATAACCTTGCATTTTTTTAATTTGGTTTATATAAGACTAGCTGTTGCTTGCGACTTCGCCCACGTACAATTAAACAAAATATATAAAAACACAGCCTATGTTACTTACTGGTAACGTAGCTTTTTAATGGTGAAAGAATTTTTGCAATCGGCCCAGTAGTTTTAGAGTTATTTAATTACATGCAAAAATACAAATCTTTCCTCTTTATAATATTAGCATAGTATAGACTAGTCTACAACCAGCTATGTTAGCTTTAAGTATTGTTACTCCAGGGCTCCATTTCCTTTCTAGGCTACGAAGTTGCAGATAACCATAATACGGTCTATTGTTAGAGCTTGGCGACAGGAAATATATCCCCACGTGGCCAAAGACCACCCACTTCGAGGAGGTCGCGTGACGTAGACAATCGTGACGTCAAGAGGTGTAGTTACAGGAAGGTATAATAATCTGTAAACGTCCAGTCAAATATCAAGTGAAAGTATTTTCTAAAAAAAATATAACGTCACGTAAATGTAAAATGATAGTTTCTCTCACACAATTCTTGAAGTACACAAAAATCTATACAAAAACATGAACACAAAGAAAAGTAGTGATCAAGCAGTAAGATTTGGTATGCCTTCATTCATTTCTTATAACGCGATACGTGATCAGTTGTTGAGTTGATAATAATTACGATTTCTCTACAACCTTGTTACAACAAAATCGGAGTTCCATGAAAGAAGGCAGTATAGATTGGCTAAAATGAGATGAATGCCTGTGCATATGTTATTTTTGATTTTTCAAAGGACGATAACACATTTTTGTACAAGCATTTTGGCAATAACTATTGCACAGTAAGTCGTAACCTACAATTCAGTGAATTCGTCAACGATTAATTTTTAAATTGACAGATCGATAATACCAATTTGCTCTAAGACACGGTCAACTATAAGACCTTCCGAAACACGCCGACCTTTAAGATGAATGCCTCGAGTTTGTCTAACCGTGTAAAAGCAAGTTATACCTTGTGTGTAAGCAAACAAAGACAAACAAACGTTTTAAACGACATACAAGTAGCCTAGTTTACTACACCTTAGACAATGTTTACTTGACTTGTCACGAATACTTAAAAAAAATTGATAACTAAATCTATGCGTCAAACATCATTTGTCTATACACAGTTTTTATATCGAAAATGATTAAGTATGAGTCATTGTATAGTACTTTAAATGACGAATCATTATTAACCAGTTTCCATTGCTTACAAGATATATAGACAAGAAGGTCTTAAATGCTGCAAACATGACACTCTATATGGTTACAAAAAGGTGCTCGTGCAAGTTTCTATTTACAGGTAATCTGCAGTCCCAACTGGCCCAACCCACACCGCACTGCGTCTCTTACTAAATATTCACACGCTCGAGCTTTCATATTTTATTTTTCATGCAACGAATTTAAAAACTTTTAGTACAAAAATTGCAATACAAGTAAAAGTAATGCGTCGACAGCGCAATATTAAAGCACTGAACTTATAGACAGATCCTGTGTTCGACCCCAGATTTATAAATGTTTTTTTTCACACTCTTATGAGCTTCTTTTTTTGTTTCCATTAAGTATCTCACATTGTTAACGTTGAAAAAATTAAGTATACATTATCATTTTTAGTACTGTATACAACAATAGTAACTGTTTTTTCTTCGCAACGAATCGACATCATCTACCATAATTATATCCATTTATTGCCATGATTGAGTCCATAAAAAAGTGGATAGGAGCACATATTTAATTACTGCTTACCGCCGTCTCATTCTAGACTGGTCATATCAGTCGTAATAATGACCAATGTTCGTTTCGTTACGTATAAAAAATATCCTGTTTGTGATTGAACAGAGCAACGACTTTGTTCGTTGATAATTCAACAAGGTAATCGTTAAGGGTCTTTGAAGTCTATATATTGGAGACAATTATTAAACGTACGAGTAGTAATGTTAAAATAATGTTCTCTCACTTCTATTAGCAAACGAGAACAGTTTAACAGCCCTCAGCAATCAAAACATGAAAGTCAAAACTTTATATTATTTGACGTAAAGATTAAAGAGATTAAAGCCACTCCACTTATAGCAGCTACGCAATTACTTTCATATCTATTGATGTATCTATATTGAACAGTAGCGACGTCTGGTGTGATACAAAGCGCGTTGCAACCGCTGCCGGGTGGGGGCGGTGGTTGCCCAGAGCCCGGCGCAGTGGTGCGGCGGACCGGCGCCCGCGTTATGACTCATCCGGCCGCTGCGTGATCTGCCCGAGACTGACCATAGATAAAGAACTCGTAGACACGTCAAACACAAATATTATTATTCCTCATAAACCAAAAGAGTAATGTTTGTCGCCAGTATATCAGGCATCATTACTTATTAAAAATCAAATATTACATTTTACTGTTAAAAGTTTTCATAATTACATTTCTTGAATGTTAAAGATGAAACAGCGTGAGATGTAGTATATTTACACAAAATAGAAGACATCGTTAGCCGCTAAAGATGATTATAGGTTTCATAATGGGTTACTTTTAAAATGGTACGTCATTATGTCAACACTTTCGTTACAAAGCGATACTTCGAAACGATTACATAATTCTATTGTAAGTGTATATGGCACGTAAATGACTATTATTTACTTGATTAAATTTGTTTTAAGATCATTAAATAAAGATGTTTATTGTTCTTATTATTGTCAAATATCAAAATATGTCTATTAAGACATTAAAAATTTATACGAAGAAAATGTATGTTGCATGTCTATGAGATTCGTATGTCTGCAACCACAACCAACTCGAAGGTCGACAAACCCGTCAGTGCGGTACCACATTTCCGTAAAATGTACTCGCGTAGTAACTTAACCTGACTTCCATGTCTTAAGCACCTTTAAAGTGCAAAAAACTGCAAAAGGTTAATACTTCCTTAATTTTATATGAAATATAAACCAGCTTTAAATTTCACCTGACTGTAATTTTAAACCTTGGTCATTTATATAGTTTTTATAACATTTACTACATTATTAATATTTACATTGAAAAATATTATGTAATTAAAAAATATAGTATAGCTATATTTAGATAAATTCTCCTACTTGTCTTGCCTTCGTTTACATTTACCTAATTATTTAGAAAATGTACTTATTGAAAACTATTTCATGAAACTGAAATTAGATAAATTGTGATGTATTAGCACCTTATCATGAGAGTCTGGAAGTAAAAACTAGGCTAAGAAACAAGTAGGTTGAATGAACATTAATACTAATTGATAAGCGAGGTCAGATTCATGCTCGGCCTCTTAATACAGGCGGCATTTCCATTAGCGCTATTAAATATAACTAGAATAGATACATAACGTGTCTACTGCGGCGACACTCACGTCATCCCTATCATTTCTTCAAAACTGAATAAGAAATACGTTTTGTTCGAGTGGAAACTCAGTCATCTTAGTCAATATTCTACAGTCTATATGAGGACATTAAACAGAAAAAAATGATTTCCCGAACTTAGGTACAGTCGTGGAAATCTTACAGAAAGTTGACTTTGTTCCTTACAATGAGAAACACGACGCCTGTTATAAAAACACTATGTACTAGTAAATTGCGCAAACAAAAAGATAATAATAAAGAACAATTATCCGCTACCACTGACCGACCTTTTTACGTACAAATATTAACTATTGCTTATTGTTCCGCGTGTTCCTCCTAATGAGTAGAAAACGTTCAAAGTCTGTAGCTATTTTTTTTTTTTTTTTATTTATTTGATTATACAATTCCTCTAGCATGGAAGCCAGAGCCTTTAATATTCTTCATTTAATTCATTTGCATCATTACATTTTTTATCTTATACATTTTACTTTTTATTTTTACAATTTTATTCATACACAAGCTAAGAGACGTTAAGATTAAAATAAATATTACTAAGACTACAGGTACAGATTAAAATTATGGACATTATTAAAATTATAACTGGTAAAATGAAATATAAAATAAAATATAGGATAAGTATAAAATAAGTGTAAAATAATAAAATTACAGTTAAAATGACTGGATTGGCTATAGTTTAAAATGACTAGATTTATATGCTACGCTACAATTCACTAAAGTTTTAATGTGACTAGGTTTAAGGCACTTTATTTTTACTAATTAATTTTGTTGCTACATATTTGCTGAATTCTAAAAACGTTTCCCTTGCACTTGTATTTCCAATTATATTTCTAATATTAGCCAATTCTATCTTTTCTCCTATTTTCACTTCAATTGCTGCCCTGCGTGCCTCAAAGACAGGGCTGTCTATTATTGCGTGCAGCACGGACTCACCCCGTGCCGGGTCACAGATACACGAGGGGCTCGTCTTACACTTAAATCTGTGTAAGTATTCGGAGAACCCCCCGTGACCTGTTAAGACTTGCACCAGCACGGGGTCCAACTCGACCTTGCGGAGTACCGGGTAGGCTCTCACAGCGTCCGGGAAGAAGACCTTGGTTGTCGAGGCCGTTTCCCCCTCGACATAGCGCCTGTTCCATTCTTCAAGCGAGTCCAGACGAAGATGCCGCTTGACGAATGAAACAGGACACTTGTCATAATGAGGTTTGGTCTTTACTCCAACCGCAGCTTGCTTGGCAAGTACGTCCGCCCTTTCGTTTCCCTCAACCCCCACGTGAGCCTTCACCCAATAAAATTTTACCATCTTTCCGTCTTTCTTACATTCCATCGCTATCATTCTTGTCCTTACAGCGAGGGGGTGAAGGGAATCGATAGATCTTAATGCTTCTAGGGCGGATCTGGAGTCGGAGTAAACACCAAAGCTCTTCGAGGGATTCTTTTGTACGAAAAGTACGGCCTCGTACAGGGCATACAGTTCCGCCTGATATACGGTGCAGAAGTTGCTCAACTTTAATTTCCGGCAGTTAGTCTCCGAGGCGCTATCCCATATAGATAGCGCCGCGCCGACCCTGCCGTCAATTTTGCTGCCGTCGGTGTAGATTCTTACATCGACAGCAGCTCGTTGGGCAACTTCGTCACCGTCCGTCAGGCAGTCGAACTGCAGCCCTTCCAGGTGGGCGGGATGCGGGAGCTCTGCGTAGCTCGTTGGCCTCTCCAGTTCCCGGTCCCCCGACCCTCGCTGGGAGTGACCTTTTTTTACTTCATAAAGTGAGGCCGCTTCTTGGACCCGAAGGTCCAGAGGAAGCAGCCCAGCGAGTGTTAGGGCAGCGTTCAGAGATACCGTTCGATAGGCCCGAATGATCTTTAGCGCAAACCCGCGCTGCACCCGATTTAACAACCGTTTGATGGTCTTCTTCCTAGCCGCCGGTGCCCACACACTAGCCGCGTACAGGATAATGGGCTCTACTACCGAGACATATATAGTTCTGATGATCTCGGGGTTCAAGCCCCACGAGATTTTTGCAGCGGTTGACAGTTGACGATAGAGTCTCTGCACCTTTTTGCAAACATTTTTAATGTGCGTATTGAATGTGAGTTTATCGTCAACTGTCAACCCCAGAATCTTCATCTCCTTGACCAGTTCAATGCGCCTCCCGGCCATGTTCAGATGTGGGGAGTCGTACTTCAGCTTTCGTGTTAGCAGCATTGCTGTTGTTTTTGCTGGCCCGAAGTTCAGTTTATTACGTACTCCCCACCTCCGAACATGTTCGAGAGCCGCATTTGCGCCACCCTGTATATCGGCGGGGCTGTTTCCCGAGAACATCAGAACTACATCATCCGCAAACGCTCGGCAACGGATACCCATTTCCTCTAGTTCCACCAGGAGCGGATTCAGCAGCAGGTTCCAGAGCGTTGGACCCCCAATGGATCCCTGCACGCACCCCTTGGTGGGCTCCCGGGTCCACTCAGCGCCCGCGTACCTGACGTGCACCTTGCGATCACTTAAATAGTGATCAAGAAGGCGCCGCAGGTTTACGGGACACTGAGATTCGGCCAACCTGCACCTGATCGCCGGCCACCAAGCGTTGTCGAAGGCTCCCTCTATGTCTAATGATATCAGGACAACAAGCTTCTTCCTACCCATTTCTGCTCTGATGTGCTGAATCATGTCATAGAGGGAGTCTTCGGTTCCACGCTGCGGCATAAAACCATATTGATGGCGGCTGATCAAAGGTGCAGTATGCCACTGGACCCGCCGCACCAGCATCTTCTCCAAGACCTTACCCATGACGGGCAAGAGTCCGATTGGTCGGTACGCTTTGGGGTGCGTGTAGTCTGCCTTGTTGGGTTTCCGCAGCACTACAACCGCTGCCTCTTTCCATCTCCTGGGGAAACACGCTAAGGCTAAGCAGCGGTTTGCTATCATCAAGAACAGCTCTGGATCCAGGGTGATGGCCGCCAGGCAGATATCTGCGGTGAGGCCGTCCGGGCCAGGAGCTTTCTTTGGATTGAAGCTAGACGCGGCCCACATGAGTTCGTCCCGAGTGAATGGGGGGTCGCATGACTCATCATGTGACCTCTCGTTTACTTTTTCGGCATTAATTCTCATTTCTGTGTGGGCCGCGTCGTCTTCTTCAACCCGATCTGCCGGGTAAAAGAGTTCCGCTAGCATCCTGGCCGAGTCCCCCCCGCTTAGGACTTTACCGTCTCGCGCGAGGGGGATGTCCTCCTTTCTCACCGCAGTGCGACCTATCACCCTGTAGATCCCGTTCCACATGGTCTCATGGGTTTGCCGGCCACAGAAGTCTTTCCAGCTCTGGATCTGAGCCCTTTTTACTTCCGAGAGGTACTTTTCCTTGGCATCAACATACTGCTGCACGACCCAGGCTCTTCGAACTGACGCTGCGCAGCGAATCCGCCTCTTCTTTCTTAAGACATCCGTCTTAAGGTGAGAGAGCGCTTCGGACCACCAAGGCAATCCTGTCCGTTTCCTTTTCTGAATCTTGGGCATGGAATCTCTGCACGCTTCTACCACGGTTTCCACATACTTGTCTACCCTAGCCTCCAGGTCCTCTTTCGATGTTACCTTTTCTATTTCCGCTGGTGTTATACCCCTCTCCTTCCACATTGAGGCGAGTTTACTACGAAACTCGCCCCAATTTGCCTTCCTTGTGTTGTACTCCCGGGTAGAGCGGCAGATATCAACGCCCACTGATTTTTCAAGATTTACGTTGAACAGAATTGCCCTGTGGTCCGAACTGGACACACCGTCGTCCGTACGCCAGTTCGCTACTCGTCCGAGCAAATCGGTCGAGCAAGCCGTAATGTCGATGCAACTGGAATATCTTTTCCCACCTCGGATAGTATCAAACGTGGGCTCAGACCCTCGGTTCAGGATATGGAGACCCAGCTGGTCCAGGGTTTCCTCCGCTTCCTGTCCCCTCCGGTTTGTAATCTGGCTGCCCCACCACGTTGACCACGCATTTAGGTCTCCCGCCAATATCACGCCTGGCACGCCCAGCTTCTCCACGACATCGCCGATCATGTCCAGATACGGTTTGATGGGCTTATCTGGTTCCAGGTACACCGACACCAGGCCTATCTCCCACGCCGCGGTTCTCACTCTTGCAACAGCGATGTTGCAAGTTGTGAGATCCGGGCAGTGGGTGACGATCAAGGTGTCGTCGAATAGTACAATGGCCGCCTTTACCACTGCATCTGCGGGTCTGTTTGCGGCAAATTGTACTATCCTTGCACCTGGATACTGCCTCATCTCCCCGATCCCGCCTACGTATGGCTCTTGGACTAGGACGAACGAGAGTTTCCTCACGCTCGCCTCTGTGATCAACTCTGCCGTGGCGACTCTTGATCTTTGCAAGTTCGCCTGCACAGCGTGATATCGGCGTATCCCTATTGGAGGCGCTATTGTTACGCCTGGGGCCACCTTAGCAATACGCTATGGTTGACCTCGCCAGGGATTCCCAGCGCCTCCTTACCGGGCACTCGACGCTAAATGCGTTATGGTCCCTCCTATCAGATTTAGCCTTAAGGCAGTTTCTGCAGGAGGGTGGTTCTGCGGCCAACCAGCTTGTACACTCTGTCCTGAGGTGCGGGCCCCCACAGTGACTGCATACTTCCGCGTCTTCCGTACACAGCCGCTTTGTGTGCCCATACCCCAGGCATTTCGAGCATTGAACCAAAGGGGACTGATCGGCCACTGGTACACGCTGTAAGTCCACGTGGACCGACTCTGCCGTTGTTAGCCGGCTCCACACTATTGGTGAAACCCTTAACACTACGTGGGACGTTAGCGGATTCCTTGCTCTCTTTCTATATCGGACCTCCATCCTCAGATCTTCGTCTTTTATCTCTTTTAGGAGGTCTTTATTTTGCTTTTTAATAGCCTGGGGGATATCTTGATCATTGATGTAGTTCATGACACCCCCCAAGACTATTAGAGGGTCTTTATTCTTTATCTCCTCGACTTTCAAACCGCTGCCAGCACTCCGCAACCTATCTTTTATCCTATTTATCTCTTGTTCCGTGCTGCATCCTACAATTATTTTCCTGTCCTTAGCTTTTCTAATCTTATCTATCTTATACCCTTCGTCTTTAGCTTTTATAACATTTCTGATCTTTTCTATGACTTGTTCGCCCGTTTCCTTTTCGTCCACTGACGTAATCGCCACTGAATGCGTTGCTATCACGCTCGGTGGCGGTCTATTTATCGCGCCAGCTGCGACACTTGCGTAGCTATTTTTTTTCTTGTATGCTCTGAAATTTTTCCAGGGTATCCTGTAGTTCTTGTATTTTATTGTTACTTGTTTCTATTAATTTAGCATGCTCCTCCATTTTACCGATTATGTTAGGACCGCATGTAGTTGTTTCTTTTTCTGGCTCTGGCATTCTCTCCCTTAATGTGCTTTCAGCTTCCCTTTGTTGTTTCAAGTTTATGTTTTCTTTTACTACTTCCTTTAATAAATAATGCATTCTTTCTATCGCTAGTGTAACTTCTTGTCTTATTTCTGTTTTAATATTTCTAGCAAGTCCTAATTTTTCTAAAGCGCTTTTAAAGCACTCCTTTGCTTCAGTCAAGATATCCACCTGCTTGGGTTTATTGGCAGTAGTCTTTGTCGGTGTCCTATTGCTTACTTCCTTAACAGAAGCAGTCTTTTTAATCTGTTTTTCTACTTCTACTGCTTTTCCCTTTGGGCGGGCTATCTTTTCTGACATTTCTCCTTTTCCGTTCTCCCACTCTCCTATGCTTTTTCTGACCTTTGAGGTCTTTGTCGGTGAAGTTTCGCTTCGAGAGGATCCCTGTTTTTCCATATCAGGGGTGATGGTGTCGTCTGTTTTCTTTTCAGGAGTCCGGTACATTTTGACATGTTCAAGGAGTGTTCCAACAGTAGGTAAAATATAAAAAAAAAAAAACTTACTGAGAGTTATGGTCAAAAACCTTCTAACTAATTCTCATAAAAATAACTATTTCTAGCCTGGTCAATAAACCTAATACAAAACTTAAATCAAAAATCTGGTCAATAAACCACGTTAAAACTTATCTGCTAGTGCTGGTCGTATAAACCTAGTCTACTTAAATTAAAATACAAAACAAAAATTTTAAACTTTTTATAATAAAAATGACTAGATTTTGTTAGATGTGCCGTCAAACAAATATATATTTATGTCTAGCCGCGTCCCTTATTTTTGTCTAATTAATCTAATTTACTAATGCTATTTCTAAGTTCAACATTTTTGTCATAATTCTGGCTTTAAAATTTTTTGTGGGTATTTCGAAATTTTCTTAATTTATTTTAGTCCAATTTACCTAGTCACTGTTTCTGTTTCTTATATTCACTTCTTCATCCTGATGTATATGCATTTAAAAAGGGTTTCTTCATAAATTTAGTCTTCTTTTGTTATTTTCCTACGCTGCAATGTTTTCGACATGTAACGCCTATTTTTGTTATCCGATTTTTAAAACCGATATGTCGTTTACTTCCTTAAACTGCAGGTTTTCGTTTGACGTATTTCGTTCTTCGGTGACACTTTTGGTTCTATGACCTCGTGGCCACGTGGTTTCCAGAAAAACGATAACAGCTTCGCCAAATTAATTGGAAAATTTTTAGAAATGATATAGGCGTATAGCCCCCGTCAAGGCGCACCTAATGACAATAAAAAAGGTATATGTCACAGATCGCTTTCTCGCGACGTACGCATTTTAAAGTTTCGTTCTTTATAAAACCTTGAGTTTTTTCTAGTGAAACTTCTTGATTTTTTCTTCTTCTTAAAAACTGAAATTATATTCTTGTTCCTTACGTTAAGACGCACAGTTTGGTAGTTTGCACGACTTGTTTTTACAACTTTTTACCACACTTGTCTATTTTTAAGTACAGAGCAACTTCTAAGTACTGCGTAACCGACGGCGTCTGGGACGCGACCCAGTCTGTAGCTATTAAGGAGGTATACCGCCAGATTCCCATTTGTACGTAACAAACTGGAAACTGAACACCGCCGCTTTATTCGTCAAAATGCTTGTATGTCAACTCATTGCAAAAAAAATGATTGATTGATATAATTCGAAACTTGTAAAAAGTCGTTACCGCTTTCTTGGCCGACTAGACTTTCAATTAGCGGGTTCCAAACCTGGAAATATTTTGTTTTAGTACCTTTATAACTCTTTAAACGAGCTACACATACATTTCTCCTTTTACATATTTAATCTAAGTATTGCTTGTTCAATCCTTAGGGCTGTCCCACCACTGTTTGATAGAGGCTCAGATAGCTTAAAAATGACGTCACTGTCAGATAAGGGAATAAAATCCGATATTTTAAACGTTGGATTTTTATCAGACAATTTACTATTTGGTGGGACAGGCCGTTAAACTTGTATACATTTAGTTATCAATCTTTGCTTTTTGCATTTGCTCAATCTTTCGATATACTACGCACAAGTAATATCATGCACCTACATTGCACAAGCAATGTGATATATGGTACTAGGTGTACATTACAATATGGTATTGTATGACAATACCTTGATGCAATTGGCTTTGATTCAGACGTCCTACTATCGATGGAATAAAATGCTCAGATCCAATGTCAAGCAAAATATCAACGCAACAATTCTATAACCAACGTATTTTTATAGCCATTTTAATTAGAATTTAACTATTTTGACTGTGAGTCATAGTTTGTCTAATGAACTATTTAATTGATTCTATTGCATGGATTCCTAGTCTAGCCCATGATCTAAGAAGTTGCTTCACTACACAATACATAAATGGCTCATCTTTATTATTACTTTGGTATATAATATAAACATTAATTTTAAACGGAGTTTCAATGCCAGAAACACTTGAAATTCGCATAAATTACTTAGTTATACTTAAGCAAAATGAAGATAAAATATTCATAAAACTAAACGTAGATTCGCCAGCGCAATTTTTAAAAACAAAATTTTAGACAATTTTCGTAATAAAATGTAATATTCCAACGGAAAATGTAGTGATTTAAAAACCTGACCTGTAAATTTACTGATTGTAAAGTACGTCAACGTAAGTATATTAGAAAAAAAATGACACAATGCTAGTTTCTAATACAATAGATTCCAATAACTTTTTAGCTTAAATATTTTTTATTAACCTTCACGCAATGCTCGCCGTATTATAAAAAAGGAAAAAAAAAACAATTTGTTAACACTATTATCTGACTACTTAGACTTGAATAATATAAGTAAAAGTAACCTAATTTTTTTATATAAGAAAGTAGATGAGAGATTCTCTAACCATAATTTGCCACACAAAAACAATAATTCACTAATTAAATAGATTCGTACTATACAATCACTAGCGTAAAGTAATTTTTAATTTGCATTAACCTTGCCGCGTACTAGCTAAAGTAATGTTCTTTCATAATTCTTTTCATATTTGTATTTTATTCCCTAAAATCTTAAATATTTCGATTTTGTATTGAGCTAGTGACGTAACCGCTTTGATACGTTTTTTATAACCGGTTACGTTAATCATATTTCACAATTTTGCACTATGTTGAACATTAGTGCTTTTATTTAAGAACGAGCGAGAGGGAGAGCGAGAGGGAGAGGGAGAGGGAGAGGGTGAGGGAGAGGGAGAGGGAGAGGGTGAGGGAGAGGGAGAGGGAGAGGGTGAGGGAGAGGGAGAGGGTGAGGGAGAGGGAGAGGGAGAGGGAGAGGGTGAGGGAGAGGGAGAGGGAGAGGGTGAGGGAGAGGGAGAGGGTGAGGGAGAGGGAGAGGGTGAGGGAGAGGGAGAGGGAGAGGGAGAGGGAGAGGGAGAGGGAGAGGGAGAGGGTGAGGGAGAGGGAGAGGGTGAGGGAGAGGGAGAGGGTGAGGGAGAGGGAGAGGGTGAGGGAGAGGGAGAGGGAGAGGGAGAGGGAGAGGGAGAGGGTGAGGGAGAGGGAGAGGGAGAGGGAGAGGGAGAGGGTGAGGGAGAGGGAGAGGGTGAGGGAGAGGGAGAGGGAGAGGGAGAGGGAGAGGGAGAGGGAGAGGGAGAGGGAGAGGGAGAGGGAGAGGGAGAGGGAGAGGGAGAGGGAGAGGGAGAGGGAGAGGGAGAGGGAGAGGGAGAGGGTGAGGGAGAGGGAGAGGGAGAGGGAGAGGGTGAGGGAGAGGGAGAGGGAGAGGGTGAGGGAGAGGGAGAGGGTGAGGGAGAGGGAGAGGGTGAGGGAGAGGGAGAGGGAGAGGGAGAGGGTGAGGGAGAGGGAGAGGGAGAGGGAGAGGGAGAGGGTGAGGGA